>UESW01004545.1:520577-854125 GCA_900491605.1 Calamus simplicifolius | reverse complement strand
AAAAACCTTTAGAATTTGAATAATCACAAGGCTTACCTGACCACATCTCAAAAGGAGTCTTGCATTCAATTGCTGTTGAAGGAGACGATTAACCAGATAGCAAGACGTGTTAACTGCTTCAGCCCAAAAAGCCTTTTCCATGCCAGCATTAGAGAGCATGCATCTTGCCCTCTCCAATAAAGTTCTGTTCATCCTTTCTGCCACTCCATTTTGCTGTGGAGTGTACCTGACTGTACGGTGTCGAACGATACCTGCATCTGCACAGAATTCATTAAAATCACCACCACAGAACTCAAGACCGTTATCGGTCCTCAGACGTTTGATCTTCTTCCCTGTCTGATTCTCAACAAGGGCTTTCCACTTCTTGAAGGTTTCAAACACTTCACTTTTTCTTTTCAGAAAATAAACCCAAACTTTTCTGGAATAATCGTCAATAAATGTCACAAAGTAAAGAGCACCACCCTTAGATGGAACCTGTGCCGGTCCCCATAAATCAGAATGTATGTAGTCGAGTGTACCCTTCGTTGAATGTGTGCCTGTACTAAAACTGACCTTGCACTGCTTGCCAAGAACACAGTGCTCACAGAAATCTAGTGAGGTTGTCTGCTCACCACATAGTAAACCACGTTTACTCAAAACTGTCATGCCACGCTCACTCATATGGCCCAAACGCATATGCCACAATTTTGTTCTATCATCAGCAGAAACAGAATTTGCTGTGCCAATCGAAGAACCCATAACTGTGCTACCCTGTAGATGATACAAGTGATTCACCTTGTTTCCTCTCATCACAACTAGATTGCCTTTGGTGACTTTTAGAGCTCCACCTCCACCTGAGTACATACACCCAATGGAATCCAAACAGCTCAAAGAAATAAGGTTTCTCTTTAAGTCTGGTATGTGCCTAACTTCAGTCAAGGTTCTCACAACTTTGTCATGGCACTTAATCTGAACAGTACCAATTCCCACAATTTTGCATACTGCATCATTTCCCATAAAAACTGATTCACCATTCAATGGTTCGTATGTGGTGAACCATTCCCTATTTGGGCACATGTGATATGATGCTCCTGTATCCATTATCCAAACATCGTTTGAAAAACTAACAACAGAGCATGTCGTAAGAACTCTGTCTGACACACTAGACTCATCTTTCTCAGCAACATTCGCCGCATCTTGACGTTGACTACGTTGCTTATCCTTTCTCTTGAGCACAGGACAATCTGACTTGTAATGTCCTTTCTTGTGACAATAGTAGCACTCAACGTTCGTCGTATCTCCAGGTGGCCTAGATTTTGAACGACCAACAGATTTCTTTCTAAAAGCTTTATCCTTCTTTGCCCTACCTCTCACGAATAAACCATCTGCCTGTCTCCACTAGTATTTCCATTCAATTTTGTTCTCAATTCTGCAGAATTCAAGGATGCTTTAACATCCTCTAGAGTTATGGATTCACGTCCATAAAGCATCGAGTTCACAAAATTTTCGTATGAGGCAGGCAATGAGCATAACACAATCAAAGCTTGATCTTCATCCTCGAGTTTAATATCTAGATTTTTCATATCCATAACAATCTTATTAAACTCATTCAAGTGTTCCTTAATAGGCGTACCTTCTCGCATCTTTAGGGTATAAAGACGCTGCTTCAAATAAAGTCTCGATGTTAAAGATTTCTTCATGTAGAGACTTTCCAGTTTCTTCCAAAGACCGGCCGCTGTTTCCTCATCTGCGACTTCTCGCAAAACATTGTCTTCTAGAGACAACTGGATCGCACTATGCGCCTTCTCATCCATCTCTTCAATCTCAGCCGTGGTCATGTCATCTGTATAATTATTATCCAGTGCCCTAACAGAACCCTCTCGCTTCAATAAAGCCTTCATCTTTATTCTCCATAATCCGAAGTTGTTCTGTCCATCAAATGGTGCAATCTGAAACTTCAAAGATGACATCCCAAAATTCCTAAGAACGAAACGATCTTTCGTTTGGATTGAAGAAGAAGAAGAGATCCTGGGAACAGCTTCACGGACGGGACGGACGGAATAGAGGAGGCTGAAATCCGGTGCAAAAGCCCTAGCTTTTGGATGGTGAAGAAACCCCTGAATCTACGACAGCTGTGGAGAAGAGAAGAGGAAAGCAATGCCACCAGAAACCCTAGCTTTCAGATTGCCCTAACAGAACCCTAGACGATGGCCGGAAAATGCAAGATTGCCAACCCAATAATCCCTTCTTCCTCTCGCGATCCAACCTCACAACGCCCAAGAACACCCCTCAAGCAAACCACCCTCCTTCACTGAATTAGAATGCGGATGATGGAGCCGCTGCCTTTCTTGCCAGTTTCTTTGTTTTCTAACGGAAGAAACCAGGAAAAGAGAAGAAGAGCCGATGAATACGTAGCTAAAGGAAGGAGGAGGACACGCTTGGCTCGGGCGGTTCGATGGAGAAGATCGCGAAGCGCTCTGGGGCACGCTGTGATTCCTCCTGGGGAATAAACCCCGAGAGGATGCCGCGAAGGTCAATCTCTCTCCGGCTCCAACGAAAATCCTAGAAATTCACCGATCATCGGAACGTCCACTGCGCTCGCCTTCCCTCGATTGTGGACCCCCCCGGCGATCTGAATTGAGCTCCAGCGAGGGGGACACCGGAGTAGATGGCCCACGGCGGCTATGTCAGGCGTCGTGTCGAGGAGCGGCGGTCCCTGCTTTCTTCCTTTCGCATCCCGAGCTCCGCCTCGCGGGAGGAGGGGCGGACCAGCCCTCGTCAAGTTGCAGCAGCTAGGGCTGCAACGGAACCAAAAGCCATACAAGAACGGCGCCGAGGTATGGGACTCCTCAGATCCCTCCAAAGCCAGAGAGACGTCGGAAGAAAACAGAGCCGTCGGCAGGCGGTGAAAAAACCCAAAAAAAAAGGATTAGGGTTTTTTTTTTATCCCTTTTTTTTCAACAAAATTATTTCCGAACCAAAGCTCTGATACCAGTTTGTTGCGAAATCAGATTCAAAAACAAATCAAACAATAAACAAACAAAGGAAATTTACGTGGTTCGATCATGGTGATCTACATCCCCGGGCAAGGCAAACAAAATTCCATTATCAAAGAAGGAGGTCTCCAAACCCTTACAGAAGTTTTCACACGTATATCTATATATATACGTCCCAAAAAAAAAATACTTCCATAAAATAAACCCTAGCGGACCGGTTTGGTCCGGGCCCAACAAGAATATCGGGTCGGGTCAAAAAATCGGGCCCGATATATAAAATTCAAGACATATTTAACACCCTTCAAAATCCAAACAGACCCAGAGAGGGTCAGCTTTTTAATTCCTTACAAAATGGCGAAGAATATGTATGAAAAATACTGAGGCTTATCAGGGACTTCATGGAAAATATTCCTAGCATTGTTCTTCTTTCTTTTTGGGGGGGGGGGGGGGTGGGTTCTGAGATCACCCCCTTTGCCCACCAGTCTCGGTGGTGGCATCCCCATTCCTCTCTGGTTTTGTTAATGGAAAGATCAAAAGCTAGCTGTTTTGTTAATTGGAGGCAAGGGGGTAGGGGATTGGATTTGGACCAGCATTATTATGAGCTCACCATCTTATAGTCTCAATCATGCTTGTTGATTAGATGAAAGTATCCTCCACATACCAATCCCAGTGAGAGTCTCATTATAATAACAATAATAAAAATAATAAAACTAAAGGAAATTCTATGCTCATTTATGCCAAACTGATTTCCTGATAAACTTCTGGTGCAGGGACACTACTGAGCACTTGGTGATATGCCTGCCATGAGCCTCTGGAAGTGATTCTAGACATGAAATGAGGCTGAACTCCACTGCAGGCTGACTAGCATTTTATATTATTTTGTCCAGTGTGGCTTCATGAGAGGATGGCTAGCCTCTTTTGAACCCCATCAATACCAGATCTATGCAATTAAAGTACACTAAAATTTCTGAAGCATGTGAGCAGCATAATGCGCTAGCTCTAAGATTGCTAGCAGTACTAGGAAGGTGCCTTTAAATTAAAGGCATACCATGTGTACACGCATTTAATAGAAGAGAAAAATATACCATGTGTACACGGAGAGGTACATTGTTAGGCAATTGTTAGGCATTCCAATGGTTAGAGTCAACTAATTGATTGATTGATACAGCTGCCTCATCCCCGGTCACAAGGTTTTAAATCCTAGCTAGCTTGTAAAACATTACAATAAGTTACCATTTCAAATGTCGGGATAAAACCATTTCACCTCTCTTGTCTCAGGATCAGGAGACTTAAAAAACGAACATACTGAGGGTTACTTAAAAAAATTAATGATCATCTAGCTCTTAGTGGATTTTCTCAACAAATAATCAGTGTGTTACTTCTCCAAAGAGAGGGAAAGGATGCAAAATATTTTCCTAGTAGTTGTAGAGGTGACCATCATCGGACTAAGATGAAGCAAGGCTATTTGCAATATACTTGACCAAGTTATTCATCAGCGGTGGCTGTATTAGGCGAATATGAGAAAGAAAGAAAAAGATGATGGTGCAGAAAGTGCTCATTAACTATGCGAATTGATCGTTTATGCATATTGATGCATATACGGTGCACGATAAAATTTATTGGGCTACTGCATATGTACTAAAATAAGCAAATGATAAATTTATGCATTCGATGCATGTTTGCTATATCGAAGGATAGTACAGTAAGACGTTTTTGAAAAAAAGAAAGTGCCCTTGAGGGAGATGACTGATTCTCACTCTCTCTTTTTTATGTGGCTACCGAGATGATTCTTGTAAGCCAAGATGGTCTAGAGGTGCACATTAACCGGACCATATGACTGCATGCTACTGTTTCCAAGCATGCATACATTGAACGTAACAAGACGTAGAAAGCGGTGGGAAGTAGAAGTTACTTTTCTTTTAGTTTGCGTGTTTACCGCTGAGTAAAAGGTTATTTGAGTTTGAGAACATGAAATGCCCATAAAGGACCAGAAGACAACGAATTTGTAGAACAATAACAAGACAATGCCATGAAGGTGCCAACTTATGGAATTGGTAAAATCTTTGCCAGTAATTTTTTTATTTTTTTGGAAAAATGGAGAGGATGGAAACCGCATTGCATGTTAAAAAATATTAATGAATATGCGCAAGATATACAACTAGGCCATGAAAATAGCAATCAAATACAGGTTAGATTTCAGTAGATGAAAACTATTCATCAAGTAGCGAGGATGGAGCTTACAGAAGGGCATGATGAAAAAGCAAAGGTTTTTCACTTCTGACAAACAAGGTAAAAGATTTCTTCTAAAGGAAGACTGCAGTTTCTTTTGATCCAAATTTATTAGCAAATTATTCTAATTATCTGATTTTAGATTATTGACTCCAAGTTACCTTCCTTCAACGCTGAAAAATGAAGATCCTTTCCATCGAAGAGCTCTTGCAAGACAGTCTTCGGAGATCGGTTACACCGGTGGGGACCCTCCGATGCTCAAGTAAGCAACTTTAGAACAGCAAAGAAACCCTAGCAGAAAGATAGCTGGAGAGTTTTTTTGAGTTTAGATCCCTTTTCTCGTTGTGAGTGTGGGCTTTTATACATGTTCGATGGTCCTTTTTTTCGTTTCCAAAAGGAGGCCGACTTCGAGGTATCGTTGTCCGACAGCGGATGGATGGCCAAGCCGACAGGGACAGGTCGCAACCGATACTGAGCATGTCAGAGGTGTCTCGCTCCGCCAGCCGTCTGCCAGGTGCGGCACTACCGATGGCAGGTGAGCCTAGTCGTGTCAGGCATGCATCGTTACGGATTGTGGCCATGCGCTGTTGCAGACGAGTAGTGGGCCACGTGACCGCCACAAACGGTTGGTGGGCCACGTGGGTGTGTTAGGTGGCTCAAAGTAGTAGGACATGAAGTCCGAAGCCGAGGAAACCCCAAGCCCGAGGCCGAGGGGACCCCAGATCCGAGGCCGAGGGGACGCCGGGTCTGAAGCCGAAGAGGCACCAGGTCCGAAGGAACCTCGGAGGCCATGGGGGCCTTAGAGGCTGAAGGGACCTCAGAGGCCGAGAGGGCCTCGGAGGCCGAGGAGGCCTCGGAGGCCAAAGCCGAAAGGACCCAGAGGCCGAGGCGGGGTTCCGTCAGTTGCTTTCTCCGTCAACCCTAACGAGGCTTGATCAGCCATATCAGATGCCCCCTCGTCCCTAAGATGAAGCTAGCCCACCCCTGCAAGGCGAAAGGGGTGTAAGCCCAGATGGCTAATCCCGCCGTGCCATGTCCTTAGGTACGGTGAGGCCTTTGCATGGGTGACTAGGGCGCTACAACGGCATTGTCCCCGCTAGCCGTCAGATTTGCGAAGATTTGCCTCAAGGCGGGGGCGTCCTCTCGGAACCTACAAAAAGCCACTGCCATCTTTGCCATCATGGTGCTGACGCCAGCGTTGCCTCGCCATTGGCCGAAGGCGGAACATCTCACGTGCCAGCACCTAACGAGGCGACTCCACCTATAAAAGGGGTCCGCATGGCCTGGGTAGGTGAGGCGGGACGATTTGAAACCAATAAGTCAGGGGGAAAAGCTGAACCTTGTCACCATACTGCAATCGTCTTCCTCCTCTAGCTCCCGACTTTGTCTTCCTCTCGAGAATCCGCTCCTACTATTTTTCCTTCCAGGTTAGCTCCCTGATCATCCCCAACCTCCTAGCTCCCCCATTAATCTTCTCTAATGGCCTCCTCCCCATCCTGGCCTTCTTCTGCATCCCCCGAAGATCAAATTTCCTCCTCGAGGCTTCGTGCCTCTCCATCTCCTGCCCCTTCATGGTCTTCCTCCTCCACCCCTCTGAAGGACCACATTCCTCTCACCCAACGGCGAGCCGCCGACACCTCCTCAAGGGTTGGGGCGGAATCACCGATGGGGACTGCCTCCATGGTAATGGGCCAAGATTTGGCAAATATCAGAGCCCGTTACCAAATCCCTAGGAAAATAGGGCTCTTCCTGCCGACCCTCCGACGATAGGGTAGTCTCCCCCCGACCCGGTAGGATAGTTGTCTATGAAATCTCCTTTAGATTAGGTATTCGCCTTCCCTTTCACCCTTTTTTCCTCAACCTCCTTGACCGCTATTTTTTGACTCCCACCCAGTTGGTTCCGAACTCCCTTCGGACCATCTGCGCCTTCATTGTGCTCTGCCACTTTCATGATATCGAGCCCAGACTCTCCCTCTTTCACTGCTTCTACACCCTCTAGTAACAGTCGGGTTGGTGGCTATTTCAGCCTCGGCCCGGCTGAGCCTTGAAACTTTATCTCTCCTCCTCCATCAAGGGATGGAAATCCCGATTCTTTTTTGTCAACCTCGATGGAGTGAAGCCTAGGTGGGGGGACCCGGACCTTAGGCCCAACAAGGACTCATCGGTGTCCCCAAGGGACAGGGAGGCACTTGGGCAACTGCTGATGGCCGAAGTTCCCAAGTGCAACCAACTCCTGTCAAAGGACAATCTCCAACTCACGAGCATCTCCACCCGGAGTGGTGAGTAGCTGCCGGTCCAACGCTCAGCCCGTTTTTCTCTCTCTTTCTCTCTTTTTTTTAACTCCAACATGTGACATGCAGTGATGAAGGTCCCACTCCAAACCCTCAGGAAGGCTGCCGCCAAGAGGAAGAGGGCCCTCGAGAGCGCCGAGGGGCCGAGCATGAGGCAGCAGGTCCATGCCCCCAATCAGCCCTCGGCACGATCCTCCCCACCCTCGGAGCGCAGAGAGTCGGCGATCGGACCCGACATAGACCTTACGGCGGACACCCCCCCGGAAGGAGCAAGGGCCGAGGGGGCTACAGCAATGGAGACCTCGGTCCTAGCCAAACCGGTCCAGGTAGAGGCAGAGCCGAGCTCGGGCGAGGGCCCATCGGCAGCGGCAGGGCCATCCATGGATGAAACGCCAGCAGCTCCCATCCTAGCACCTGCCGTGCCCGAGCCTACCAAGGCTGCCGAGAGAGGTGAAGTCGGGGCGATCCCCTCCAGGCCTTCCGTAATGAACCATGGTCGCTGAGCAGAGTGGCTCATCTCCCAGGTCATCCTGCCTAAGTTCTAGGAGGAGCTCAGCCAGCTGGGAGCGTTGGTATTCTTCCAGGAAGCCTTCGTGGTGCTCGTCCGGGTAAGTATCTTTCATGACCATAGCTTCTAACATCCAACTGACCATGTACTAACATTTTCTCTGATGCAGTCGATGAACTCCTTGGTGGCCACGAGGGAGGTCATTAATCAGGGGGAGATCATCCTCCGCCAAGCTCAGGGGGAAGCTGCTGAGGCCCGGGCCTGAGCCGAGAGGGCGGAAGAGGCCCTGGAGGCAACAAGGACTGATCAGGCAGCCAAACTCAAGGAGGCCATCAGCCGGGCGACCACTGAGACCGAGCATGCCCAAGCGGCCCTGGACCAGCTCAGGGACGCAATGGGGGCTGTCACCGACAGGGACCATCGTATCGGCGAGCTTACCTCAGCGGTCCTGGTGGCCAAGGAAAGGGCGGAGCAAGCCGAGGAGGTTGCGAGGAGGACCGACTCCTGTGCAGCGGAGGAAGAGGCTAGAGCCCACGAGGCAGAGGCCGCTGCCGAGAGGAGGGCTGCAGGAGTGGTGGAGGAGTTCCAAAAGTCCACAAGCTTCTTGGAAGAGTTGGCTGAAGCCTCTGCAGACGCCTACCTTCAAGGGTTTCGGGATGGCAAAGAAAAGGTGGCCAGGGTCCTTGGCCTTCCCAGTGCCTTAGAGATCGAGCCGGAGCAAGTGTCCGAGGGGGCACAATCCGACGATGAGCCTGCCGCGACCGACCCCTAACTCCCTGCACTTTTACCTTTTCCTTTGTAAAGTCCGACCTAGTTGGCATTTTGTAAGCACTTTTTTAATAATGATAATCCTCTTTTGGTAGGTGTAATGATCTTGTAAACCTCCCTCAGCTCACCGATGTAGGACCCATACGGGCTGCGTCAGCTCGGGGATAGTGTCATGCTCACCACGAGCAAATCCGTGACAGCCGTGTTGGCCCAGATGGCAACCCAAGAAGGGGGGTGAATTGGGTTCTTTAAAAATTTAAATTCTGTTTCGAATTAGATAGAATGATGCCAAAGTATGCAAGTGAATGGAGTTAATCGAAGCTGAGCACAGGCAGTTAAAGAAGAAAGAGAGAGAAATCAAGACACTACAAACACGCAGATTTATAGTGGTTTGGTGTAACCAACACCTATGTCCACTCCCAGTAGCACTTGGGTCAACACTATAATCTCCTTGATTACAGCCGAGTTGTTTTGCAAGCTCATAACTCAAAACTTGTTGTTTCACCGGAATCACAATGAACCCAGCTGGTTTTTCGGGCTCACCAGCACACAACCCAAAACACAAGCTGTCCTTAGCTTGTCCCGAGGTATAGTACCTCCACTAATTCAATCCCTTGATTGAACTAGCAAACAATAATAAAAATGAAGTTTACAATACAAGATAACTCCTTAAATGAGCAAATATTCAATTTAAATAGACAAGGTTAGAAAATCCTGATTGAAGCTCGTTGAATGTGTGCTTTTCTTCTTTTCTTCTTTTCCTCTTTTCTCTTGAAGGATTGAATCGGGCCTCAGTTCAGATTCTTCACAGCAAGCTCGGATGAGAAGATGAGGATTTGGGGATTTTTTCTCTCTTTCTTCTTGGGGTGAAATCTCCTTGATTTTCTCTTGAAAAGCTTTTGGATCTCTCCTTTGGACTCTTTGAGATTGATGGATTTGCTCTTTGAGTTTTTCCTCTGTGTTTTCTTCCTTGAGATCTTTCGGATTTTTTTTTATCTGTCTCTTCTCTGTTTCTCTTTTTTCTTTTTCCTTTTTATAGATCTCTTAATCCAGGTTTAGGTGGGAAAACTAGCCGTTGGAGATGTTTGGATTCTTCTACACACAAAGAAAATAGCCGTTAGAGGTTAGGTGAGAAGAAATCTTACCGTTGAGTCCGTTCTGACAGATAAAAAGTCTGTTCCTGACAGGTTGGAGTTGGCTCCAACTTTTCAGGTGTCGGCTCCATGACGGGTATCCAAAAATAGAAAGTAAAAGTTGTTGAGGAGTTGGCTCCGAAAAAGTTAGTGTCGGCTCGCCGCTTTTGGGTGTCGACTCGGAATCCATAAGGTGTCGGCTCCAGAAATGCTCAAAATAACACACTCTCTGTTCTCAGGTTAGAGTCGGCTCCAGAGACTGTAAGTGTCGGCTCCCAAAATCTAGTGTCGGCTCCCAAAACTTGGTCGACTTCGGAAATTGAAACAGAATACGCTTTTCGGTATCTCAGGTTGGAGTCGGCTCCAAAACTCTGGGTGTCGACTCCAGACCGTGCCAAAAATCAGAAAACATCTGATCCGCCATGGGGTCGGCTCAGACCATCTAGGTGTCGACTCCGGGCTCTGAATTTTGAAAAAATACTTTTGGCATTTGATTCAAAACAAGTTTCTTTATACATTTTGATTGATCAAATATTTTTAATGCCTGAAACCCTTGTTAAATCTATTAGAAATATAATGGATATACTCATGTCATTTATTAATCATCAAAATCAATAATTGGGTCAACAATCTCCCCTTTTTGATGATTATAAAAACATTGAGTATATGCATGATTTAAATAATAAGGTTTTCAAATCAAATTTCTTAAATATTTATCCCTTATAGATAAGCTCCCCTAAATGAGGTAGCTCCCCGATGATACTCAATTTAATATCTATTCTTCCTTTTGAATAAAAAACTTTTAATGTTTGATACCAATTAATTAGTCATATCAAATTTAACATGTATTCTCCCTTTCGATAATATATGACAATTGCTTTTCCCTATATGCAATTAATTAGATGCCAAATTAAGCTTATTTGTTCCAGTGCATCTATAAATGCTAATTACTTTTCCTTTTTGTAACTTTCAATGCATCTATAAATGCTAATTACTTTTCCTTTTTGTAACTTTCAATGCATATACGATTAGCAATTACTAATGCATATACGATTAGCAATTACTTCTCCCCCTTTTTTGTAATCAACAAAAAGGATACAAAGCTTGAAGTAAAATAACAAAGTTGATAGATGCTTCAAAGATCAAATAACATTCATTAAGTTTCAAAGAAGTTCATTACACTATAATATCAAACATTACATCAGATTACAAAAAAAAGGCTTCATTACATCAAAATAACATTAAAGATTTTCATTATAACATAATCAAATATTAGTTCTAAGAAGTCTTTGCAAATCTTCTATAATTTTTTCCATCCCATCACTTTGAGTCCTAACAAATTCCTTTAGTCTTCTATCAACAAATGCACATGCAGTCATAATCTTGTCCTGAAGCTCAGCATTACATTTGGAGTAAGTCTCTGAATCTCCACCAATATCTTTAAGTTCTTCAAAAATATTCTTGATATCATTCCTTAAAGATTCTGCGGAGGCTCCAAGGGTGGATTCAATCTTACCAATTCGATCATCCAAAGAGTAATACAATTCTCTTAAGTTCATCAAACTGTTATCAATCTCTATTTTCATTTCTTCTTTGTAAGCAGCAAATAAACTTTTGAGTTGCTCTAACTGAATATCTGAAAATCCAATAGATGACATAGGTGATGGTACAGGAGCTGGAGCAGGAGCTGGAGGTGGTGAAGATCTGTTAGGCTCTGGTGAAGGATGCCTCACTGATGGACCAACCTCAGATGGTGCAGAAGTCCTAATCTCAGCGGCTCTCTCATCCAGATGGCCTTTTCTCTCCCATTGACCATTCACTTTTACGAACCCCATCCTATGCACAGTAGCCAAGCTATAATAATCTGTGTTCTAAGGTTCTTTGATGGCTCATTGTCAGAAATCACAATACTTGACTTCTAAAAACCATAGTTAAAATCATCCCATAAGGCAAAGAAGATCTCCTTTGCCCCCGGCCTCAGCCATATACCATATCATCATCCCAGCAAGATTAATCGGCTGACCCGTCAAGACACTGTCCATAACCACAATGTCTCATTCTGAGACATACTCAAAACAACCAGTCTTGGGGAATAAGATCCTACTACAGATGTTGTGTAATAATCTAAGCTCCAAGGGCAACTGATTAGCCCTTACTTCTTCAAATTCAGTTACTTCTCTACCTAACATCCTTGACAATGCATCAGATCTTTCACTGTGAATATCAGCTACAAGCCCAGTGACAGGGATGCTCAAAAGATTTCCTAAACTTTGAAATGTAAGATGAACTCTCTTCCCTCTTACAGAACTGATTATCCCACCATCTCCCCTTGATAAATTAAAGTAAAATTCCTTAACTAGGCTGGATAAGTGGGAACATCCAAAGAACATACCTTGTCCCAGCCGAGCTCTTTAATCTGTCTTCCAATAGAAAAGCCCTCGGTCTCAAAGAAATCAAAATCCACTTTCCTTCCCATAGTAATCACACGCCCCGCAAGGGTATCTACCTGAGGAGAGGAGTGGCTAGGGTTATCCGAATGGGTTGAAGAGGAATCATCACTTGGGGATGGCTCACAGACGGGACGTCGAGCCGTATGCTTCCGAGTGGTTACGGGATCACCAAGGACCGATCCCCTACGCTTAGGTGCCATAGAAATCTTAGGAATGGTTGATTTGAGGGAGTTTAGGCTTTGGGAGGTTTGGAGAGGTTTTGGATAATGTTTGGAAACGATTGGAAATGAGAAGGTGTCGACTCTGCCCTAATAAAATCAATGTGGGGCTATTAGGTATCGACTCCCGCAAAGTCGAGTGTCGACTCCAAGTCGCTAACACAGTTAGCGCTCGAACTGGAGTCGGCTCCACTTAATGGGTGTCGGCTCCAAGGTTCCAAATAGAGAGCGACACAGACAAGGTGTCGACTCCACAAATTGAGGTCTCGACTCCACAGACAGTTTCAGAGAAAAATAACAGAGTTTCAGACATCCGAAACTAGTCAAAATAAACTCAATAAATTTTGATAAAATCTTTGGAATATGATGAATCAAATTACTCAAATGTCTAGATAAATTGTCCTTAAAATCATGAGAGAAATCTCAAGAAATTGATGGAAATTTAGATAAACCTTCCTTAAGAGTTTCAAAATCATTCCAAAGGATCACAAATTCCTAATTCACCTCTAAGATAATAGAATCTCTCTTCACTCAAAGGTTTTGTAAATATGTCAGCTAATTGTTCTTCAGTACTAACATAGTCAAGACAAATTTTACCTTAGCTACATGTTCTCTAATGAAGTGATATCTAATTTCAATGTGTTTAGTTCTTGAATGTTGGATTGGATCTTAGTTAAATTGATTGCACTTGTATTATCACATCTAATAGGAGTTTTATCAAGTGTTATGCCATAATCTTCAAGTTGTCGCTTAATCCAAAGGATTTGAGCACAGCAACTTCAGCTGCAACATATTCTGCTTCAGCAGTAGATAATGCAACCAAATTTTGCTTTTTGCTAAACCAAGAGATTAAGTTACTTCCTAAGAATTGACATGCACCACTTGTACTTTTTCTATCTAGTTTACATCAGCATAGTCAGAGTCAGAATATGCAATTAAGTTCAGTGTTGAGTCTCTAGAATACCATAATCCTACATTTTTAGTTCCTCTTAGATATCTTAAGATTCTTTTCACAGCAATTAAGTGAGATTCTTTAGGTTCTGATTGAAATCTAGCACATAGACAAACAGCAAACATGATATCAGGTCTACTTGCAGTTAAGTAAAGTAGAGATCCGATCATACCTCTATAGTATTTTTGATCTACTTTCTTACCGTCTTCATCTTTGTCTAATTTGCATGAAGGACTCATAGGTGTTCCAAGGGGTTTGATTGATTCCATTCCAAACTTTTTGAGAATTTCCTTTGTATACTTTGTTTGGTTAATGAAAATCCCTTCTTTGCTTTGCTTGATTTGAAGTCCTAGGAAGAAGTTGAGTTCTCCCATCATGCTCATTTCAAATTCACCCTGCATTAACTTAGCAAACTCTTGACACAAGAAATTGTTAGTAGCACCGAATACAATATCATCTACATATATTTGTACTACTAATAAATCTTTGTCTTTTCTTTTCAAAAATAAGTTTTGTCTACATTTCCTCTAGTGAAATCATTTTCAATCAGAAATTTGCTTAACCTATCATACCAAGCTCTAGGTGCTTGTTTTAAACCATATAGTGCTTTGTGCAATTTAAAAATATGATTTGGAAATTCATGATCTTCAAAACAGGTGGTTGTTCCACAAAAACTTTCTCATTTATAAAACATTTAAAAATGCACTTTTAACATCCATTTGAAATAAATTTATGTTCATATGACATGCAAATGCAAGTAGTAATCTAATTGCTTCTAATCTAGCTACAGGTGCAAAAGTTTCATCAAAATCAATTCCTTCTTCTTGATTATATCCTTTTGCAACTAATCTAGCTTTATTTCTAATTACTATTCCATTTTCATCCAATTTATTTCTGAATACCCATTTAGATCCTATGACTGAATGATCTTTAGGTCTATCAACTAAGGACCATACATTATTCCTAGTAAATTGATTTAATTCTTCTTGCATAGCTAGCATCCAATTACTATCTTTTTCAGCTTCTTCAACATTTTTGGTTCAATTTGAGATACAAATGCAAGATGACTATTGATATTCCTCATAGATGACCTAGTTCTTACTCCTTGAGATGGATCACCTATAATCAATTCCTTTGGATGACCATAGGCATATCTTCAATCTCTAGGAAGATCTACCTCATTATGATTAGTATCAATAACATCAATCCTAGGTGAATCATATCTTTAGCTTCTTGTTCATGATCTGAAGATACATCTATATTTAATTTTTCAATATCTCTTTCTAATATGTTTGTATCTTCCTCATCATCAATCTTTTCTGAACTTGATGCTAAAGATTCATCAAAAACTACATGAATAGATTCTTCCATAATTAATGATTTCTTGTTAAATATTCTATAGGCTTTACTAGTTGTAGAATACCCTAAGAATATGCCTTCATCAGATTTTGCATCAAATTTTTCAAGATTATCTTTACCATTATTATGAATAAAATTTACAGTCAAATGTATGAAAATAACTAATATTTGGTTTTCTATTATTCCATAATTCATAAGGAGTTTTCTTAAGAATTGGCCTAACTAAGGCTCTATAAGAATGTAACATGCTGTGTTTATAGCTTCCGTCCAAAAGTATTTTGGTAGTTGGCTTTCGCATAGCATGGTACGGGCCATGTCTTCTAAAGTTCTATTTTTTCTTTCTACAACTCATTTTGTTGTGGTGTCCTAGGTGCGAAAAAATTATGATGAATGCCATGTTCAGTGCAGAATTTTTCAAACAAATGATTTTAAATTCTGTGCCATGATCACTTCTAAGAGACACTATGGTGTTGTTTTTCTCATTAGTGACTTTCTTGAAAAACTTCAGAAATATTGAGAAAGTCTCATCCTTATGAGCCAAAAATAATACCCAAGTGTATCTAGAATAATCATCTACTATCAAGACCATATTTCTTTCCTCCTAGACTAGTAGTTCTAGTAGGTCCAAAAAGGTCCATGTGAAGTAGCTCCAGTGGCCTAGAAGTAGAAATAACATTTTTAGATTTGAATGAATTTCTTGTTTGTTTTTCAAATTGACATGCATCACAAATTCTGTTATTTTCAAAATCTAACTTTGGAATCCCTTTAACTAAATTCATTCTTATCAATTTTGAAATTAAGTGTGTGCTTGCATGACCTAGTCTACGATGCCACAACCAACTAATCTCATTTACATTAGCATTATTAACAACTAAGCAATGATTACCAGTAGACAAATTGTCTAAATCAATTAAGTATACATTGTCATTTCTATTACCAAAAAATATAATGCTATTGTCAATGGAATTAGTGACAGTGCATACAGAAGCTTCAAATGAAACTTTGAAACCTCTATCACACAATTGGCTAATACTGATTAAGTTATGCTTTAAACCATCTACATATAGAACATTCTCGATGAAAGTAGATGGAGTTATCTGAATTTTACAAATCCCATAATCTGCCTTTACCATTATCTCCAAAAGTGACAACTCCTCCTCCTTTATCTTCAAGGGTGATGAATTGATCCTTGTCACCCGTCATGTATCTTGAGCAGCCGCTATCAAGATACCATTTTTGTTTTAATCTTTTGGCCGCAAGATACTCCTGCAAAGTGATCAAACTTTCTGTTTAGGTACCCAAGCTTTCTTGGGTCCTTCATGGTTAGTAGCAATAAAGATTGTTCCTCTTGGAACCCATATTTTCTTTCCTTTACTGCTTAAATTCTTGTTAATTTTCTTAAAATTACATTCAAAGGCTTTGTGTCCCTTTTTGTTACAACAATGACATGAAACTTCATTTTTATCTTGTTCTTTTCTAAAGAAGTTTTTGACATACTTTTGTTTTATGTTAGGCCTATAACCTAATCCAGCCTTATCAAATATAGCTCTTTGATTACTCAATAATACATTAAGTTTTTCAGAACTATATGTAAATTTATCAACTATATTTTTATATTTATCAACTTCCTTTTTTAATCTATCATTTTCATTGGAAATTGATCCTCTTTCTTCAATCAAAACTTTATTTTCTGATTTCAATTTTTCAACATCATGAGTAAGATTATCTTTTTCTTTGACAAGATTTAAATTATCGTTTTTCAAAGATTTGTTTTTCTTTTTCAAAGCTTTAAAATCATCAACTAGTTCATTGAATGCTTCAAACAATTCTTCAAAAGTAAAGTCATTAGCTTCGGTACTTACCTCATCATCCTCATTTGCCATAAGACAGATGTTTGCAACTTCCTTTTGTTCCTCCTCGGAAGAGGATTCATTGTTATCGCTCCATGTTGCAATGTATGCCTTTTTCTTCTTCTTGTAGGTCTTTTTTAGTTGAGGACAATCATATCTAAAGTGCCCCGGTTTTTTACACTCATAGCAAATTAGGGGGTCTTTCTCTTTGTCTTTGTCCTTGTCCTTTTCTTTATTTTTTTCGCCTTCCATCTTAATTCCAGATTTCCTTTTATAAAAGGGTTTCCTTCTTCTCATGAATTTCTTGAATTTTCTAGCAAGAAGAGCTGTCTCATCATCATCTTCATCCTCACTGCTGCTTTCCTCAATTTCTGCAGCCTTAAGAGCTATAGTTTTCTTCTTTTTAACTTCTTCCTCTATGTGCTGCTTCATGGTTAACTCATGGGTCATTAGTGATCCAAGTAGCTCCTTCAAAGGTAAAGTGTTGAGGTCCTTGGCTTCTTGGATTGTTGTCACCTTTACTTCCCATGTCCTTGGAAGTGACCTAAGAATTTTACGAACCAATTCAAAGTTAGTGTAGGTCTTGCCAAGACTTTTTAGACCATTTACAATATCGGTGAATCTAGTATACATGCATGCTATCGTTTCAGTTTGTTCCATGCTAAACAATTCATACTTATGAACAAGAATATTAATCTTAGATTCTTTAACTTGATTTGTACCCTCATGGATAACCTTTAATCTATCCCATATTTCTTTTGCGAAATTACATGTAGAGATACGATTAAATTCATTTGCATCTAAGGAACAATATAAAACATTCATAGCCTTAGCATTGAGCTAAGCCATTTTCCTATCATTATCATTTCAATTCCTTTCGGGCTTAGGAACAATAGAACCATCAATTATGTGTGTGGGTTTGCTAGGTCCATTAATTATGACACTCCATAATTCATAATCTGAAGCTTGAATGAATATCCTCATTCTTGCTTTCCAATATGAATAGTTGGAACCATTAAACAAAGGGGGTCTATTAGTAGAATAACCTTCGGCGAATGAAGATCTAGCTTGAGCTGTCATTTGGATCTTTAGCTCTAAATCGTTGGATCAAACAGGAAGTGAGCACTAGCTCTGATACCAATTATTGGCCCAGATGGCAACCCAAGAGGGGGGGTGAATTAGGTTCTTTAAAAATTTAAATTCTGTTTCAAATTAGATAGAATGATGCCAAAGTATGCAAGTGAATGGAGTTAATCGAAGCTGAGCGCAGGCAGTTAAAGAAGAGAGAGGGAGAAATCAAGACACTACAAACACGCAGATTTTATAGTGGTTCGGTGTAACCAACACCTACGTCCACTCTCAAGTAGCACTTGGATCCACACTATAATCTTCTTGATTACAGCCGAGTTGTTTGCAAGCTCACAACTCAAAACTTGTTGTTTCACCGGGATCACAACGAATCCAGCTGGTTTTTCGGGCTCACCAGCACACAACCTAAAACACAAGCTGTCCTTAGCTTGTTCCAAGGTATAGTACCTCCACTAATTCAATCCCTTGATTGAACTAACAAACAATAATAAAAATGAAGTTTACAACACAAGATAGCTCCTTAAATGAGCAAATATTCAATTTAAATAGACAAGGTTAGAAAAGCCTGATTGAAGCTTGTTAAATGTGTGATTTCTTCTTTTCTTCTTTTCCTCTTTTCTCTTGAAGGATTGAATCGGGCCTCAGCTCAGATTCTTCACAGCAAGCTCGGATGACAAGATGAGGATTTGGAGATTTTTGCTCTCTTTCTTTTTGGGGTGGAAATCTCCTTGATTTTCTTTTGAAAAGCTTTTGGATCTCTCCTTTGGACTCTTTGAGATTGATGGATTTGCTCTTTGAGTTTTTCCTCTGTGTTTTCTTCCTTGAGATCTTTTGGATTTTTTTTTGTTTGTCTCTTCTCTGTTTCTCTTTTTCTTCTTTTTTCCTTTTTATAGATCTCTTAATCCAGGTTTAGGTGGGAAAACTAGCCGCTGAAGATGTTTGGATTCTTCTACACACAAAGAAAATAGCCGTTAGAGGTTAGGTGAGAAGAAATCTTACCGTTGGAGTCCGTTCTGACAGATAAAAAGTCTGTTTCTGACAAGTTGGAGTCGGCTCCAACTTTTTAGGTGTCGGCTCCATAATGGGTATCCAAAAATAGAAAGTAAAAGTTTGTTGAGGAGTCGGCTCCGAAAAAGTTGAGTGTCGGCTCGTCGCTTTCGGGTGTCGACTTCGAAATCCATAAGGTGTCGGCTCCAGAAATGCTCAAAGTAACACACTCTCTGTTCTTAGGTTAGAGTCGGCTCCAGAGACTGTAAGTGTCGGCTCCCAAAATCTAGGTGTCGGCTCCCAAAAACTTGGTGTCGACTTCGGAAACTAAAACAGAATACACTTTTCGGTGTCTCAGGTTAGAGTCGGCTCCAAACTCTGGGTGTCAACTTCAGACTGTGCCAAAATCAGGAAAACATCTGATCCGCCATGGGGTCGGCTCCAGACCATCTAGGTGTCGACTCCAGGCTCTAAATTTTGAAAAAATACTTCTGGCATTTGATTCAAAATAAGTTTCTTTATACATTTTGATTGATCAATATTTTTAATGCTTGAACCCTTGTTAAATCTATTAGAAACATAATGGATATACTCATGTCATTTATTAATCATCAAAATCAATAATTGGGTCAACAAGCCGCTTTGTAGGGCCGGACCCTAGTGGGAGTGTCAAGGTTGGACTCGGAGCTTCCATCGGTAAACCCGAGGTCGACGCGTAAGCTTATACCCTGTGAGAGCCTGTAGTGCCGACTCGTTGTCGGGACTCCAGAGCAGTGGTCTTGGTGCCGAGCTGACCCCGGGCTTGGGTGCCGATGATACATCGGTCTTGGATGCCAATGGTAACATCGATCTTCGGTGCTGAGGGTACATCAATCTTGGAGTGCCAATCTGGCCTCAGGCTTTTGAGTGCCAATGGTACATCGGTCTTCGGTACCGATGGTACATTGGTCTTGGAGTGTCGAGCTGGCCTCAGGCTTTTGAGTGCCGATGGTACATCGATCTTGGGTACCGATGGTACATCAGCCTTGGAGTGTTGAGCTGGCCTCGAGCTTTTGAGCGCCAATGGTACATCGATCTTGGAGTGTCGAGCTGGCCTTGGGCTTTCGTGCGTCGATGGTACATCAGTCTTTGGTGCCGATGGTACATCGATCTTCGGTGCCAATGGTACATCGGCCTTGGAGTGCCGAGCTGGCCTCGAGTTTTTGAGTGTCGATGGTACATCGGTCTTCGGTATGATGGTACATCGGTCTTGGAGTACTGAGCTGGCCTTGGGCTTTCGAGCACCGATGGTACATCGATCTTTGGTGCCGATGGTGCATCAGTCTTGGAGTGCCGAGCTGGCCTTAAACTTTTGGATTCCGATGGTACATCAGTCTTGGAGTGTCGAGTTGGCCTCGGGCTTTCAAGCACCGATGGTACATCGATCTTTGGTGCTGATGGTACTCGGTCTTGGAGTATCGAGCTAGCCTTGGGCTTTTGAGTGCCGATGGTACATCAGTCTTGGAGTGCCGAGCTGGCCTCGGGCTTTTGAGCGCTGATGGTACATCAGTCTTTGGTACCGATGGTACATCAGTTTTCGATGCTGAAAAGATGAGTTACTCGAACACACTTTCATTAATATAGAATGTGGGACAGGAGCCCAAAAGAATGCAAATGCGCAACCCAATATAAAGAAGGGGTACATTACTGGTAGTACCGATGAAGGTGTTGGAGTTCCAGGTCCGAGGGAGCAGCTTCCCATCTAGTTCTTCGATTCGGTACGCTCCATGGTGGAGGGCTTCGGTGACTCAATAGGATCCTTCCTAATTTGGTGATAACTTGCCTCCTTCTGTCAGATTCGAAACCTCGGCCCGTCTGAGGACTAGGTCTCCTGGTAGGAATGTTCTGGGACAGATATGGGCATTGTAGTACCTGGCCATTCACTATCGATAGGCAGCCATCCAGAGTCGCGCTCGATCGCGTACCTCCTCCACAAGGTCGAGGTTGGCCCGTAGCTGGTTTGAGTTGTCCTCCTCATTGTAAGACTCTGTCCGAGGGCTCGGGACGCCGATCTCTACGGAGATGACGGCCTCGAACCCGAAGATGAGGCCGAATTGAGTCTATCCGGTGGGAGCACGCAGCGTCGTATGATAGGCCCACAACACATTGGGGAGCTCCTCCACCCACCTCCCCTTGAAGTCATCTAGCTGTGTTCTAAGTTCTTGGAGGATGATACGGTTGATCACTTCAGCTGCGCCATGGTCTGAGGGTGACCGACAGAGGTGAATCGCTGATAAATGCCGAGCTCGATGTAGAATCCTCTGAAGGATGGGTTGTCGAACTGCCGGCCGTTGTCGGTGACGAGGGTGTGCGGCAGCCCGAACCGGCAGATCACAAACTTTTAGAAAAAGGATCTCACCTTGCCCTCTGTGATCTTAGCTAGTGCCTCGGCCTCGATCCATTTGGTGAAGTGGTCGGTGGCCACCAGCAAGAACTTGCGCTGGCCAGAGGCCGGGTGGAACGGTCCTAGAATATCCATCCCCCACTGAGTGAAAGGCCAGGGGGCCGCCAGGGGGCTCAGTGGAGAGGTCGGCTACCACTAGATGCTGGCATGTCGCTGAAAGATATCACACCTTCTAACAAGTTCGGCGGCATCCTCCTTCATTGTCAGCCAGTAGTACCCTTGGCATAGGGCTTTGTATGTCAGGGCTCTGCCCCCTAGATGACTCCCATAAATGCCCTCATGGATCTCTCGCAAGATGTAATCAGCCTTCGCGAGGCCGATGCATTTAAGGACCGGGTATGAGAATGACCTTCAGTAGAGCGGCTCGTCCATCATTAAAAACTTTGGAGTTCATCTCTTGAGCAGCTTGGCCTCAGCAGGGTCTTCGAGGAGGTCACCATCGGTAAGATACCGAATGTAAACGTCCATCCAAGTGGGCTCTTGCGCGACTGGCAGGGGCTTCCTCAGCCAGCTTCATCCCTGCCAGCAAGGCTTTGTACTCCACTTGATTGTTGGTGGCGGAAAAATGGAAGCGGAGAGCATACTCCACCGCCTCTCCCTCGGGGCTTGCAAGAATGAGCCCGGCTCCACTCTCTTGGGAGTTTGATGTGCCATCTACATAAAGGATCCAGTCTTCTTCTCCTGCCTCCTCCACCACGGGGGACTCTGAGCGCAGTCCTTGCGGATGCTCCTTGGCCCAGGTGCACTCGATTAGAAAATCGGCTAATACCTAGGACTCCATTGTAGACCTCAATCAGATAGATAAGTCAAACTCCTTAGTTTCATGGCCCACTTCGCAAGTCGACCGAAGGTGTCAGGATGGGATAAGATAGTCCGAAGGGGCTGGTCCGTGAGCACCATAATAGGATGAGCTTGGAAGTACGGTCTAAAGCGCTATGCGGAGATGACCAGGGCAAAGATAATCTTTTCGGTCCTGGAGTACCTGGTCTCTATGTCACGAAACACCTTACTAATGTAGTAGATTGGCTTCTGTGTCCCATCGGCATCCATGCGAACTAGTATGGAGCTGACGGCCTCGGGAAAAGCCGCAAGGTACAGAAAGAGCTCCTCCCCGCTCCTCAGCTTGGACAGCAATGGTGGGGTAGACAAAAATTCCTTCATCTCCTCGAAAGCCTTCTGGCACTTCTCCGTCCACTCGAAGCCGTTGACTTTGCACAATGCCTTGAAGAAAGGTAGACACCTCTCTACCGAATTGGACAAGAAATGACTCGAAGTTGCCACCCTCTGGTCAGGCGTTGCACTCCTTCTTGCTAGCTGGGGGCCTCATGTCTAGGATAGCTCGGATTTTATCAAGGTTCGCCTCTATTCCCCACTGCATCACCATGAAGCCCAAGAACTTTCCTGCTGTAACCTCGAAGGTGCACTTGCGGGGGTTCAGCCTCATTGGTACCGATGGAGATTGTCGAAAGTCTCCGTGAGGTCAGCGACATAGTCAGTAGTATGGATACTCTTAGTCAGCATGTCATCCACGTACACCTCTATGTTGTGCCCGATCTGGTCCTCAAAGACCTTATTCATTAGCCTTTGATAGGTGGCCTCGGCGTTCTTTAGCCCAAATGGCATTACCTTGTAACAGTATATGCCCTTCTCAGTCACAAATGAAGTAGCTTCTTCGTTGGCCGGATCCATCTTGATCTAGTTGTATCTCAAGAAGGCGTCCATGAAGTTGAGGGTCCCATGATCGAACATGGCATCCACCAGCTGGTCAATTCGAGGCAACGGGAAGCTATCCTTGGGGCACGCCTTGTTGAGATTAGTGAAGTCTATGCACATCCTCCAGCTCCCACTAGCCTTGCGGACCATCACGACATTGGCTAGCCAATCGGGGTAGTGGACCTCTTGGATGTGGCCAGTGGCCACCAATTTGCGAACCTCTTCATCAATGGCCTTCTGCCTATCGAGGGCGAAGCTCCTCTCTTCTGCCGGACAGGCCGACATCCCTGTTTAATGTTGAGCTGATGAATAATTACCTACTCGGGGATACCCGGCATGTCGGATGCTGACCATGCAAAGATGTCGGAGTTGGCTTGCATGAAAGCGAGAAGCTGCTCGCACGCCTCCTCTGGAAGTATGGCTCCTATCTGGACTATCCTCGCTAGGTCCTCTCCCAGCAGGAAGGTTAGTAGATGCTCGGCCGACTCCCCCCTCCTTTTCAAGTCTCAGGAATCGAGCAATTCTGGTGCAGACGCAGATGCCACCCCCTGCGGGCTGGGGCCATGTGGTAGCGAGCTCTGCTCCCCCCACATCTTCCCGACTCCCTTGTTGGTGGGAAACCTCATGAGCAGCCTTTTGGTGGAGATGATGACATCCAAAAGGTTTAGATCGGGTCTTTCGAGGATGGCGTTGTAGGCCAAGGGAACCCAGACAACTAGGAAGTTCATGAAAACTGTACTCTAACACGGTGGTGTCTCGGCCGAGATAGGAAGAGTGATCTCTCCCTCAACCCTTACGGAATCCCTGGTAAAACCATCTAGGGTGTGGTGACAGGCCGAAGGGAGCTAGGGAACAAGAGCTCCCACTGTCAACTAAAATCCTTTTTATATGAGCTTTGCGATCGTTATAGACATGACGACACTGTCATCATTCTTGTTAACTACCCCCTCTAGATCTTTTTAAAAAGGGAATTACAGAATCTAGCCCCTCCTCCCACGGCCTCTTGGATGTGCCGCCTGCCCCCCAGAAGATCATGGCCACCGTCTTCTCAGTTGGGGCATTGTCGATGTCGACCATAGGAGGCGGAGGCGCCGATGGGTCGGGTACACTAGGGCCGCCCCTTTGAATGAACTTCTCAGGTGGCCACGCTGGATGAGGTCCTCTATCGCCTTCTTAGTTGGCGATAGTTGTCAGTGTCGTGGCCATGGTCCCGGTAGAAGCAGCAGTATAGATTTCTGTTGCGGGGGGTCTTTGGGTTCAACGGAGGAGGGCGCTGGAGATATGGCTCACCCTCAATCTCCAGCAAGATGTGAGATATTGGGGCGAGTAGGGCAGTAACGGACCATCCCTGAGAGTAGGCGCTCGCGGACAGTTGTCTGGTCGGCGCGGAGGCTTGGGCCTCCTGGGACTAGCCTCGGCAGGCTCGGATGAGTCTGCTTCTTGACAGAGCCTCCATCTAGCTCGCGTCAGGAGGAGTCAGCCTCATCGGCACGGATGTATTTTTGTGCCCGGCTCAGGAGTTCGGCATAGGAGTGGGCGGCTTCTTGTCGAGGGAATAGACAAAATGGAGGGGCAGAGCCCTCGCTTCAAGGCCAAAGTGGCCATAGAATCCTCAAGGCTATAGACCTCGAGGGTAGCTTCTTTGAATTGGGTGACAATGTCCCGTAGGGACTCGCCACTCTTTTGCTAGACGGAAAACAGGCTATCCGCCACTCGGGGAATCTTTCGGCAAGCGTCAAAATGAGCCAAGAAGGCCCTCTCCAACTGTCGGAATGAGTTGATACTTGTTGGGGAGCGCGAAATACCCCCAAGATCATGGCTATAGCGTATATGAGTAATGCAAAAATCTTTTACCGTTCTAATCTATGAGTATAAGATTATACCTTCAGACTTGAACGCTGGAACACTTGATTTGATTGCTCGACCTCAACCTTTGGCCTTCCGCCGTATTCCCAAAATACCTTCTTCTCTCTCAAGATGGTGGGATCTCTCTCGGCCGACCTAGGGTTTCTTGCTTTTCTTTTTTCTCAAAAGCGTTAACCCTAGCAACCAATTGAGAGGGTATTTATAGGGCTACAACAGGGACCAAATAGGCAAATATGAAAAGGACTTCCCACGTAATTAAATCTCCTAATCCTATCCCGGGTTAGGATTTAATTACGTAAATTATAATTCATTCCACTAAAGAATTATAATTGTACTCCTAATCATATTCGAATTTATATTTTCGAGCCGTAATATTAAATACTTATTATCTCCCCAAGTTAAGATTACAAATATCCACCAATTAAATTTAAATACTGACAATATAATTTAATTGGCTGTTATTATCCTTGAGACTTATCCACTTAACTTATTTGATGTATCGGATTCAAAATCCACTTGCAAGATTTGATACAATCAAAACTTATAAGCTTTCTCAAGGGAATCATCAGTCCAAATTAACCGGACGTGGATTCCTTCAACTATTAATATTCACCATATATAATGTTATTGCCCAACCCACTGAGTTTATTGACTTATATAGAATCTCACTCTATGTGTAATCAAAGCAATAATCACTACATACACGTGTCTAGAAATAGAATTCAGATTAAGAGCATAAGTAATCATAATATTCATGAGTTCTAAATTATTTTATAAAGTCAGTATAAACAATCAACTCAACTGGGTCCTGTTCAATACACATAAAGTGTACTAGCACAAATAGTTAGAATAAACCATTCCCCGTAGTCAAGACAGACCTACTAAAATTTGTGCTACAGTTCTACTGATGGTGTGTCCAATTCCATCTAAAACTGTGAACAATAAACTTGTATTCCAAAAGAACCGATGATCTAGTCTTCTGTGTGTAAGTCGTACTCTACACACTAGATCAAATACTCTTTGTAAATACTAGACACATGCACATATATAGTAAATGGCACACATTGCTCAAAATGAATTCTCATTAAAAATGTAAAGACATAACATAAAGCATATCTTTTAGTCTATATCTCTATCAATCTCCCACTTAGACTCAAAGCAATGCTTGTACACATCTAACTCCCATGCCCTCTACATGTCTATCAAAAACTTTTGAAGTTAAACTCTTTGTAAAAGGATCTGCCAGGTTGTCCTCAGATGTAACCTTGGTCACCAGCACGTCACCTCTTTGCACGATGTCACGTATCAGGTGATACTTACGCTCAATGTGTTTAGATTTCTTATGGGTCCTAGGTTCCTTCGAATTAGCAACTGCCCCACTATTATCACAATAAAGTGTAATAGGTAATTGCACTGAAGGTATCACATTAAGATCCAAAAGAAAGTTTCTTAGCCAAACAGCCTCTTTTGCATCTTCAGATGCAGCCACATACTCAGCTTCCATGGTAGAGTCAGCAACACAAGTCTGCTTCACACTCCTCCAGCTAATTGCTCCACCACCCAAAGTGAACACATATCCCGAGGTTGATTTTCTAGATTCATTATCTGATTGGAAGTCCGAATCTGTATATCCTATAGGCACAAGACTATCTGCTTGGTAAACTAACATATAATCTTTAGTCCTTTTCAGGTACTTAATTTATGTTTTACTGCAGTCCAATGTTCTCGCCCAGGGTTAGACTGAAATCTGCTAACCATGCCTACAGCAAAACAGATATCAGGTCTAGTACATAGCATAGTATACATTAGGCTTCCTACTGCAGAAGCATAAGGAACTGCCTTCATACTTTCTATCTCTTCATGTGTCTTAGGACACTGATCCTTAGATAGAGAAATTCCATGCCTGAAAGGAAGAAATCCTTTCTTGGAATTATGCATACCAAAACGGGTGAGAATTTTATCGATATAAGTGGCTTGAGATAAGCATATCATCCTTTGCTTGCGATCTCGCAAAAGCTTGATCCCTAGGATGTGACTTGCTTCTCCCAAGTCCTTCATATCAAATTGTCCAGATAACCATACCTTGATCAAAGATAACACTCCCATATCGTTTCCAATAAGTAAGATGTCATCCACATATAGCACCAGAAACACCAAAGTTTTTCCATCACGCTTCTTGTACACACATGACTCGTCAGGACTTTGATCAAAACCATAAGATTTAATAGCTTGATCAAAACGAGTATTCCAAGATCTAGATGCCTGCTTAAGTCCATAAATGGACCTCTTAAGCTTGCACACCAAGTGCTCCTGGCCTTTTACTATAAAACCGTCTGGTTGCATCATGTAAATGCATTCGTCAAGATTTCCATTAAGGAAAGCTGTCTTGACATCCATTTGCCAAACTTCGTAATCGAAATGAGCTGCAATGGATAAGAGAATCCGGATAGACTTAAGCATAGCTACTGGTGAAAAGGTTTCCTCATAGTCGATCCCTTCTTTCTGAGTAAAACCTTTTGCAACTAGCCTAGCCTTGAAGGTTTCCACCTTCCCGTCTGCTCCTCTCTTCTTCTTATAGATCCACTTGCATCTGATGGGTTTTACTCCCTCAGGTGGTTCTACAAGATCCCATACCTGATTAAAGTGTATAGACTCTATCTCTGATTTCATAGCATTTGCCAAAGAGTTGCATCTTTATCCTGTAATGCTTCATTGTAGCTACTGGGTTCAGTATCCAGTTCATCAGAGATTCTGTCATATGACTCTCCAAGGAACGTATACCGTTTAGGTGTATTTACAACCCTCCCACTACGACGAGGCACAACCTGATTGTATGTGCTAGTAGTAATTCGATCTGACTCTGATCCTTGTGCTCCATCTGCACTGGTTCTGAAACTGGTGCATTAATGGTATCCTTTTGTATCAGTTCAGGGTCAGTTCGTGTTACTATACTTCTCCCACTACGAATAGTTATTGGGAAGTTTGGGAACCTACTTTCTTGTGGTGTTTCTGCTTGTACTATTGGTATTAAAGGAGCCTGTCTAGTTTTATCGCCTCTTAACTCTTCTAGAGCAATTTTACTTCTGGGTTTGTGGTCTATAATATAGTCCTCCTCCAAGAATCGGGCATTGGTGCTAACAATGACCTTCTGATCCTTAGGAGAATAAAATAAACCACCTTTTGTTCCTTTAGGATATCCAACAAAGAAGCATACATCTGTCCTTGATTCCAACTTATCTGGTTTACCTTTTAGTACATGTGCTGGACAACCCCAAACCCGAACATGTCTTAGACTAGGCTTGCGCCCAGTCCACAGTTCTGTGGGTGTCTTAGGTACTGACTTAGATGGTACCAAGTTAAGAATATATGCAGTGGTCTCTAATGCATATCCCCAAAACGAAATAGGTAAGTCTGAATAACTCATCATAGATCTAACCATATCCATAAGAGTCCTGTTCCTTCTTTCAGCTACACCATTCTGCTGTGGCGTTCTAGGTGCAGACAACTGGGATTCAATCCCAGCATCTAATAAGTAATCTGTGAACTCCCCTAAGAGGTACTCGCCACCACGATCGGATCGTAGTGTCTTGATATTTTTACCATGACGGTTCTCCGTTTCTGCCTTAAAAATTTTAAATTTTTCAAAGCATTCAGACTTACGGCGCATCAGATAAATATACCCATATCTTGAGTAATCATCAATAAAAGTGACAAAGTACTCAAAACCACCTCAAGCTTGGACGTTCATTGGGCCACACAAATCAGAGTGAACCAATTCTAATATCTCCTTAGCTCTATTGCCTTTGGCCGAGAATGGCCGCTTGGTCATTTTTCCTTCTAAGCAAGATTCACAGACCGGTAGTGCCTCTACTTCCAATGAACCTAATGGTCCATCTTGAACCAGTCTAGAAATCCGTCTTAGATTTATATGACCTAGGCGCAAGTGCCAAAGATAAGTTTGATTCATTTCAGAAGGATGTTTTCTCTTACATGGTCTATTATGTTATCACTTCATTTAGTTGCACAGTAGGAGAAACAGGATTAATAATATAAAGACCATCCACCAATGTACCAGAACAGATAAATGTTTATTTTTCTTAATAACAACGGAGTCATTAAAATAAACTGAATATCCATCATCAACCAACTTAGAAACTGAAATTAAATTCCTTCTAATTGAAGGTACAAAAAAACAGTCTTTTAATATTAAAATCTATTTCTACTAAAAGAAAAGCTAAAATCTCCCACTGCAACTACTGACACTCTCGTGCCATCTCCCAGAAATATGTAAATCTCTCCATCACTTAGCTGCCGGGTCTGCTGGAACCCCTGCAAAGAATTGCAAACATGATTAGTGGCTCCCGTATCTACACACCAGCCACTGGTAGATAACAGCACTAAACAAGTTTCAACTACAAGTGAATGAGATATACCTCTAGCCTGTTTCCTGGCAAGCCAAACTGGACATTGCTGCTTCCAGTGACCTGGCTGCTTGCAGACGAAGCACTTTCCCTTCTTTTTTATTTCCCCATTGGGCTGTGGGGCATGATGCTGTTTCTTTTTCTGAACCTTTTTCTTCTTCTTAGCATGACTTCGAAGAAGAACCTTTTTCAGTAACCATAGCAACTGCAGGCTTCATTATGAAACTCTCTGCTACCTGAAGTTCTTTAAGTAGCTCTGCCAATGAAAATTCATTTTGTTCATAGTGTAATTTAGGCAGAACTGCTTAAAAGAATCAGGTAGGGACTGGAGAATGATATCAACTTGGGTTTCCCCATCCATCTCCGCTCCAAGGATCTCCAGTTCATTCAGAAGGCTAATCATCTTTAGAACATGATCCCTGATAGGAGTTCCTTCAGCCATATTAGTGTTCATCAGTTCTTTCATCGCAGTCTGCCTAGCTGCACGACTCTGATCCCCAAACATTTCTTTGAGGTTGAACATCATGTCATAGGCAGAGGGCATAGATTGATGCTGATGTTGCAGAACATTTGACATAGATGCCAATATGTAACACCGCGCCATCTCATCAGCCTTAACCCACTTACGGTAAGCTTGGACTCCTGATCTGAAGCCCTTCACGGGCTCTGCGGGACAGACCTGAGTGAGCACATACTTGTACCCTTCTGCAGTAACACTATATCCAGGTTTCTTTTCCAATCAATGTAATTAGGACCAGTCAATTTGTTTTCTTTGAGTATCACAGCAAGTGGATTGAAAGAAGACATTTTATCCTGAATCATTCATACATCAAATAAGATATAATGAGCAATAAACTTTAAATTTAAAATTATAAGTAGGGCCCCTCAACCACTACAAAATAAAGAATTGCCAGCAGCCTAGTACATTTTGAATAGTATGCCTCGATGGGAGGACGTCTACTACTCATCATTTATCTAGACAGATAAAACCTATTAATTTACTATCTAGGTAAAAGGTAACATACCAAGTAAAATTAATTAGCTGGCTAACTTTGGTCATATAAATATTTGTAGTGACTCCGATGGGGAGGATACCAATATTTATACCTAAGTGTATACCATCACTCAATGCTAGATCCATTGTCCCATGGTGGATCCCTCAGATGGAGAGGTAATCCAACATTAACAACTACCAGGGATTATTCTTGGTGAGCTGGCAATCAATTTCATCCTATGGGAAGGAAAGCACTAATGCTAACACGTGAAATTAACTACCTCACCAATAAACAAGTGATGGGACCATGGGGATTTAAATGTGATTAATTCCCTCTCCCACTTAGTTATTTAAACAATATTTTGAGGGTTATAAAACTTGTGTTTGATTATCTTATAAACACAAACAGCAGTGATTATCCAATTAACCATGTTCTCCTAGTTATAGACATAAGAACAAAAGGATAACAATCAAGCAAGTATNTGTTCTCCTAGTTATAGACATAAGAACAAAAGGATAAACAATCAAGCAAGTATGCAACATAACCAATATAAACAAGATAAATAAAATCCCTGTTATTATGGTCAAAATTCTCCACGCAGATGAAGATCTCTGTCGCACCATGATTGCTACTTTGCTCGACGATTTGCCGCTTCGCATACGGGGGTCTGGGGGCTGGCCCCCAGCGGGGATCGCTCCTTCCGATCCCATCGCGCTTTGAATTTTCCTTTAGAATCGTGATTTGCAACGGATTTCCTTGAAATCTTATCTGCATCGGATTTCCTTATCTGCAACGGATTTCCTTGAAATCTTATCTGCAAGGATTCTGCTTAGAATCCTATCTTCATCCGATTCTAATCATCTCTTCATCTGATTCTTCTTAGAATCATATCTTCATCCGATTCATCTTAGAATCATATCTTATCCGATTCATCTCAGAATATCTTATCCGAATCATGAATGGAATCATCCTGCAACGTGCAGCAGGTCATCTTCCTCCATGGAGCCGCACCAGATTACAAAAATCCTATGCCTCCATATAGGAGTTCACATGCTACGTATTTACAACAAAGCTCTCAAAAAACCGGAGCATACATGCTATAAAATATTACAATGATCCTAGCCTCCTTAAAACCGGAGTTCACAAAACAGATCTAAGCAATATTAAATCAGAACACATACATTCACGTGACCATAATAACAGGATAGAAACCTGCAAAATAACATTAGCAGCAAGCACGATCCATCCCACGCATGCATATTCCGATTAATGGAGAACATGGCCGCATTATTCATATACAGTATCAGCCGTGGCTCTGATACCACTGTTGGGGAGCGCGGAATACCCCCAAGATCACGGCTATAGCGTATATGAGTAATGCAAAAATCTTTTACCGTTCTAATCTATGAGTATAAGATTATACCTTCAGACTTGAACGCTGGAACACTTGATTTGATTGCTCGACCTCAACCTTTTGGCCTTCCGCCGTATTCCCGAAATACCTTCTTCTCTCACAAGATGGTGGGATCTCTCTCGGCCGACCTAGGGTTTCTTGCTTTTTTTTTTCTCAAAAGCGTTAACCCTAGCAACCAATTGAGAGGGTATTTATAGGGCTACAACAGGGACCAAATAGGCAAATATGAAAAGGACTTCCCACGTAATTAAATCTCCTAATCCTATCCCGGGTTAGGATTTAATTACGTAAATTATAATTCATTCCACTAAAGAATTATAATTGTACTCCTAATCATATTCGAATTTATATTTTCGAGCCTTAATATTAAATACTTATTATCTCCCCACGTTAAGATTACAGATATCCACCAATTAAATTTAAATACTGACAATATAATTTAATTGGCTGTTATTATCCTTGAGACTTATCCACTTAACTTATTTGACGTATCGGATTCAAAATCCACTTGCAAGATTTGATACGATCAAAACTTATAAGCTTTCTCAAGGGGATATCATCAGTCCAAATTAACAGGACGTGGATTCCTTCAACTATTAATATTCACCATATATATAATGTTATTGCCCAACCCACTGAGTTATTGACTCATATAGAATCTCACTCTATGTGTAATCAAAGCAATAATCACTACATACACGTGTCTAGAAATAGAATTCAGATTAAGAGCATAAGTAATCATAATATTCATGAGTTCTAAATTATTTTATAAAGTCAGTATAAAATAATCAACTCAACTGGGTCCTGTTCAATACACACAAAGTGTACTAGCACAAATAGTTAGAATAAACCATTCCCCGTAGTCAAGACAGACCTACTAAATTTGTGCTACAGTTCTACTGATGGTGTGTCCAATTCCATCTAAAACTGTGAACAATAAACTTGTATTCCAAAAGAACCGATGATCTAGTCTTCTGTGTGTAAGCCGTACTCTACACACTAGATCAAATACTCTTTGGAAATACTAGACACATGCACATATATATAGTAAATGGCACACATTGCTCAAAATGAATTCTCATTAAAAATGTAAAGACATAAAGCATATCTTTTAGTCTATATCTCTATCAATTACCACATTACCTGAGAGCATACATAATCTCTCAAAATTTTCCCCCCAGAATCGTTGACCCAATGCGATTTCATATTCACTGACTATGCTGCAAGGACTATGATCACAATGAGTAGCACGACCCCAAAAATTACCAAGAGCAAGCATGTCTGCACAAATCAACAGAACCGGTCAAAAGAAGGGTCTAGAGTATACCAAATGATCAATTTTAAGTTTATTATAAACATACCAGAGATGAATTGGACTTTTGTGTTTTGGATGCTTTTGCAAGTTGAGTCTTTGCCGGTGCAGTTGCTGCCAGGGAGTTCTCAATGTTGGAGTCAATGTCATCTGCAGCAGGTGATATAGCAACATTAGTCAACTAAGTGTAAGTTGTTTCAAATGACAACCCACCAGCATATCTCAGTCCTTCCCTCTTTGTTAGGGAAATAGATTTGTTGATAATTATAATGAAGATGTTATTGTTCTATAATAATTATAAAAGATTAATGCTTCCACTTAAGATAGTGACAGAATGACCCCCATTGCATCTAGAAATAAAACTATTCATCAAAAGCAACACCATCATGCTAGCTAATCATATTTCCTTGTCTTACTGATGCTTGGGCTGATTGCAGATTTAGATTCTGGAAAAGGCTGTCAGCTGGATTTAATACTCCAAAAGGCAAATTAGTTGCTGGTGAAGGCATAATAGCTTGTCCTAAAGCAGATGCCAATGTTGGAGTTATTACTGCATAAGACACCCATCCAAATGAGTACTATTAAAATGTATATAGATAAACCCAGGAATTCAGTAACATTTTACATCCAGAGAGCCATGTTCATAATAATTAAAATACAAATGACGTCCAATTTCTGTCTGGGTGGTTGTATCGCAAAAAACACCATATTTGCAAGTTGAATAAGAAAGAGAAATTAAGGTGGTAACATTCTTAAATACTAGAGAAAAAGATTGGGACTGCAAGAAGAAGTAATCTTGCTGAAACATTTACCTGGCAGTCTTGAGATAAAATGGACAATCCGTTTAGTTTAGGATAACACAAGATGTAAAGCAATGTCATTTATCGTACAAATATCAGAAACACTTACTAGATCTTAATTTGGTGAAACAATGTCGTTGGATGATGAAATTTGCTGCAACTTCCACAAAATTTTCATTTCCCAGTCTTCTCATAGAACTGCAAAGTATTTGAAATTTGCAACTGGAAAAAAAAAAACTTTACCGAACATAATGGCTCTAATGGCCTCTCTGGTAACTCTGAGATATCAAACCCCTGCAGCTCCATCAAATAAATACGATAAAGAGAAAGGGAAATAGGTTTGGATGTGGGTGAGTGGGGGTGTGTTAGAGAGAGAGAGTGACAGAGGAGGGTTAAAAACCAGTAGGCGTTCAAGGCAGATGCAGGAGCCTACCTCCCCACCTACTTTTCTCTCATCTCTCTTGTTATCAATATTACATATATATAAATGAGCATACTAATCCCAGAAATATCATTATCAAACCAATCTTCCATATTCAAATAAAGTTCCGTTTGAAAGCTAAACTTAGGAGTTCAGATGTCCTTTTGAATTCCAAATCTGACCATATTCTACAACACCACCTAGAATGAAAGAGCTGGTTAACAGTTTGTTCAAGCAATGAATACTTAATCATGTTAGGACACATTGCCCTTTTGGTATTTTGGCAAGAAGTTAGATCAAAAGGGCAATGATTCAAAGGAATGGCATAAATTGAAAAACCTTGTCCTGATCAGCCTCCACAGAGTCACTCACTCTTTACTCGATTCTGAGCCAACACTGACTTTTTCAAAAACTAAGACAACAAAAGAAAGTTAAGCAATAGATCAAGGTTTCTAAGCATTTCATGGTACCAAAATGACCTAGCTGCACAATTAGACACAATAAAAGGGTAATATAGTTGAAAAAAGCATGCATTGGAACATATACTAGAACCAGGTTTCTATCAACATTAGAATAATACACCCAACGAATAAGTATCTTAGAGACATAGCTGTGCTAAAGCATTATCAGTGTTAGATACGCAAAGCCATCATATGCATGTACTAAGATAGAGGGAGTTGGATCAATTACCAAAAAGGATTGAATGCTCGCCTTCATTGTTAGCAAATACAAACTCAATTTCATCCCACGGAATCATTAATTTTATCAAATCCTGAACTCAGACCATTGGAAATAGCTGTCATCAGATGACTACGAGAAATAACCATTATTCCAAATTAATCATCCATAACAGGCAGCTTTTAAACCATAGGCGATTTAGGACATAAATTAAATTCAAAAATCAGATTATAATGACAGCACAGGGTATGCTGCCCTATTGTCCAACTAAAAATCATAAATTATCATCTGTGATGAAATAGTGAGAAGGAGTTCATCATGGAAGCAGTTCCCTAAAAAATTTCAAGTTCATTTTACAATAAATATATCAATTACCAAAAAAACCAAATATTCAAAAATTAAATTTTCTATAATACGACATAGCTGCCGACTCGTTAATGAATGATAATTCTAAATCCAATTTCATCATTGTTCAGGCTACCTACCAACGTAATCCAATTGGCAGATATAGGAACAATGATAGAGTTGGCTCAGGAAGGCATTATCAACAGTTATTTCCTGACGGTCACATTCTCCATGCATCCAATTCAGGAAATGCTATGCGTATGCCTAACATCATGGCCCTCACCTTTGATAGAGCACGAGCTATGATGCTTCATAATGGTTGCATTTAGAAATGCCCTCCAAGTCATGACATCACAGCCGACACTTTGATATCATTGCCACTGCAACCACCAAAAAGAGCACAAGGTTAAATTTTGACTGCATCGAATAGTAGTCATTACAGCAATATCATATAATGTTACATCAAACATTTGCAGGTCTGCCAGATATTATCCCAGCAAAATGATGATACAAAGAGATGATTAGTGACGAAACATAGAAGTAATTTCGAAAGCAGGAAATAGTTATCAAAATACAACCTCTAAGCTAAGAGGAAGCGTTACAAGTCATGCTACAAGGACAGTAACAAGATACAGTACATCTGAACATCTCAAAGCATTAACGAAAACTTGCAACACTGACACCCAAGCAAAAAGCCTACAAGAAAGGATACGAAAACAAATATAAAGGTTTTTAAAGATCCACCATTATTCCTGACCTATGTACCTCCCCTTTCCTATCTGATATTCCATATCAGGTGGATGTTGATAATTTGAAATGCATGAATTGCCTCTTGTCTATATTTAAACTTCTTGTACAAGGCATGCTTAAACCCAGTTACATGACGCTGACACTCAGGCCAGGATTCATAGATCCCTCATCGACGGCCCACGAAAACTACATAATAACTTGAAGAAGACATGACTGAACCTCAAGATCAAGCAGCTTGATTTCCTGCATTACAGGGAAATCAATATGAAACTCAAATTACATAATACCCTGCCCTATTGATAAGGTCAAATCATAAACATACATTCTTTTAAAATAAGAGAAATATGTTCATGGACAAGATGCATGTTTGACTTACTTCGCGTGTTACGGGCATCCATAGCCTATTAGCTATGAATTGCGAAGTTCATCACCTCTTCGGGATTCGTCATCCCCTATAATAAGATAAGGATCAACATCATCCTCATCTCGATCGAAAGGCATGGGTTCAATTGACATATTGAAGTATTTGTCATTTCCTTGGGTTCATCGAATGAAGTTATGAATGATGCAGCAAGCCATAACAATACGTTTCTGAACCTTGAAGGGAAATGGGACAGGACCTCTAAAAATCTTATATCGCTTCTTAAGAATTCCAAAGGCCTTCTCTACGCAATTTCTGAGCTGAGCATGTCGATGATTGTATAAGTCTCGACAATTGTTATATCGTCGTGCCCTTGGATTCTTAAAAGTACTTAGGTGGTACCTATTACCCCGATATGGGGCAAGGAACTTGTCTGTATTGGCATATCCCGAGTCAATAAGATAAAATTTTCCTGTAAACAAGAAGGACGCCTTTACGTCATCCACTAAAAACTTCAATAAAATTAATTGGTCACATGCATTATGAATTAATTAAATACCTTCAGGTACGATGAGGCCACCTGACTCAACGCACCAACGTAGGACTCTATGTCGATGCGGATCCCTCCCATCCAGTACAAACGAAAAGGAAGGAGTGATCAAACGAAACTGCAGCCATGAATTTTGGGAAATGGTGCCCTTTCGATTACGAAAGCATGGTTGTTTGCTTTTCTTGACTAAAGCAGGTATATGCGTACCATCGATGGCCCCAATAGCATGCTGTGAAAAAAAATTACCATCAAGGACACGGTCATAATATAATCATAAATGAAAGACTTGCATCTATTTGTGTCCATACGTACCATGAAGAAAGGATTAAAATGATTGTTCTCATGGATCCGTGGATGCACACCGGTATCCTGACCGGGTTGAGCGATAAAATCTTGCTTAAGTAAACAAATTGCTTTAAGTATAGTATTAAAGTGTCGGGATATTGTCTCCCTCGGAGTGCTAAAAAGTTTCAGCCATCACTCTATTGGTCACACCATGACCTATGCCGTACAGGAAGATCGCAAGTTGCTCCTTTACCGTAACATTGCGGGTGCTACTAACCAACCCACGCGAGAGAAGCAATTCTTCTAGCTTGAAGAACATAGTGTTTGTCATCCTAAAGTGATCATAACCTTTATCTGGATGTCCACTCAAAATATCTGTTATGAGTTCATGACCCGAGAATGGTCACGTTCGGCATGGCCTCTTTGAAATAACGTTATAATTTGATAAATCAATGATGCCATTACTTATCAGCATAGTTATGACATCCTGCCAATAGTTGTCTCATCTATTAAAAATGCCACAAGATCATGGAAGGTATCCATCTATTACAAAAAGAGAGTAGTTCATGAGACAACCATATGCATCTCTATAAATTGAAAGAAATATTAAAAGCCATACACTATACTAACATGCATAGATATATCTAACAAACATGTCCGTATTTACATCAACATTTCAGCATTCATCTAAGTTAAAATTAAACTCTAATAGAAGGTTTGACATATGTTAAAACAACTATAGCGAGATATAAAATTTCGTATCTACATCAATATTGGTATATGTTATGGCCAACGATGAAAATAACCAAATTCACTTTGCTGAGTCGAAGATGCAGATGTGGTACAGAGAGTTTCTTCGGCACTGCCAACTGGAGAATGGGTCTGACCATGGGAGATGCTATCGTCACTGCTTGGTCTGAATAGTGGCTGCATGAATGGACTATGTCCACCTGGAGAGGCAGCATGCATGGGAGGAGGCACAAAAATAGGTGGGCCACCTTGATGGACACCATGCATTGGAGGCATGAAGATATTAGGCACAGGAGCATAACTTCCAGATGGGGCTTCCACTGAAGGTGGTACACGGTAGAAATCAGCATTTGTCTTTTAAGCCAAGCTTCAAGTAGTGGACCTTCATAATGCATTAGGAACCACCTATTAATCTCAATTTTCAAACTGTCCCCTACAGCAAGAATACATTCAGGTGTAATCCCAGGGAGACTCTCTAACTTCCGCATGCATTCGTCAATAGAGTACACTGTGGGTCGAGCAAGCTGATCTCTCCTGAGCATCTCATTAGCAATTTCCAATCTTCTTTGACCTTGATCCACCAATTCTTGTAAGACATCAGCTGCATCAGTTGTGGACATGATCTTACGTGCTGTAGGAGTTATGAAGGATGACCTTTTTCTCTTTCCACTGCTAGTTGACAAACCTCCTCCTGCAGAACAGTCTGTGGGTAGGGTCGAGGCAAAAGTAGTCGGGCTCGATGGGGATACATCATCGAATCGGTGATCGAATGGACCGGCTGATGAACATGACACTCCACCACGTTTTTGTGATGGTTGCCCAAATTCTATGTCCTCCAAGTTGATCCGATCCATCTCGTCGTCCGATGTATCATTGTCGGATACGCCCTCGGAATAGCAGATGTATCCCCCGTCTACCGGTAGCTGTATGCCTTGAAAAAAGAATATCTATGTCGTCGTAAGCAGAAAATGACTTACCCTTAATCCGAGCATAGTCCTTGTTAACCTGAAGTGTAATTTGATAAATTTAGTATTATAATGTTATCAGTAGCATTCGAACTATGATTCGTCAACAAAAACCATCCACTCACCAGATGACCTCCTCCCACATATGCTCATCGCCACACGTGGAAGATTTAGAGCAGGATCCCAGCCCCAACCTGATCGATTAGCTAGGTTATAGTACAAGTTGAAGGTCTTCTTCAAAACCTTCAAACGATTTTTTAGGTTTCTAAAACTAAAGGACAGGTTAGTCCTTTCGTTGAACAAAGTGGTCATCTTCCTCCAAGTATCCTGGGAGAAGGTACCGTTGTGACAGTTACCTTCGTCGTTCTCTTGCCTCATCAAGCCTAGCATGATCATATCAAGAGCATCTGTCCAATTAGGTGCTCTTGGATGACTTGATCCTTCTCTTGCTTTTGTTGATTCACTGGCTTTTTTTGATTTAGGCATGGCTAATCTATAGGGCCAGAGTGGATGGTCATTTGACAGTATGGCTCGCAACGGAATAAGTAGACATGGCACATATTAATGTAATATGAATCGACATGCAGTAATTTAAAGGACCTTTCATTTATTAAAGAGTTAAACATTAATCTATGATACATGAACTGCATGACAAGATTTAGAATGAAGTGTAGCAATGAAAATTTAAATTATGTGTACTTATCAAAGAAATAAACCATCACAAGATGAAAGTATTATTGAAGAAGTCGTAATTTTTGTTTTGTCATGACAGTATTAGTGATGGCATAAAACATAGAGATTTATATAATGTATGCCTTCATGTTAGAGGGACCAGTAAAATAAGAGTTAACTGTTTCAGGAACCTGCATGAGTACAGGGTCCCCACTCATATGGATATACAAATTAATCAACATGCGCATATGAAAGTATCTATGCATGCTCAGTAGTTGTGAATAAGAAATAAAAAACAAAGATATTATCACACACAATTTTTGTTTTTTGAAGCAACTGCATGTCATATACTTTTAAATAATTATATTTTAAAATCTTCCCCAGCAAAATCATGAAAATTTATGGTTCTTGCATCAATTTCCACTAGTATCAGCTCTAGTTTGAGTGGCACCTCAATAACTCCCTACTTTTGTTGTTTAATTTCTAATACTTGGTAAAGAGGGAATCAACAAGACCAAAAAGTTATGGGGGTACTCCAAAGAAGATGTGTACCGTAACTCTTAATCAACCAATTAGAGCTCTTGACTTTGTCAACCATTTTCTTCATCATCGAAACTACCTTACATTTCTTAGCAAGCTTTAAAAATTTATTTTACTTTACTATGTACTGATTCAAATTAACTAATTTTTTACACTGTGAATTACAGTTTAGCAAATAGAATGGCATGTTGTGTCTTCACTGATGCAGCTAGAGGACACAACTTGTCTTGTTTTCAAGGGAAGTCAGGATAAAATTGACATCCTTGCATGCACTCCTAATATCTTAATTTAATATTATCATTTCCTTAAAAGTTCCCTTGCCCAGTCATAACTGCATAATTAGGAAAGAACTTCGACATTCTCACCTTATCCACTCAGTTCTAGTAATATCGTGTTTGTTTATGACTTAATACTTTTTCAGGTTTTATAAGAAAATAAATAAGTAATCATATATATGGAGGATCTGAACCCATTAATCCTCAACAGAACAAAAGATTTAATTTTCTAAATATTACATCTTGATTTTTTTAAAAAGCCCCGTCACAAATGAACTAGAAACTCCAGGTTGCAAACGAATAGCACTTCCACCAAATCAAATTACAAGAGCACTCAGTTAATTGCAAGGAAATCAGGATAACATATAATAACAAAAGAGAAAGAAGAGACAACGCTTACTTCAAGTGTCCGAGGAATTGCTACAGAAAGATCGAAGCCGGGCCACAGATATCAATGTTGGAAAAGTCCGGAGGCTTCTAAAAAGATTCAAAGGAAGAAGATCAGAGTCAAAGAGCAGTCAACAGTTCCAGTTACTTTGATTACCTCTGAAATCCTTTTATGGAGGAAGAAGATGGTGGCCGTAGCCTTTCTTGGACACAAACAACAGGACAAAAACAAAGTGTAATAATCGATTGACAAAACCGATGTGTGGAAACAAACACTACTTGTTTCGAAACTACTAAATCTGTGAACAGATTAAAGAAATGAAGAGAGAAACTTGACTGATTTAAGAGAAAAATTGGAAAACTTGTAATATTAATCGGACAAAAGGTTAGGGACTTACCTATGACCCGAAATCTTTGAATCTTCAGCGATAATACCCGAAATAGAAAAATTTCCTCTTCCTTGAAAAGATGGCACGAAATCGAAAGTAAATACCTCTATCGATGCTCCTGCAACCCTCAATCTCGATGCCAAGTACTCGATCGACAGCAGAGACAACAAATCCCAGAAATCACCGATGATAGGTAGCCTCGGAGACCCGCAGAAGAGTAAACATGAAACCCTACCTTCGATGCTAGGTTTTCGGCGAGGAAAGAGCAGAAGAATGAAACCTTCGGGCAGAAGAGGGTAGGTGAGAAATGCCAAGTCCTCGATGCTCTGAAGGCCCGTTTTTTTAAAATTCTAAACATACCTTTGGGATACGATCGGCTGCTCGGATTCCTATTCCATGGGGTCCCCAGGAATAGGAACAGAAGGATAGCAAGGCTGCCGGAATAAAATTGGAGATGGGGCCCACTGGAATAAATACCAGTGTTTGGGGAATAAACGGGTATAAGAGCCTATTTCAGCTGGGAATAGGCTATCCAAACAGGGCCGATAGGAATAGAGCATCCAAACACACCCATATAATCAGGAATAGGGCATCCAAACACCCCGCAGTGAAAAAGTTCGGTTGCTTCTTGAAGGCACCATAGGCTGCAACATTTCCAAGCTAACAACTAGTGGCGGCTTGGGTCTTGACATCTTCGTAGGTAAATATAATGTGGTTCCCTTTGCCAGACACTGCCAGGCCTCCTTCAGCTGTGAATGAAGCCATAGTTTGGCAGGCATAATGGTCCAGAAGTTAGCCTTTCATTTGATGCGAGACTTGAAATTTTTTAATGTAATTCTCCATTAATGAATCATTTAAATAAGTTCGAGAGTATATTATCAGCTGTTGGGGAGTCTGGCATATGATCAGCAGTGCAATATGGGCAGGGACATGCTATGAAGATCGTCATCGAGCAGCCATCAGGTGGCGTGGTACGCACACAAAGAATGGATGGCAGAGCGTGGCTTGCATGCACATGATGCGCTCTCATGTTTTCTGAGACTGTTTTCTGAGACTGCATGAACTTGGTCTTGTTTTGCACATCAAGCTAGCTATTTTCAGGCTTGCATATGTTTTTTTCTGACTTCCACTTAACTTGATGATTATAATCATCCTTTTCTCCCTCCTTTTCGTTGAGAAATGAGGATGTTTTCCAATGGTGGCTCTCTGTTGTTGGCATCTTTGTTCTCTTGAAGTTCAGTGGGACCAGTAGTTTCGCAAGCAACTCACTTAATTATGTGACATTAATTAACCCTTTGTTTGGATAGAGAGACAACTAGAGAGAAAAGAAAATTAAGAGAGAAAATGAAGTGTGAAGTTTTGTGTTTGTTTAACATGTGTATCCTTTTATGTCGGTAAGAAAGTGACAGGTAGTTGAACCTCGTCAGTTCTTTTTGGAGGTATTAGCTGGTTTTGAATTAATCTATAACTTGAGTAGAAGATGACATAGGCCGGCTGATGCAGAAAAATTTAGAAATTTTTGCCACTCTTAACATAGATGTCAGTCACAATGACTTGATCCGTCCTTAAGGTTAGGCTTGAAATTTAAGGGCTATAAAATACTTTTCATCTATATAAAAAAATATTCAGTATTATATTATATTAATATAATATAACTTATAATATTATGATATTATATAGTATGATAATATTTTAACATAATTATAATTAAAAATATCATAATATAATAACATTACATTGTTATATTATGATGACATAATATTATAATTGTATTATAATATTTTAATTATAATATAATAAAATGATATTATAGTATAATATATATTAGAAAAAATATTATAAATTTTTATTAATAAATAAAGCGATGATAAATATATTTGGGTTGGTTTTGTTATACTATTAGTGATATTGAATTCTAATAGCATATTGAATAACTTAATCATGATTGTTTAAGAATTTTTAATTACTATAACATTATATATCTTTAATCATGACAACATCACCTACCAAATGTGATGATTTTGAAATAAAATTATTCCAAAATAAGAATCATTGATGATTTAAAATCATCATAGTACGTAACTCCATTTTATATCATTGTACATCTCAGTAGATGTAGAATGATATATATAGTGATATGCTTATCAATAGGGGTTAACCCGAACCCGGCCCGCCCAACCCGATTTACAGCAGTGTTTAAACTCATGTTTGCCCAACCCGAACCCGAAAGACCCGAGTTTTTTGCAATTGACCCGGGTTAGGGTTACCACAACCCGAACCCGAGATAACCCGAACCCGAGAATTACCCGAAAGCTTATCGGCATCAAACTTTTGGGGATAAAGGCGCCAATCGGATCGGACGAGATGGCCAACTAAGGGCGAGAAGGGCAAGGTCGTCGGTCGCATACGAAAAAAGGACAAACATAAAGGCGGATCATCCGTACATTTCGTTTCACTTTCAACGAAATTTCAAGTAAGAAATACAATGTTAAAGCCCCGAGTCCAGCTTATGCGTTCGGCAAGAAATTTTTTTTTTGTCTTTGGGATTCATAATTCGGTGTTTATTTACTTTGAAAAAAATATTTTATTTTATTTTTCTTATCAACCCGAATTCCAACCCGAAACTCAACCCGAACCCGATTTTTAAAAATAGGGTTAGGGTTGAGGTTTTACAAATAGGGTTAGGGTTAGGGTTAGGGTTGATATTTTACAAATAGGGTTAGGGTTAGGGTTGAGGAAAACCCGAGTTTCATGAGCCCGATTGCACCCCTACTTATCAACCTCTTTTATACCAGTTAAATGCCTCTTAAAACTTTACTTAAAAAAAAGAAGAAAAAATTTATATGTTGCATCATTAAAAATTTTATTTTGCACCTACCATATCCCATCAATGCTTTTTTAATTTAAATTTAAAAATTTTGCACAAGACCCCACCATATATATTCTTTAAAAATCTTTTTCCTTAACATATAACGCCTCTTCCTTATTTATCATCATCTAATCCTTTCTAATATTTCTATATTTAAAAAAATTTAGACACCCTATTCCTAATATAATCTAAAAATCTTTTCAATCATTAACTACTAGAAACAAAAACCACCTAACGTATCCTAATATCCCTGCAACTCTCTTTGAATTTGATTTTTCTTTTTCGTAAAAGAAATTCATTAAGCCATTCCATAGTCATTCTTTAAATGTATCTTTTTTGAAATAAATCTCATATTCATTTGTATATCTCCACCTAATCCTTACTAATCTTTCTTTATTTAAAAAGATAAATATATTTATTTCAAATATACTCTAAAAATCTTTTCAATCACTAATTACTGAAAAATTCACCTAAAGTTTTCTTAATACCTACGTATTTCTCTTGAATTTAAAAATTTTCATCAAGTCACACTATATTTATTATTTAACTACGTTTTTACTTGAAATATATCACCTATTTCCTCTTTATTATATATCCTCACCTAATCCTCTCTAACCTTTTATATTTAAAATAATTTATCATATTTTAATTATTCTTAATATATTTTCAAAATATCTTCCACCACGAGCTACCAAAAATATCTTTCTTATCTATTGTAGCGCTTTATTTTGTGATCTTCTCTTTCTTTCTCTTTCTTTTCTCTTAATGATATGTTATATAATATTTGTAGCACCAATAATAAAAGGCTAAACAAATAGATGTATCTATCATCTTCTAAACTATTATGTATCTAATATTAGATTTGATTATGTTATCTTAAATTGTTATAATATTTCCTCTACTAAACTATAGAGGTCGTGCTATAGAAAATATCCTCTCTACTAAACTTGCACAATAACACTTATATAAGGATAACTTACCACATGATTTTCATTTCAATTCAAAATAGTTTAAGTATATTATATAGTATTTATATATTAAAAGTATTTCAATGTCTCAAAAACATTAATCTTTTATAATTCTTGAAATTGCTAATGATTTTATAACATAAAATGTTTAGTTCTATAACAAAATTTAGAAATATCTTAAAATTAAAAATTAAAAATTCTACTTTAAATATACTTTTTACAAATCACACTTTCTTTTCATATTATAGCCGCAAATCTGGCTCTATCATGGCATGTAGGTGACATAAATCTATTGAGATCTTATAGTTGCTAGTTGCTTATTTAAGGATGCATTTTAGTCTAAATGGAGTGAATTGTAGTTCTCCATCCCCATGATTATCTTTAAATCAAATGGAATAAAAAAGTGAAGTAGTTGCATCATTAAAGTATCCATTATTGAGCAATGATTCAATGAAAGATGAAGGATGATATTTGGCCAATTAAAATTATGCATGGCTAAACTAAAGGAAATGAAGTGATCTTCAGGACCAATGGTTGGCGAGACTAATATATATTCCACAAACTTATTTAGAACTTAAATGTGTTACACAGGAGAGTGCTCATCCAGCATAAACATGGAACACTACCCATAGATTAAAGGATTATTTGCACCAACTTATTGCATTAAGCAAGCTAGCTAGGCAGACCATGCATGGTAAGAATCAACCAGCATGGTTTCCAATAAATATATTATAATCATTTGTATTTACCTTGGATCAAAACCTTTATAGTACAACCTTTGTATCTTAAGATATCATGCATATTTAGATGATCACCATATGTCTTACTTTAAACCTTGGTAGCTATCTTTTATCCATAATCTATTTGGCATCTAATAATTTTTTTTAATTTTTAAATATATTATAATCATTTGCACATGACATAGGGGGAATTTCTATTTGCACCGCTCCATATGCTCAGTACATCCTCTGGATTAAAAAATAAATTCTAAACTACCCTTATCACCCCTGTGACCCGTCTCCTCCTTCCCTCCCTCCCTCCTTCCTTTCTCGGTACCGGCGCACTCCCCTCTCCTCTCCTCTCCCTCCCTGGCACTGCCCCCTATCCCTCCCCTTCAGTCCCCATCTCCTCCCCTCTCCTCTTCGGTAGTCCTCCCTCTCTCTCTTCTCCCCTCCTTAGCACCGCCCTCCACCCCTCTCTCTAACCCCGGTCTTCTTTTGACTCTTCGGCCTCGATGCCCCCCCTCCCCCCATTCGGCACCGTCTTCCCCCCTTCTTGGCACCGAGGACGGGAGGGAAGGAGACGGGGGCTGAAGGAGGGATGGAGGGCGGTGCTAAAGAAGAGGGGAGGAGAGAGAGGGGTGTGCCGGTGTCGGAGAAGGAAGGGGGGAAGGAGGAGACAGGTCACAGGGGTTATAAAGGTAATTTAGAATTTTTTTTTTTTTAATTCAGAGGGTGTACTGAGCATATGAAGCGGTACAAATAGAAATTCCTTGACATAGGTGATAGGATACATGGTGGTCACCTAAATATGCAATGGCACTCTGTGATATCAATTAAACTTATATTGCAAAGGATTCATGCTTCTTTTAGGGCTTATTTAGTACACATTCCAGCTCCTCGTCTATGGACAAACGGCTATCTTTCACCCATGGCGGCCCTACTGTTGAATTGAAAAAGTATGGCGGGCTCTTCTATCAAATTGAAAAAAACAACTATTTATCCATGAACGAGAGGCTAAATATGTACAGTAGAAAATTCTGACTCTATTTGAATAGTTGTTGGTTAACCATTTTCTCACATTTACCCAAAAATAAAAACAAAAATATTGGCTCAATTCGGTTCTCTACTACTTTCTGATGGATTTTTTGTTTAACACAAGCAGAGACTTCATCACCTGAAGTTTCTCTAACCACCGTATGAACTGGAGAGGCGCCTGTTAGATTGGCGTTTGCCATTCACCTGGAACTTCATCACTGATGATGGTAGATTGCAATCCTTTGAAATCACCTTACCGAATGACCTGAAGCTTTTCTATTCTGCCATGGAGAGAGGTCACTCCACCAAAGCCAATTTGATTTCAGCGTCATCAACAAACAAGAATCAACTTGTTTGTGTTCTCTGTTATTTCACTGATGAATTTTCTAGCAAAACACAGGCAGAGACTGCTGGGCCATATGATCCTCTGTTTTCTTGATCCCAAACAACTTGCTCCTGGAGATGCAAAATTAAGGATAAGCTCACGATTTCTTGGTCATGATCCTTGAAGACAATTGGGTTTGATATCACAAAAATAAGCACCGTGTTTAATTATTTTTATCATGTTACAGGTGTTTTTGTTGATTATGAGGAAGCAAAAAATTTCAAGTGACACATCCTTTTCTTTCTACAGGCTTCAGTATTAAGCAATCAACAAGACCGAGTTACCCACACAAAGCTCTCTACGTTCAAAAAAATCACAACATGGATCTTTTCTATTGATGTATAACATGGTATAAGAAATGGACCCTTTTCTACATGAACAAGGGGAGGACAGGTGATGGCAGAGACTAGAGGAATCAAATAAATAAATAATTCATGCCATAAAAAATAGATGGAAAGCTGAGAGTAAGAGAAAAATATATGGGAAACTGAGAGTAAGAGAACAACGCTCAAATCCAGCACTCCCCGCTCCTGGGAATCAAAATTGATCAGAATACCATGGTCTCCGACCCCACAATCTTTATAATTCATATTGTTTGCAGCTCATAGTGATACAAAAATTGACACTTAAAGCATAATTCAGTACTATAGAATACACGCCTGAGATCAAATGCAAACACTTTTCAAGTTCCTAGAGCAAAAATCCAGCAAAGAAAGATCTACCGAATTTCTCTTCAGCAATATCTACGGCAAAGAAAAAAAGCATTTAAGATAATCCACTCATCTAAACAATTCTGACAACAATTAACAGCAAACAGACATAATCACAGGATTTTCATTCTAATCACCAAGCCCATCCAGCTCTATTGAGAAAACAAAGACCAGGTGTCTCTGGAGCCACCCAAAAAAGCAATATTATGCCTAACATTATCCATGGACTTAGGATCAAAGCATCACTTGTCCTTGCAAGCACTACAGAGCACTTCAGGACATTCAATTAGATCTCATGGTACTTATGAAAATAACATTAACACTACCATGATGACAAACACTCCATCAAGCTCCAAACTCTAAGCCTTCTTCCCATTAATCCTCTCAATGGCAGTAACAAGCCCTTGCATCCCCATCTTCCCATCTCCACTGGCCACCATCCCCAGAAGCAACTGCTGGCAGAGCGCCGCCCCCGGCAACACCACCCTCTCCACTTGTTCCTCGGCTTCACCTCCTCCCAGCGCCATCCCCAAATCCTTCACCAAATACTCCACAAACCCCCCGGCCTGAAGTCCCTGTCGACCATCCTCTCCCCAAAGATCTCCATCACACCAGACCCCGCCGCCCCGCCCCTCACTGCCTCCAAGAAAACTCTCTTCTCCAGCCCTGCCTTCTCGGCGAACACCAACGCCTCGCTGAGTCCAAGAAGACTCCCTCCCACGGCGATCTGGTTCGCTATCTTGCTGCTCTGCCCGCTCCCTGCCTCCCCCATCCGCGTCGCCTTTCCCATGGTCTCGAACAGCGGCGAGAGCCATTCGATCACCTTCTCGTCGCCTCCGGCCAAGATCGCCAGCTTCCCGTCCCGGGCTCCGACGTCCCCACCGGAGACGGGCGCGTCGACGGCCCAGCACTTCTTGGACCAGGCGGCCGCCGCGATCTCGCGGGCGAGGGCCGGGTCGCTGCTAGTGGTGTCGACGAGGACGCCGCCGGGTGGGAGGGTGGAGAGGATGCCGGAGGAGGGGTCAAGGACAACGGAGCGGACGTCGGAGGGGTGGCCGACCATGGTGAAGACGACGTCACTGGAGCGGGCGGCGTCGGCCGGGGAGGAGACGACCTGGGCGCCAAGCCGGGCGAGGTCAGCGGCCTTGGAGGGAGTCCGGGTGTAGACGGTAAGGGCGTAGCCGGCGGACTGGATCCGGCCGGCCATGGCGGCGCCCATGACCCCGGTTCCGATCCAGCCAACCCGAGTCCGACCGGGCCATATCGGCGTCGGGTAGCCCCGGCTCTGCATCGATCGATGCAGGACAATCCGATTCCCACCGCACTAATCGAACGAAATCTACAGGCCTGTAAACCAATCATCCGCACGCCCTTAGGTGTACAAAAAGATTGGATTTTTTTTTTTTTTTTTCCCACAAGGATATGAAGGGCAAAATCGTTATTTTCTGTGATGAGATACGGGCGTCCACAGAGAGAGAGAGCGCGCGCGGAAGGATTAGATATGGCAGCCGCAGCATAGGAAGAAGCAGCAGAGCGCAGAAACGAGAACGATGGCTTCGAGGAAGTAGAGAACGCGGAAGACGACATCGTCGAAGAAGGAGAAGCGGAGGGTGACGCGCTTCCACCGCCAGGAGGTGGAGAAGCTGAGCTTCCACAGCTTCCACGGCCACCTGTAGTCCTTGTTCAGCCTCTTGAACCACCCACGCTTCGCCGCCATTGTCAAAGAAGAAGAGCAGGCGATGATGGCAAAAGTTAGTTTGCTATGGGGATGAAGTTTTGATTAAGAAAAAGATGGGACAAGAAGGAAGAGAGGAGAGATGGGTTCAAGGTTCCAAGGGTAAGGGACGGGGAGGGGAGACGGTTCGCGGGGGTATATAAAGCAGGAGCACGGAAACCTCCGCTGCGAGAGTGTGGTAGGAATTACAATGCGAACGATCGATGAAATAAAAAATTTAAAATAATTATAATCGTTCCGAGAACACAATGTCTTAAATAAAAAATAAAAAAATATATTTTATTATTTTTTTTTAAAAAGTTACATATTTATAGAATAGAAACTTTAACTGTTAAAAAATTATTATTGATTAAGATCAAAAATTTTTTAATTGAGATCAAAAGTTTTGACTGAAATCAAAATTTTCTTTGCTAAAATCGAAAGTTTTGCCTCGTTAATAACTAAATTTTTTAAATAAAAAAAAAAAAAAAAAAAATTAAATTAAAAATAAAATTAGAGAATCATAGCTGGTCAACCTATCCTCACCTCTGATTTGCTTTAGCCTATGTTTGAATAGAGAGAAAAGTAGAAAAAAAAGAAAATTAAAAAAAATAGAAGAAAAAATGAAATTTATCTTGTTTGAATGAAAAAAAAGTAGGAAGAAAAGAAAGCTAAAAAGAAACAAGAGAAAAAAGTGATGGGCCTCACATAAATTTTCTCTCCAAAAATATTTCGAATAGAAAACTTAAGGTGCTCTTTCATTTTTTTTCATTCGATATTGATCCTTCCAAGAAAAATTAATATATTTTTAATCATTTATAAAAGCATTATTATCATTGTAAAATATCAACATTTTTTTCTCTTTATTTTCCTTCCATCATCCAAAAAAAAAAAAAAGCTTTCTTTTCACTTTTTTTTTTTTTTTTTTCTTTCTACTTTTCTCTCCATCCAAACATGCATTAAGGTTGAGGAAGGGATATATTGGTCATTTCGGTTGGGTTCAGGTCGATAGATTCGGGTGTTTTGGTCATTTGGTGGCAAGAGAGTCCGTGCTGTGGGCCACCATTACCGAAAGAGACACCATTGGTGCCGATTAATTACACAGAATGCCACTTCGGTGGTTCTTGTACCTACTCAACCAAACCCCTGAAAAAAAAAAAAAAAGACAACTCTAAATGCTGCTTATATTAGTGGCTGGAATAGATCAAGTTAGATGTTATGAGCTAGATTAATTCTCGATGTTAACTTTGGTTTAAATACTATGCATGCGAAGGGGGTTCAGTTGGAATCTCATAATATATTATTAAAAATATGTCAGGCAGGGTTTGATGATCTTAAATTTTGAAGCGATCCATGCCTCTTACTGCCATAGCTCTAGCTTGAAATAATTTCAAGTCAAACCATGCTTAAATTTTATTTGACTTAATCCTTGTTCTATTTAAAACGAGTTAGATGTTTGTCTCTTTTTGCTCGTAATTAAGCTAGTCTAATGAATTTGCCAATTTTCGTTCTCGGAGTACAGCATGCCCACAACCGTTGTCAAAGCTAATTAACCTCCAAATTTTGATGAACAAAGTTATTTCAAGTAGATCATGTCTAATTTGGTTTGAACTAGTCTCTTAAATTTGCACAAGCTAATCTTTCTATCTAAAGATAGAATCCTTGCACCTAGGGACAAGGCAACATCTTCAATTTGTTCCCAAATCAGGGCATGCAATTTTTAGTCTAATTGTACGTTTATAAACTGCAGTAATATTTATGCAAAAGCATACCTTTCACTTGTTATGGTTTTGTTTCTCTTATTTAATAATGCTATATTTTTAACGTTTCATTAACGGATTCAATTAAATTTAACGAAATAACTAATGCATTATCTTATCAAGTAGTCCATACGACTGTGATAAAGTGACAGCATAAGAGGTTAAATTGCAACAACTAAAAGGTTAAGAATCAAAATAAATTTTAAATAAAAAATTAAGAATTAAAAATATATTTTAACATAAAATTTATCTCTATTGAATTTATGGTATTCTAAATAATCCTACCTAATACCTACCTTAATGTATCCAGCCAATTATTCTTGTTGCTGTGGATTTTCATTCTTCGGCTTGGGGCGGTGTACATTCGAATGCGGATAGCTTTCTTCCATCCTGATGGACCTATAAAATAGTACTCGTATAGGGATTGAGATGGATGGTCCCTGCGGAAGACCCTTCGATATCCAAGTCAGCGAAAACCCTTAGAAGTAGATAGAGTGGAGAAGGTTGTTGCAGAAGGATGCCCCAGAGAAAGTTTCTGGAGAGCAATGGCGTCCGTTAGGGCCTGAAAGCATACATGGGGTCTTGGAACTTAGTATTTGTGCGCTGTCAAGATAGTAAGTTGTTACCTAATTTTTTTGGCGTAGTTGTGGGAATTAGCTGCTGATAAGGCTGATAGACACCTTATCGGGAATTCGAGATCCCCTTGATCAAGGAGGGGGATGTCGTATCTGGCTCCTGCTCTCGTTTAGGGAGGTTTGTTCCGAGATCTTGGCGATCAGTACGGTTTATTCTCCGAGATGTCTGGCACGATTCGAGCAGGGATGATGCTTATCATGAGGAGCCGAAACTCGATTATGCTGAGGTTTGAAAGATGCTCGGCTCTACCGAAGTTTGAAGATGGCTCAGCCTTGCCGAGGTTTGAAGATAGCTTGGCCCTACTGAGGTTCGAAGACTATAGCCGGTGTAGTTGTTCTTTTTTGCAATGGGGAGTAGACTTCTTCTAAACATAGCAGTTAGCGAACCAGATCCCATAGGTGGGCTTTGCCACCTGCCACATCTGCTAATTGATGCGGTGACGATTTTTCCTTGGATTACATGCCCCCGATTCCCTAGTTCGAAGCATAGGTTCGAGTATAGGGAGTAGAGTCCATGATGACTCAATTTTATTTGTGAAATTTGAGTTATAGAGGCGCGTCATGATGGCCTCATAAATGCCAATCCGTCATTCTATCATTTTTTCTCGCTGGACTAGGAGAGCTTTTTTGGCTTCCACCCAAGGACGGTTGGTGGAATGACACATGGCACCTGAATCGAAGGTCTGCGACCCTTAAGGTTTTGCGTTGATGATACCCATCCTTTTGTTGAGGCATTTTAAAAGGGAGCTGGCATCTTTTGGTTACGCTTTTTTCAAATCTTTGGCCTTATCCTTCCTTTGAGACCAGACATCTTGCAGCATAAGAACGCCATGGCCAGTTTATCCTTTGTTCACCCTAAAGACATAGAGCATCTAGCTTACATCTCCTCAACGGTGACTTTGGCGGACTTGGAGAGGATTCATTGGGAATATTGGATTCCCGATGATTTCATCCTTTGAGTCCTAGATCTTGGGCAGAGGGTGTTAGAAGCCTTGGCATATGGGGTCTTCTTCTACGAAGAATGTTTCAAAGTTGGCCTCTGTCTTCTTATTCACCCAGTCATAGAAGGCATAATGAGGTTTTACAATATCTATCCGTCAACAGTGGCGCCGAATCATAGCACAAGGAGATCGTATATAAGGAGCAAGCCCGGCGGGGCCGAGGTAAACTCCTATATTCGCCCTTCTGCAGAGCGGGTTTCACTTTCACCTTGTGGCCAGGTCGTCATGGGATGTTTGTGGCCTCGAGTTGATCAGATGGAGGAGCTATTGGTTGAACCGGTAAGCTACTCCACCGGGATATTGCTGAGCAGGCGCAGTTGGGGGAGGGACTCCATGGAGGCTCTGCACCAATTGTATCAAGGCTTGGACCTGTTGGACTAACATGCTGAATTGGTCCTGGATGATTGGGGCCGCGAGCGATGGCGAAGCCTCGGACTGTGGTGGTTGCAAGGACACTGTATTATGTGTGGGGTCAGGCCTTTGAGAGGCCGCCTGATCCGAAGCGTTTATGATTGCTCTCTTACGATTGACCATTGAGGATGCGTCCTTCTTGCTTGAACCTTTTCTCCTTACTTTCAAGTTTTGAGGGAATTGAGGACCCTTCCTCTAGCGCTAATCTGTTGCTGTGGATTTTCGTTCTTTGGCTCAGGGCAATGCACGTCTAGATCCATATAGCTTTCTTCGTCCTGATGGATCTGCAAAATAATCCTCGTGCAGGGATTGAGGTGGGTGATCCCTGCGGAAGACCCTCAGCGCTCAGTCAGTGGAAACCCTTGGCAGCAGATAGATTGGAGAAGATTGTTGCTAAAGGATGCCCTGAGAAGATTTCTGGAAAGAAATGGCGTCCATTAGGCCCTAAGAGCATACCTGGGTAGTCTTGGGACTTAGTATTTATGCGCTGCCAAGATGGTAAGTTGTTACCTTTTTTTTGGGTGTAGTTATAAGAATTAGCCACTAATAAGACTGATAGACACCTTATCGAAAATTCAATCCCCTTGATCATAGAGGAAGGTGCTGTATCTAGCTCCTACTCTCGTTTATGGAGGTTTGTTCCAAGATCTTGGCGATCAGTGCGGTTTATTCCCTGAGATGTATGGCACGATTCGAGCAGGGATAATGCTTATCTTAAGGAGTCGAAACTCGATCATATTGAGGTTTGGAGATGGCTCGGTCTTACCGAGGTTCGAGACTGCAACTTGTGCAGTTGTTCTTTTCTACAATGGAGAATTGACTTCTTCTGAACATAGCGGTTAGCGAATCAAAGCTTATAGATGGGCCTTACCATCTATCAGTCTATTGATGTCACATAAAACCATCAATCAAAAATTGCCCATGCTCTCTGGTTAATATATCTTGAACAATTGATGTCACATTAAACCATCAACCAAAAATTGCTTATGTTCTCTTGTTAATATATCACACACTGCATTCTTATGTTAATTGTTGCATCCTTGTGGTGTTTTATCTTAACATGGTGTCCATTGACATGAGCTTGAATTCAAATCTCATTCTTAACAAATATATACTGATATGGAATTTTGATAAGTCAGCATGATGAAAACATGTATACAAAATTATAGCTAAAACGTGTGTATAGAAAAATATCTATCTATCTAAATCATAATTGAATTCAATTATGTAAGATTAATAGAACCTACTCAAGATTTATAAGAAAATCATAAGTCATTCAATTTTAAGAAGGCTTATCTCGTCAAGATGATTAACTCACCTTCAGCACCTATACATGCATCACCAAAAGGCCTTAAAAGGGGCTAATAAGAGTAAGACTCTTTTCTCTCTCTTTTCTTTTATCCTCTCTCTCTCTTCTCTTTCCTCGAATTCAAGAAGGCTGACTTGATCGTGGAGGGACCCTAAGGGAGAGATCTCAGGACCTTTAGCGATTTTTGAAGGTGGTTGCAAGTTAATTTCTAGTTTCTTGGGTAAAACACTTATCATTAAAGGATTTTTTGGAGCAAAGGCTAGATTCAAATTCCCTTCATAAATAAATTCTATCTATTGATTTGGTAAGCCAAAAATCAGCATCAATAGATTAACACCATCTGTGAGAAATCTTGGATAAAAAGCCATTATCTCAAAGCCATGCCGCCCAAGGAGAAGAAGCAAACTCAAATAATAATTAAGGAGGAATGAGCCAAATGATGAAAAAGCCTAAAAAATTTGACGAAGATTTCCATAATCTAGCTTTATCCCCTAGGTTAGCATTAAGTAATACTCAAGAGGACATCAAAAGCCTTAATTTGAAGTTAGATGCTTTAACTAGTTTGGTTCAAAGTTTTTTGGTTCGAAAGATCCAAAAAGATCTTATGGCAAAAGATTAAAAAGTGGAAGGGAATAGTCATCATATCAAAGAATCAAGAAGCAGATAAGATAATCAGAGTTAGAGGTAAGAAGCTTACAAGAACGGAAGAATGAAGACTAACTGATCAAGTTCAAAGCTGACCAAATTTAAGGCCGACTAAGCTCAAGGCCAATCAAGTTATGGAAGAAGAATTCCATTCTCTTATGCGTGAGTCTATGTCGCTGAGGAGTCGAATCAATGCTAATATTACTAAGAGGTTTTAAGAGTTAAATTGAAGGATTAGACAAATGATGTCTTAGACTCAAAACTGGAGGATAAGGACCTCAGATACTTTGTCTTCTAACTAAATTTTGTAGCCAGAAATTCATTTACAAATGAAAAAAAAAAAAAAAAAAAGAAACACCAATCTCACAGCCTAAGAGTATCCGTGGATTATTAATTGGTAATAGAGAAAAATAAAAAGAGAAGAAAGTTTTTTTATTATTAATTTTTAATGATTATCCTGTTATCTACTCCTCCACACTACAAGAAAATTAAAATATAGCGACGTCCAAATGCATCGCTAGCTTCTTTAGCGACGCATTAGCGACGCAATGAAGGCGTCGCTAAAATAATCATCACAATCTCAATTTGTCGCAATTGCGTTGCTTAACAGCGACTCTCTGCGACACATAAATGCGTCGCAATATATTGCGACGCTACTAAATGCGTCGCAATATTGCGACTCATACTAAATGCGTCGCTAATTGAAAAATATTTTTTTTAAAAAAAATATTTGCGATGAAAAATCTCGTCGCAATTGAGTCGCTAATTAATAAATTTATTTTTTAAAAAAAATTAAAATAAAATATTTTTTATTTTTTTAAATTAATTACGACGAAAAATAGTGTCGCTAATTAATGAATTTATATTTTAAAAAAATAAAATAAATTAATTTTTAATTTTTTTAAAATAATTGCGATGCATACTAATGCGTCGCTACATTAAAAATAATTTTTTAAAAATATTTGCGACATAAAATCTTGTCGCAATTGCGTCGCTAACTAATTAATTTATTTTTTAAAAAAAATTAAAATAACATAATTATTATTTTTTTTAATTAATTGCGACAAAAAATAGCATCGCTAATTAATTAATTTATTTTTTAAAAAATAAAATAAATTAATTTTTAATTTTTAAAGTAAATTAATTATTTATTTAAAAAATAAAATAATATAAATTAAACTTGTAATACAATGTAATTGCTAATACAATTGACCAAAACAACCATCACAAAATTTTTAAAAATAGATAAAAAATTATTTTATTAATTATTCAAAATTTTTATATACAAAACAGAAAAAAAATACATCAAGCAGTGAAAAAAAAAATACATCATGTATCTGCAGGCGACTGTGGAGGCTACGGAGGCTAGGATGAATCCTGCGACAGGTGATGAACTAAATCCTACAACTGACGCATCTGCTCTCTCATCTCTGAGAGCTCCTTCCGAACCTCCTCGCGAAGTTCGTCCTTGATACATCTCCGGATGTCGTCTATCTGCTTGGGAGGAATATCGCTAGAACCACGCAAACTAGAGCCCTGGTGGAAAAAATATCTGGAAGTTCTAGTGCCCAAACAATAGACCCTACGGTCTTGCGGCTGGGCACCAACAGCCTCCAAAAATACACGTCGACTCTCTCTAGTGAGAGTTCGATGGGCGGCCCCCCATCAGTAGAGTCGACCTGCGAAGCCTGAGACTGCAACTCCTCGACTCGTGCCTTTGAGTTATAAAATCAATAACAAATGAATCAATATATAAAGCTAAATAAAATATTAAAAAAAAATATAAAATATAAATCTAATTTCTTACCCCAACCTTCCGTGATCGTGTATCGACCCAGGAACCATCCTTCCTGGTGTGTATCGTCCTGAATAGATAAGACTCACCAGGATCTCTGCCCTCCTGCTCGGACTACAAAAGCAGAAGAAAGAATATAAATGCAAGTATTTGTTAATGACTAAATTAGTATTTAAATTGTTTATGGTTTCTTACCATATGGCGCATGTGCTCCTGAATAGAAATGGAACCAGCAGTGTGATAGGAGAGGCCTGTGCCACGACCGCCCTTCTCAGATCGATGGTTGTGCTGGCTGATGCGAACCTCCTGATCCATGCCTCGGACTGCCATGCCTGCTGCCAGCTGGCCCAAATACCCTCCGGCACATGCCCTGGAAGGTCACCCGAACTCCTCTAACGATAAAGCATGTCGGAGTATCAGCGTGCCGCAAGAGCATTCCATGCTGCCCTAATGGCATCATGGATGGTAGGGTCTCACGTAAACTTTTCTGCATTGAAATAAATAGTTAATTTCAGAATATATAAAGATAAGAAAATTTTATATCAGTTATAAAATGTAATTAAACAGTTTACCTGAAATTCTGAAAAATAAAACTCCCTCGTGGCCGCAGATACATGGTGCCAATCGTAGCCACTGGGATCAGCACGGCTCTGAAATATAGAGCTGATCCGGCTCGATACAGTATGCTGCTCAATAAAGCTGTTAAAAAATAATTAAAATAAGTAATTAACTTAAAAATATAAACATATAGTTACAATTAGTATATACTTATATCCCATCAGCATCCAATCGAAGTATGGTGCGACCGATCAAAGAAGAACTCTCAGAGGTCTGCACCGATCGGGTAGATGAAAATACAGGGTGAGCATCGATGCCTGGAGAGGTGGAAGTCCGTGCGTCAGGGCTAGTAGTGGGATGTAACGCAGCAGGGCTATGTCCATCAGGGGTAGATCTACCTCGGTCCGTTATACTGTAAATACTAAAGATTAATGCAATGCAATATAATTATGAATAATTAATAAACAAACAAAAATTAAACACTTATAAAAATAAATCGAAACTGAATGAACCTATATCTTTAATCAGTGTCATTTGTTTCGTGAAATGTTGGTTCAACATCCGATGCTGTATCGGACTATGATTCAGTTTCATTATCATCAGAAGGAAACCGAACGTTTGCATCCTCAATTTCTTGGACATCACCATTTGGATCTCTAAGTGATTTCAGGAGCCCTTGTGTCGTCCTCAATTGCATGCATTTCCATCTCATCATCTTGAAATGTGGGCACTCAGTTGATTGACTTGATGAACTCTCATCTAATATGATTATTGAATGTGGAACGATTTTAGAAACAGCCCACCAATCTCGCTTGTCGTTGCGCAAACTTGGATATCCGCAGTAAAACACTTGCTGAGCTTGGGATGCAAGAATGAATGATTCATATTTCTGCAATCTTCGTCGATGGTTTACTTCAACTAGATTGTAGTCGTTATGAACCCTTTTACCGACAGGAATTATCGGATCAAACCAATCACAACAAAACAATACAGTTCGTTTCATAGGCCAACCCGAATATTCAACTTCGACCACCTCTACTAACTTTCCGTAATAATCCTGCATATTTGCTCCAGCACTTTCTCCTTTAACACATACGCCCCAATTCTGCGTCCTTCTTGAAGATGCTAGTCGTTCAATTTGAAATTTGTATCCATTAACAAAATAGCCAGTATAGGTAGTTACGGTCTTCAATGGCCAGAAAATATTATCGGTTGTGAACCATGGACCATTTACCTATAAATTAATAAGCTATTAATAATAAATTCAAAAAATAAAAGCCATTATTGTAATTGATTGAGTGATAGTACTCACAAATTCATAAAACCAATAAGCGAACTCCGTTTCTAACTCCTGCCCAATGACAATTTGACTGATGTTGGGATCCATCTGTCGTTGTCTATCACAATACAATACATCCTTAAAGGATTATAACAATTAAAACTTTTGTTAGCAATTAAATAGTATGGTATTTTATAATTTAAAATAGAAGTTCTAATTAAGCAATTAATGAACTATACATATACTTACTCAATGTAGGTCGACTTCTCTACAGTTCATTAGGATATAATAATGTGATGCATTATACTCCACATCGCTTAATTGTCTTGACTTCTATCTCCCAAATGAATGGCCGATACTTTTAAATATTGATATTCTACCGTCAGTAGGTTCTCCTTCGTCCACACATATGTCATCGTTACGACCAAGATTGCGGGTCCTCATATGAACGTGACCCTCAAAGTAATGCGAGGCAAAAGCTAAAACTTCTTCAACCAAGTGTGCATTGCATATAGAACCTTCAACCCTTGCCTTATTCTGCACATTATTTTTTAACTTCTTAAGATACATATATGTAAAGTTGAAAATATAAATAAAACAACTTCCTCGCATAAATAAAATAATATTTGAAATGTCAACATGTATTACTGATTTGGGTGTTTACCTCTCGAAAGGATACATCCAGCGATACTGCACGGGACCAGCTATACGTGCTTCGTATGGCAAGTAACCGGCAAATGCTCCATTGAGTCAAAAAAACTTGGAGAAATATTCGCTCCAACTTGCATAAAATAATTGAAATTTCCTCCTCAAGCCTTTCCATGGATGTAGAAGTAATGACTGCGGCATATAACTCCTTAAAGAACAAGTTGAGCTCTGTCAATGCCTTCCACACATGTTGCGGAAGCAACTCACGAAAAGCTATGGGCAATAACCGTTGCATGAAAATATGACAGTCATGACTCTTCATGCCAAACAACTTGAGCTTATGCATGTCCACACACCTACCGATATTTGAAGCATAACCATCAGGAAATTTTAATCCTCTAATCCAGTTACATAAAACTTCTCGTAGACTTTTGTCAAGAGTGTAACAGGCTTTAGGATAGGTCCCGTCAGCATTCCTTCTCGAATCACCTCTTCTGCAATACTGATTAAGTTCTTCTCTCGACTTTGCAGTATCTTTGGTTTTTCCCGGAATGTTTAGTACCGTGTTAAATATGTTATCAAAGAAAATTTTCTCAATATGCATAACATCCAAGTTGTGCTGGATGAGATTTGTGCTTCAATACAGCAAATCCCAAAAAATGCTCCGCTTCTTCCAGTTATGTTCTTTACATATACAGCCATTTATTCTATCTGCATCTGGTTCCCAAGCATACCTCAACCCCAAATGCTCTATAGTATCAAATATATCTATGCTAGACCTAACCGGTTCGGCAAATTTTGTGACTGCTTTGTTCTTCTGGAAGGCGATCAAGTTCCGCCTATAAGGATGATTCGAAGGCAATAACTTTCTATGATTATCAAACCATGACTGCTTACCACTCTTCTGCAATGTAAATGCATTTGAATCATACATGCAATGAGGGCATGCTAGACGCCCAGAAGTGCTCTAATCGGACAACATTGCATATGTCGGAAAATCACTGATTGTCCACATCAAAGCAGCCCTCATGATGAAATTTTGTTTTATAGAAATGTCGTAGGCTATGACTCCTGTTTCCCACATCATTTTCAATTTGGCTACCAGCGGTTATAAGAAGACATCATCTTCTCTTTTGGATTTGATGGTCCTAGAATCAAAACTGTAAAAAATATTACAGTATCTTTCATGCACTTCCACGGTGGAAGATTATATACAGTCAGTATTACAGGCCAACATGAATATTATTGCCCCGCTTGACCAAACAGTTGGAAGCCATCGGTACAAAGACCTAATCTAACATTCCTTATTTCTTCTACGAAATCAGGATGATTTTCATTGAAATGCTTCCAAGCTTTGAATCTGAAGGATGTCGCATTTCATCTTCTTTAGATTCATGTTCGCCATGCCATCTCATGTCAGCAGTTGTAGCCTCAGATCTGTATAATCTCTGGAAGCATGGAGTAAGAGGGAAGTAATGCATCCTCTTGTAAGGCACACTTTTCCTCCTACTTGTACTAGCTCCCCTTCACCATTTTTGTACCTCGATTGCCTGCAAATCTTACACCATCTCAGCTCTGAGTCTTCACCCCAATATATCATACAATTGTTCAAGCAACAATCGATCTTATTAACTGGGAGCCCAAGGCCACGCAATAACTTCTTCGTTGAGTAAAAACTGTCTGCTACAACATTATGATTTGGCAAAACTTCCTTCATTAACCCGGCTACAGCATTGAATGCTTTTCTGATAATCGATGTTCCACCTTAATATTCAACAACCGAGCAACCATAGACAATTGGGAATGACTCTCACAACCAGATACAATTCTTGATTTGCAGAACACAATACATCATAAAATTGTTGTGCATCTGGATTTGGTTCTTCCATAAATGTATTCTGGTTGAATTCGTTACCCGATGCATTCATCACCATTTCTTCGTATGTGTTTAAATTCACAAATGGTTCATCAATGGGATTTGACACTTCTTGGCTAGTGACAGCTGCAAACATTTCCTCAGTTTCACCATGACAGTTCCAAACATCGTACCCAGGAACAAACCTCTTTTTACACAAGTACACCTTCACAGTTTCAACATCTCTATAGGCTTTATTCTGACATTTGCGTAAGTTGTAGGGGCACCTGATCCTAGGCCCATCCATCCATTCGGGTTGACTACATGCAAATGCTATAAATTCTTCCAATCCATTCAGAAAATCTGGATTAAGCAACCCATCTTTTAACCTTACATACATCCACAAGTGAGCCTCGCTCATTTTTGACCAACTTATGCAATTCCTGGTAAACCATTAAAGGAGAAAAAAATTTAATTTTGCATTAGTCATTATAGCAATAGATTAATTCTTTTACGCATCTAAGCTAAATAACAAATATTGTGCCTCTTTAATTATACCGATAAATCAAGGCCGGGCCATGGCTAGGATCCTTGACGTGCTATCCAGGACCGAGGCCCAGGACCGGGGTCCGTTCAATCATTAGACTTCATAAGTAAGCAAGTGTCCTAAATGAATTCCACTTTCACTCCACTAGGACATAGGTAAGGCCCTATCCCATTCAAGATTATTTTATGCGATATGTTATTCTGCTCGAAATTATCATCGTTTACGTTGAAATTTTGACAGTAATTCCCCTTATGTTCTCCTAAATGTGTGGCTTATATGCCACACTAGGAGAACGTATGAGGGTATACAAACTGCAATCTCAACTAACGATGACAAATAGCAGACAAACATATCGCAAAAAATAATCTCAAACTGTCCACTAGGACAATTTGAGAATTTGTAAGACTAAGTTTTACAAAGTCTCAAATGGGTCTAAAGGTTATAGTTCTGTAAGAAATAATATGAAAAATCAAAGAACGAACTTGACATAGTATGTATGTCATTTGGATTTACTTTAGATAAGTAAAAATGGATTCAACCTGGCCTAAACTAAATGAGTTCACTATATCAGTACTTGAATCTGAGTTCACTATATCAAATTTAATATTCTTGTATTAAATTTAGTTCTAAATGAGCTATATCATTTTTCCTTCATGATATCGAATTTATTTTGATTGGTTGGTTTAGAATTTGAGGAATTATATCAAATTATGGTCTGCTATATCAAATTTCTTTCAATTGAAGAACATGAATATTCTAATTTTTTTTCTAATTTGCTAAGAAAATGATTGTGATAATATTTTAAAACTAAATATTTAAAATTTGCTAAGCCAAATATAACAGGTAATAAAGAAATATAAATTCATTAAAAATTTAATCATCTAAACTATCAAAACCATATAAATTGCATGATAAGCATTCTAATAATAATATATCATGAACAATATTTCAAGAAATAAACAGATTTGATAACACAAGACATTTATAAATCTAAATATATAAATTTTAATATATAAAATATTATGCAAATATCAAATAATGCATTACAAGATTCTAGATTACATGCAAATTTTCCTAATATTACATGTAAAATTGAGTTCATATAAATAAATTAAAGAAACAAAAATTTTAAAAAAAAAACCTACCTTGCCAAATTTTTTTTAAAAAAAGGGGGCCTGGTCACCGTGGCCAGGCCACCGCCGGCCACGGCCGCCACCGTGGCCGTGGCCTTACACTACAAGAAAATACTGAAATAGCGACGTAAATTTAGCGACGCATAATTGCGTCGCTAAATTGCGACCACTTTGCGACGCCTCTGTGACAATAAATATTGCGACGCAATTAGCGACTCATTAGCGACTCAATTAACTAGAAAATCAAAAAAATTAAATTTTTAATATTACGATGCAATATTTGCATCACAATATTAAAATTTAATTTTTTTGAATATAAATATCAATAAAAATATTGCAACGCAATATTTGCATCGCAATGTTTTTAACAGAATTAAATATTTTAAATAGCGACGCATTAGCGACGCAATAAAATAGATAATTAGAAAAATTATTTTTAATTTAGCGATGCACCAATTGCATCGCAAATAATTAAAATGAAATTAAATTTTATAAAATTTAATTATCGGAAAAAAAATATTGCGATGCATCACAGTGCGTCGCAATGTTTTTAAAAGAATTAAATATATTAAATAGCGACGCATTAGCGACGCAATAAACTAAAAAATAAGAAAAATTATTTTTAATTTAGCGACGCAACAAATGCGTCATAAATAATTTAAATAAAATTATATTGTTTAAAGTACAAATAGTTTACAAATATTGCGATGCATAACAGTGCGTCGCAATGTTTAAAAAAAATTAAATATTTTAAATAGCGACGCCTTAGCGATGCAATAAACTAGAAAAATAGAAAAATTATTTTTAATTTAGCGACACAACAATTGCATCGCAAATAATTTAAATTGAATTATATTTTTTACAGTATTAATATTTTAAAAAATATTGCGACGCCAACCAGTGCGTCGCAATATTTTGAAAAAAATTAAATATTTTAAATAGTGATGCATTAGCGACGCAATAAACCAGAAAATAAATTAAAATTATTTTTAATTTAGCGATGCAATAACTGCGTCACAATTATTTTAAATAAAATTAAAATTTATAAATTATAAATATGAGAAAAAATAATTGTGACGTAACACAGTGAGTTGCAATGTTTTTAAAAAATTAATTATGTTAAATAGCGACGCATTAGTGACGTAATAAGCCAAAAAATCAATTAGGAAAATTATGTTTTAATATAGCAACGTACTTGTTGCATCGTAATTATTAGAATTAAAATTAATTTTTTATATATTATAATTATCATATTAAAAAATACAATGCAACCCTTTGCATCGTAATATATTTAAAAAAATTAATTATGTTAAATAGCGATCGGTCCAAAATCGATAGTGATCGATCGAAATAAGGGCTTGGATCGATCGCAACCCTCGGATCATCGCCGATCAGACCGATCGCCACGTTTCGAGATCGATCGTGGCCGATCGGGATCAGGGCTTGGATCGATCGCAATCGTCGGATCGTCGCCGATCTCGGACGGATTGCAACTGTCCGAGATAGGTTGTGGCCGATCGGGATCACGGCTTGGATCGATCGCAACCATCGAATCTTTGCCGATAGGACCGATCGATTGCCGCGGTCCGCGATCGGTCGTCGCCGATCAGGATTAGGGCTTGGATCGATCGCAACCGTTGGATCGTCACCGATCTCGGACGGATCGCCACGGTCCGAGATCGGTCGTGGCCGATCGGGATCAGGGCTTGGATCGATCGCAACCATCGGATCATCGCCGTTCTCGGACGAATCGCCACGTTTCGAGATCGGTCGTGGCTGATCGGGATCAGGGCTTGGATCGATCGCAACCGTCGGATCGTCGCCGATCTCGGACGGATTGCAATTGTCCGAGATAGGTCGTGGCCGATCGGGATCAGGGCTTGGATCGATCGCAACCATCGGATCGTTGCCGTTCTCGGACGGATTGCCGTGGTCCGAGATCGGTCGTCGCCGATCGGGATCAGGGCTTGGATCGATCGCAACCGTCGGATCGTCGCCGATCTCGGATGGATTGCAACTGTCCGAGATAGGTCGTGGCCGATCGGGATCACAGCTTGGATCGATCGCAACCATCGGATCTTTGCCGATCGGACCGATTGCCGCGGTCCGCGATCGGTCGTCGCCGATCGGGATCAGGGCTTGAATCGATCGCAACCGTTGGATCGTCACCGATCTCGGAGGGATCACCACGGTCCGAGATCGGTCGTGGCCGATCGGGATCAGGGCTTGGATCGATCGCAATCGTCGGATCGTCGTCGTTCTCGAACGTATCGCCATGTTTCGAGATCGATCGTGGCCGATCAGGATCAGGGCTTGGATCGATCGCAACCGTCGGATCATCGCCGATCTCGGACGGATGGCAACTGTCCGAGATAGGTCATGGCCGATCGGGATCACGGCTTGGATCGATCGCAACCGTCGGATCTTTGCCGATCGGACCGATTGCCATGGTCCGAGATCGGTTGTCGCCGATCGGGATCAGGGCTTGGATCAATCCCAACCGTCGGATCGTCGCCGATCTTGGACGGATTGCCACGGTCCGAGATCGATCGTGGCCGATCGGGATCAGGGCTTGGATCGATCGCAACCGTCGGATCGTTGCCATTCTCGGACGGATTACCGTGGTCCGAGATCGGTCGTCGCCGATCGGGATCAGGGCTTGGATCGATCGCAACCGTCGGATCGTCGCCGATCTCGGACGGATGGCAACTGTTCGAGATAGGTCGTGGCCGATCAGGATCATGGCTTGGATCGATCGCAACCGTCGGATCTTTGCCGATCGGACCGATTGCCACGGTCCGAGATCGGTCGTCGCCAATCGGGATCAGGGCTTGGATCAATCGCAACCGTTGGATCGTCGCTGATCTCGGACGGATTGCCACGGTCCGAGATCGGTCGTTGCCGATCGGGATCAGGGCTTGGATCGATCACAACCATCGGATCGTCGCCGATCTCAGACGGATGGCAACTATCCGAGATAGGTCATGGCCGATCGGGATCAGGGCTTGGATCGATCGCAACCGTCGGATCGTCGCCGATCGTCGCCGATCGTCGCAATGTTTTAAAATAAATTTATGTAATTAAAAATTTTATAAAATAAATTGTGACGCCATTTGTCGTCGCAATTATTAACATTAATTATAAATATTATCATTTAAATATTAACAAATTATTGCGACGCCTTAGCGATGCAGTTTAAAAAAAATATAAACAAATATTGCGACGAAATATGTGTGTCGCAATTATATATGATTTTTATCAGTATTAATAAATATAAGAAATATAATATTGCGACGCATAAATGCGTCACAATATTATTAAAATACATATAGCTGATTAAAAATATTAAAAAATTATTGCAACGCAATTTTTCATCGCAATTATTATAATAAATTTAAATATTTTCATTTAAAAATATTTAAAAAATAATTGCGACGCACTGCTTGCGTCGCAATTAATGTAATAAGTTTGTATTTTAATCAATTTAAAATATTAAAAAAATATTGCGATGCCTTAGCGACGCAATTATTAGAAAATAAAAATATTTTTCTCGTCAGACGATGGTGCCAATTTAGCGACTCATTAGCGATGCATTTATTGGCATCGCTATGTTTTCAAAAAATTATTATAAACATATATTAACGATGGATTAGCGATGCCCTAGTGCGTCGCTAAGACAAAAAAAAAAATTTGCGACTCAAATTGCGATGCAATTATTGCGTCGCTAATTACCTATATTTAAGCCGCCCTTTCTCCTCTTCTTCTTCCCCGTCTTGACCTAGCCGCTGCCGTGATCCCCGCTCACTACTCCGGCGCATCCCCGTCCTCCGGCTACCCGCGATCTCATCCGACTCCGTCTTCTTATCTCCACCAAGGTTAGCCCCAATACTCTTTAAAAAAAATTATTTTTTTTAATGATTTCCCTACGGCCACGGCCGCTGCCGTGGCCGGCAGTGGCCTGGCCACGGTGGCCAGGCCACTGTCATCACAAAAAAAAAATTTTTTTTTTTAACAGGGGGGGGGGAGGAAACCCCCCCCTTGTTTTTTCTTGTCCGGCCACGGCCGTGGCCGCGGCCGGACAGGCGGCCACGGCCGCTGCCGTGGCCGGCAGTGGCCTGGCCACGGTGGCCAGGCCACTGTCATCACAAAAAAAAAAAAATTTTTTTTTAACAAGGGGGAGGGGAGGAAACCCCCCCCCCTTGTTTTTTCTTGTCCGGCCACGGCCGTGGCCGCGGCCGGACAAGGCGGCCACGGCCGCTGCCGTGGCCGGCAGTGGCCTGGCCACGGTGGCCAGGCCATTGTCATCACAAAAAAAAAAATTTTTTTTTAACAGGGGGGAGGGGAGGAAACCCCCCCCCCCCTTGTTTTTTCTTGTCCGGCCACGGCCGTGGCCGCGGCCGGACAAGGCGGCCACGGCCGCTGCCGTGGCCGTCTTCTCCGGCCACGGCCGCTGCCATGGCCGGCAGTGGCCTGGCCACGGTGGCCAGGCCACTGTCATCAAAAAAAAAAAATTTTTTTTTAACAGGGGGGAGGGGAGGAAGCCCCCCCCTTGTTTTTTCTTGTCCGGCCACGGCCGTGGCCGCGGCCGGACAAGGCGGCCAAGGCCGCTACCGTGGCCGTCTTCTCCGACCACGGCCACTGTCGTGGCCGGCAGTGGCCTGGCCACGGTGGCCAGGCCACTGTCATCACAAAAAAAAAAATTTTTTTTTTTTAATAGGGGGGAGGGAGGAAACCCCCCCCGCCCCTTGTTTTTTCTTGTCCGGCCACGGCCGCTGCCGTGGCCGGCAGTGGCCTGGCCACGGTGGCAGGCCACTGTGACAAAAAAAAAATTTCCTTAACAGGGGGAGGGGGGAAACCCCCCCCCCCCCCCTTTCTTTTCTTGTCCGGCCACGGCCGCTGCCGTGGCCGGCAGTGGCCTGGCCACGGTGGCCAGGCCACTGTGACAAAAAAAAAAAAAAAAATTTCCTTAATAGGGGGGGGGGAGGGGGGAAACCCCCCACCCCCCTTTCTTTTCTTGTCCGACCACGGCCGCTGCCGTGGCCGGCAGTGGCCTGGCCACGGTGGCCAGGCCACTGTGACAAAAAAAAAAAAAATTCCTTAACAGGGGGGGAGGGGGAAACCCCCCGCCCCCCCCCCCCTTTCTTTTCTTGTCCGGCCACGGCCGCTGCCGTGGCCGGCAGTGGCCTGGCCACGTGGCCAGGCCACTGTGACAAAAAAAAAAAAAATTTCCTTAACAGGGGAGGGGGATAGACTGTTTGTTATGTCTTGATTATTCAATAATATTTGTAATGCTAGATAGGAAGTCTTGTTGTATTATTATTTAATTTACATAATATTTATGCAATAATTAATTTAAGCAGAATGTTTATGACAATAGTATTTGTGCATTTATACTCATTTACAATTGTTATGTCTTGATTATTTATATTCTGCTGCAAACTGAATGATGCATTACATTTTGAAATGCTAAATAAAATATTTTGTTGTAATATTATTTAATTTCCAGCAACAAATTAGTAGTTTCAATGATTTACATTTTAGTATTCAGAAACATTTGTATTTGACGTAATAATCTTAAAAAGTTAGTGATTACATGTATAATTCACAAGAAGTTAAGAATAACAAGCATAAGTTCGATTGTCTTCGGACTTCCATAATCACAGCACTTTAACCTTTAGACCCGTTTGAGAATTTGTAAGCCTTAGTCTTGCAAATTCTCAAATTGTCCTGGTGGACAGTTTGGGAATATTTCTTGTGACATGTTAGTCTGCTAGTAATCATCGTGGGGTGAGATTTCGGTTTGCATTTGCTCATACGTTCTCCTAGTGTGGCTTATATACCACACATTTAGGAGAACATATGGGGAAATGCTGCCGAAATTTCAATGTTACCGATCGATGATAATTAATAGCAGAATAACATATCACAAAAAATATTCTTGAATGGGATAGGGCCTTACCTTATAGACATGGAGTGAAGGTAGAATTATTTAAGACACTTGAATTCTTGTGAAGTCTAATGACTAAACGCACCGCCTTGCGGCCCGACACAAACTCAAGCCCTCCCTTTAGCCATGAACCTGTGCATCGGTCCTTGCTAGCACCCAAGGATCGTAGCCGTGGCTCGCCCTTGCATGGTAGGGTCCTTAGTTGCCTAAAAAAAAATTGGGTACTTATAAATGATTTAATTGGTTGTTATTAACCTTAGTTGTGCCCAAGAAATAATTTAGTTATATATTTATTAATACTAATATAGTTTTATTTTTTGGTTTCATTTAATGATTTACCAGACTTTGTATAAGTCGGTCAAAAATGAGCGGGACTCGCTCATGGATGTATGCAAGGATAAAAGATGGCTTGCTGAATCCAGATTTTCTGAATGGATTGGAAGAATTTATCGCATTTGCATGTAGCCAACCTGAATGGATGGATGGGCCTAGGATTAGGTGCCCATGCAACTTCCACAGGTGTCAGAATAAAGCCTACAGAGATGTGGAAACTGTTAAGGTGCATTTGTGTAAGAAGGGTTTTGTTCCTGATTACTATGTTTGGTACTGTCATGGTGAACCAGAGGATATTCCAGCAGCTGTTATAGGCCAACAAGAGTCAATTCCCGTAGATGAACCATTTGTGAATTTAAACACATATGAACAAATGGTGATGAATGCATCGGGTAATGACTTCAATCAGAATACATTTATGGAAGAACCAAATCCAGAAGCACAACAATTTTATGATATGTTGCGTGCTGCAAATCAAGAATTGTATCCTGGGTGTGAGGGTCATTCCCAGTTCTCTACAGCTGCTCGAATGTTGAATATTAAGGCAGAACATCGATTATCAGAAAAGGCGTTCAATTCTGTAGCTGAGTTAATCAAAGAAATTCTGCCAAATGATAATGTTGCCGCAGACAGTTTTTACGCAACAAAGAAGTTGTTGCGTGGGCTTGGGCTCCCAGTTAATAAGATCGATTGTTGCTTGAACAATTGTATGATATTTTGGGGTGAAGACTCAGAGCTGAGATGGTGTAAGATTTGTGGGCAATCGAGGTTCAAAAACACCGAAGGAGGAGCCGGTACAAGTAGGAGGAAAAGTGTGCCTTACAAGAGGATGCATTACTTTCCTCTTACCCCACGCCTGCAGAGATTATACAGATCTGAGGCAACAGCTGCTGATATGAGATGGCATGCCGAACATGAATCTAAAGAGGATGAAATGCGGCATCCATCAGATTCAAAGGCTTGGAAGCATTTCAATGAAAATCATCCTGATTTCGCTGAAGATATAAGGAATGTGAGATTAGGTCTTTGTACCGATGGCTTCCAACCATTTGGTCAAGCGGGGCAACAGTATTCATGTTGGCCTGTGATACTGACTGTATATAACCTTCCTCCGTGGAAGTGCATGAAAGATACTGCAATGTTTTTAACCGTTTTGGTTCCAGGACCATCAAATCCAAAGGAAAAGATTGATGTCTTTCTGCAACCGTTGGTGGCCGAATTGAAAATGTTGTGGGAAACAGGAGTGGTAGCCTACGACATTTCTATGAAACAAAATTTCTTAATGAGAGCTGCTTTGATGTGGACAATAAGTGATTTTCCGGCATATGCAATGTTGTCTGGTTGGAGCACTGCTGGACGTCTGGCATGCCCTCATTGCATGTATGATTCGGATGCATTTACATTGCAGAAGAGTGGTAAGCAGTCATGGTTTGATAACCATAGGAAGTTCTTGCCCCCAAATCATCCTTACAGGCGTAACTTGATCGCCTTCCGGAAGAACAAAGCAGTCACAAAATTTGCCGAACCGGTTAGGTCCGGCACGGATCTATTTGATTCTATAGAGCATTTGGGGTTGATGTATGCATGGGAACCAGATGCAGATAGAATAAATAGCCGTATATGTAAAGAACATAACTGGAAGAAGCGAAGTATATTTTGGGATTTGCCTTATTGGAGCACAAATCTCATCCGGCACAACTTGGATGTTATGCATATCGAGAAAAATTTCTTTGATAACATATTTAACACGGTGCTAAACATCCCGGGAAAAACAAAAGATACTGCAAAGTCAAGAGAAGAACTTAATCAGTACTGCAGAAGAGGTGATTTGAGAAGGAGTGCCGATGGGACCTATCCTAAAGCATGTTACACTCTTGACAGAAATTCACGAGAAGTTTTATGTAACTGGCTAAGAGGGTTAAAATTTCCAGATGGTTATGCCTCAAATATCGGTAGGTGTGTGGACATGCATAAGCTCAAGTTGTTCGGCATGAAGAGCCACGACTGCCATGTTTTCATGCAACGATTATTACCTATAGCTTTTCGTGAGTTGCTTCCGCAACATGTCTGGAAGGCAATTACGGAGCTCAGCTTATTCTTCAAGGAGTTATCTGCCGCAGTCATTACTTCTGCATCCATGGCAAGGCTTGAGGAGGAAATTCCAATTATTTTATGCAAGCTTGAGCGAATATTTCCTCCCAGTTTTTTTGACTCAATGGAGCATTTACCGGTTCACTTGCCATACGAAGCGAGCATAGCTGGTCCCGTGCAGTATCGCTGGATGTATCCTTTCGAGAGGTAAATATATACATCATTAAGATATGTTGACATTTCAAATATTATTTCATTGCTTGAAAAATTCGTTAATTTTTTGTTGCAACTTTACATATAGGTATCTTAAGAAGTTAAAAAATAATGTGCGTAATAAGGCAAGGGTTGAAGGTTCTATATGCAATGCACACTTGGTCGAAGAAGTTTCAGCTTTTGCCTCGCATTACTTTGAGGGTCACGTCCACACGAGGAGCCGAAATCATGGTCGTAACGATGACGTATGTGTGGACGAAGCAGAAGCTAATGACGGTAGAATATCAATTTTTAAAGCTATCGGCCGTTCATTTGGTGGGCAGAAGTCAAGAAATCTTAGCGATATGGAGTATAATGCAGCACATTATTACATCCTAATGAACTGTCGAGAAGTCGATCCATATATTGAGTAAGTGTATACTTCAATGCTAAATTAAAAATTTAAATTTATATAATAATATACCATAATATTTAATTTCTAACAGTAGTTTTCATCCTTTTCATCCCATAAGGATGTTTTGTGATAGACAACGACAGATGAATCCCGACATCAGTCAAGTTGCAATTGGGCAGAAATTAGAAACGGAGTTTGCTTACTGGTTTTATGAATTTGTGAGTAGTATCACTCAATCAATTTCGATAATGGCTATTATTTTTTGAATTGGATGTCAATAGCTTATTAATTTATAGGTCAACGGTCCATGGTCGACAACCGACAATATTTTCATTAAATGTCTATCGCAATGGCCATTGAAGACCGTAACAACCTCTACTGGCTATTTTGTAAATGGGTACAAATTTCAGATTGAACGATTAGCAGCTTCAAGAGGCACGCAGAACTGGGGCGTGTGTGAAAGGAGAAAGTGTTGGAGCAAATATGCAGGATTATTATGGAAAGTTAGTAGAGGTGGTTGAAGTTGAATATCCCGGTTGGCCTATGAAACGAACCGTATTGTTTCGTTGTGATTGGTTCGATCCGATAGTTCCTGTGGGCAAAAGGGTTCATAACGACTATAATTTGGTTGAAGTGAACCATCGACGAAGATTGCAGAAATATGACCCATTCATCCTTGCATCCCAAGCTCAGCAAGTCTTTTACTGCGGATATCCAAGTTTGCGCAACGACAAGCGAGATTGGTGGGCCGTTTCTAAAATCGTCCCACGTTCAACAATCGTATTAGAGGAGAGTTCATCAAGTCAATCAACCGAGTGCCCTGCATTTCAAGAGGATGAGATGGAAATGCATGCAATTGAGGACGACACAAGGGCTCCTGAAACATCACTTAGAGATCCAAGTGGTGATGTCCAAGAAATTGCGGATGCAAATGTTCGGTTTCCTTCCGATGATAATGAAACTGATTCGCAATCCGATACGGCATCGGATGTTGAACCAACATTTCACGAAACAAATGACACCGATTAAACATAAAGGTTTTTTAAAATTTAACTTTTTTTATAAGTGTTAAATTCTTACATAGTCAATCATTAATCGTAATTTAATTGTGTGAATCTTTAGTATTTTCAGTATGAGGGGCAGAGGTAGATCTACCGACGACAGTTTGGGTGAGCAGAGACGTAGTTTGGATCCTCGACATCAGATCACATGAGCGTCGAGATGGAGAGTTTGGATCTCCAGCAGAGGCGCAGCCTTCGATCTCTGCAGCAGTATTACCATCCAGCCGATCGGCACAGACCTCCGAGAGTTCTTCCACCATCGGCCGCACTGTACTTCGACTTGATGCTCAGGGATGTAAGTATATACTAATTAAAAATATTTTGTTTATGTTTTTAAGTCATTTACTTATAAACTTGCATTTTTTTAACAGATTCATTGAGCAGCATCATGTATCCAGCCACATCAGCGCCGTTTTTCAGAGGCGTGCAGATCCCAGTGGCTACGATTGGCGCCACGTATCTCTAGCCACGAGGGAGTTTTATTTTTTTGAGTTTCAGGTAAACTTATTAAATACAATTTATCAGTGATATATAATTCTTTAAACTTAATAAATTCAGAAACTAACTGTTTATTTTAATGCAGAAAAAGTTTACGTGGGATCCTGCCACCCATGATGCCATTAGGGCAGCATGGGAGGCTCTGACGCGACGCCGATACTCCGACATGCTTCATCGTTGGAGGTCATCGGGTCAGCGTCCTGCGCACGTGCCAGAGGGTATTTGGCACGAGTGGCAGCAGGCCTGGGAGTCCGATGGCTGGCGCAGGAGGTCCGCATCAGCCAGCACGAACCGCCGATCTGAGAAGGGCGGTCCTGGCACGGGTCTCTCCCGTCATACTTCGGGCTCCATTTCGATTTAGGAGCACAGACGGCGTATGGTAAGAAAACATAAATATTTTAATTACTATTTTAGTTATTTACAAATATTTGTATTAATATCATTTTTTTTATTATTATAGACTGAGCAGGAGGACGGAGATCCTGGTGAGTTTCGTCTATTCAGGGTGACACACACCAGGAGGGACGGCTCCTGGGTCGACACGCGATCACGGGAGGTTGCGGTAAGAAATTAGATTTATGTAGTATCTGTTTAATTTCTAAAATTTTATTTTGAGAAATTTATTAACTCATTTATTGTTGATTTCATAATTTCAAGACACGAGTCGAGGAGCTTCGCTCCCGGCATCGCAGGTCGACTCTACTGATGGGGAGACGCCCGTCGAACTCTCAGCAGAGGAGAGTCGACGTGTGTTTTTGGAGGCTGTTGGTGCCCAGCCACGAGACCGCAGGGTCTATGGTCTGGGCACTAGAGCTTCTACATTTTTTTCCCATCAGGCCTCCAGCTCGCGAGTTCCTGCTGATCTTCGCAGATCTATTGCAGAGGAGATTCGCCAGGAGGTCGAGCAGGATTTTGAGGATCGTATCCGAGGCTGGGATCAGGAGGTTGCAGACATGCGAGATGAGATGCATTATTTGCGGAATATGGTTAGCCGCTTGTCGCAGAGTCTTCAGCCTCCACAGCCTCCACGTGATCGTTCAGATTCTTGATGTATTTTTTTTTCTTTTTTTATGTTGTAAAAACTTCAAAATTTTAATATAAATTATTTTTTTGAAATATTATTGTTTGGATTGAGTGAAAAATATTTGTATCAATATTTAAATTTAGCGAAATTGAATTAACCGTTTTAATTTTTAATCATTTAAATATTTTTAAAAATAAAATTTGCGACGCATTAGCGACTGATATTGGATCGCTAATATTTTTAAAATTATTATTAAATATTGCGACGCAATGACCTGGCATCGCAATAATTTAAAAATAAATTTAATAGCGACGCATTAGCGACTACAATTGAGTCGCTATTTTATCTTAAAAAATTTTAATAAATATTGCGACGCAATTACCTTGGGTCGCAATATTTTAAAATAATTTTTATTTGCGACGCATTAGCGACTCAAATTGCGTCGCTATTATACCAAAATTATTATTATTAAATATTGCGACGCATCTGGATGAGTCGCAATTTTGCGATCAAATTTAGTGCGTCACAATATTTAATAATAATTATTTTTATTTTAAAAAATAATTTTAAATATTGCGACGCAATTTAGTGCGTCGCAATATTTAATAATAATTTTTTTTCTAATTAAATTTATTTTTAAATTTAGCGACGCATTTGCATGCGTCGCAATATTGCGACGCAATGTGGCATCGCAATTGCGTCGCAGAGAGTCGCAATATTGCGACGCAATTGCGACAAAAGGGTATTGCGACGGATAGTTGAGCGATGCCCTCGTTGCGTCGCTTTTGCGTCGCAATAGCATGTTTAGCGATGCAATTGCGATGCAATTGGGCATCGCAATATTTTAATTCTCTTGTAGTGACGCGTTGCCAAGACGAGTTCTTTCATCAGGATTTCGGTTGAAGGAGATTCTCATCACAACGGCAATTAATGCTACATAGAAGAGCCGCATTAATGTTACGTAGAAGAGCCAGATAATTTAATGCCATAGGAATCTTGAAGCCGTGAAGAAAGAGATTTCACTCCCCAGGCGTTTGGCGTTGGATCTCACAGAGGCCACGATTCCGCATTGCTTTTGGCGAGAGAATAGGGAGCGGTGACACTGCATCCATTGGATTTGTTGATCTTTGGTGGAGAAAAGGTTGAAAAGGAAAGCCCTTGATAGGTGAACGTGAAGGCTAAAGATCCGTTGCCTATCCCATGAGGTGCAACAAAGAAACGGTGAAGAAAAAATTGCTAGAAAAAGATTCATGGCAACCCCAAGCAATATTGGAATAAATATCCACCAACCTTCTATCCCTATTTTTGATGGAGAAAATTATGATTATTGGAGCATCAAGATGAAAACCCTTTTTATTTCAAAAGAAGTATGGGATCTAGTTGAGAACGGGTATGAAGACCCAGTTAATCTAACAAATAATCAGAAGGAGCAATTAAAGGACTAAAAAAAAAAAGGATGCCAAAGCCCTATTCTTCATCCAACAAGCTGTATCTGAGAAATTTTTTTCCAGAATTATTAGAGCCACTAAATCAAAGGAGGCATGGGATATCTTGCAGGAAGAATTTCAAGGCAACATAAAGGTAAGAGCTATCAAACTTCAAACTCTAAGAAGAGAATTAGATAATTTGAGAATGCAAGAAAATGAAAAACTAAAGGATTACTTCTCCAAAATTACGAAGATTGTTAATCAAATGAAGATGTATGGTGAAACCATTACCGAGCGAAGAATATGTGAGAAAATCTTGGCTAGTTTATCTCCAAAATTTGATACAATAGTTGAAATTGTTGAAGAATCTAAAGATCTTTCTGAATTAAGTGTTCATGAATTGATGTAATCTCTTGAAGCTCATGAGCAAAGATTGTTTAGGCATAAAGAATCATCAATTGAAAGTGCTTTTCAATCTAAACTCAAAGTGGTTGATAAAAATTCTCAAAAAGAATTATCTAGTCATGCTCCAGTCAAAAAAGAGTCATTCAGAGGTAAAAACTAGAATAGAGGAAGAGGAAGAAATATGAAAGGAAGACGTAGAGAAATGCACCGAAATAATTTTTCAAAAGGCAATATGATGAGAGCATTCAACAAAGGTTTAATATATGTAAAAGGACTTCTCATGCTGAAAAAGATTGCTGGTTTAGGGGAAAACCCCAATATTATAATTGCAAAAAGTTTGGACATGTTTAAAAAGATTGCAGATACAAAGCAAGTGAGCAAGCACACTTCTCAGAAGAAAATGAAGGTCAGCAAAGCACACTATATGCATATCAAACTGCAGAAGAGCAAAGTAATAATATGTGGTATCTTGACAGTGGATGCAGCAATCACATGACAGAAGACAAGTCTATTTTTATGGATATTGATAGTTCTTCAATTTCACAAGTGAAGATGGGAAATGGTGCAATAGTCTAAGCAAGAGGCAAAGGCACAATTGAAATCAATACCAAGGAAGGAAGAAAATTCATTCATGATGTTTTACTTGTTCCAGATTTGAAGCAAAATCTCTTAAGTGTTTGACAGCTGATTGAGCATGGGCATATGGTTCACTTTGAAGATAATGTTTGCAAGTTACATGACAGAGGGATGAAAAAGTAACTTATGGCAAAAATCAAGATATAGAAAAATAGAAGTTTTCCTCTTATTTTGCACTATGCAAAGGACGCTGCATGAAAGATGGAGGTAAATGATGAGTCATGGTTATGGCACAAAAGGTTTGGGCACTTGAATTTTCAAAGCTTGAGAAGTTTATATTAAAAGAATATGGTGTATGATCTACCAGCAATACATGACAAGGAAGAACCTTGTGAAGGATGTGCACTTGGAAAATAACATAGAGAGGCATTTCCAAAAGAGCATGTATGGAGAGCTAAAGCACCATTGGAGCTTATTCATACTGATATATGTGGACCTATGAAAACTCCTTCTCATGCAGGTAACATCTACTTCATTATTTTTATTGATGACTATTCAAGGATGACATTGGTGTATTTTATAAGACATAAATCAGAAGCGTTTCTTATCTTTAATAAGTTTAAAAATCTTGTGGAAAGATAAAGTGGGCATTATATTAAGGTGCTGAGAAGTGATAGAGGTGGTAAATACAATTCAAATGAATTTGAGAAATTTTGTGAAGATGATGGTATACAAAGACAATTGACTATTGGTTATGCACCAGAGCAAAATGGTGTTGCAGAAAGAAAGATTCGTACTATTGTTGAGATGTCTAGATCTATGCTCAAAGACAAAGACCTTCCAAATTCCTATTGGGCAGAAACAGTAAATATAATAGTTTATCTGATAAATAGATGTCCAACAAAAGCTCTTCAAAATATGACATCATTTGAAGCCTGATATGATAGAAAGCCTTCAGTGAAGCATTTCGAAATCTTTGGATGTGTGTGTTATACACATATTCCAAAGGAAATGAGGCATAAACTTGATGAAGTTAGTGAAAAATGTATCTTTGTTGGATACAGTTCTAAATCAAAAGGTTACAGACTTTTCAGCTTGAAGCAAAATCAAGTAATCATAAGAAGAGATGTTATTTTCAATGAAAAAGTTGCTTGGGATTGGAAGCAAAAGAAAGTTGAAGAAAATATTATTTCTCTAGATGAAGAAATTCATGATGCTCAAAATGAAGAACATGAGGTTGAAGGTTCACTACAAACTTCTCCAAATATAAGTCCATTTTCAACTTCAAGTTCAAGTCCATCTTCAAGTTCTACTCCTATAAAAATAAGAAGGTTATGTGACATTTATGCTTCTTGTAATTTTTGCATGATTGAGCCTGAAACTTATGAAAATACTATGCATGAAGAAGTATGGAACAAGGCAATGCAAGAAGAAATCAATATGATTGAGAAGAACAAAACTTGGGAATTAGTGAAGAAACCAAGTGATAAGGAAGTCATTGGCTTGAAGTAGATTTACAAAACAAAACACAATCCAGATGGCACTATTCAAAGACACAAAGCAAGATTAGTAACAAAGGGATACTCTAAATTATCTGGTATTGATTATCAAGAAACTTTTGCACCTGTTGCTATACATGATAAAATTAGAACTCTTATTTTTATAGCAGCTCATAAAAGTTGGAAATTACATCAACTAGATGTAAAGTCAGCATTCTTGAATGGAGTATTGGAAGAAAAATTTATGTTGAACAACCTCAAGGCTTCATCATCAAAGGTCAAGAAAACAAGGTATACAAGTTGAAGAAAGCATTATATGGGCTGAAGCAAGCACCCAGAGCATGGTACTCTCAAATGACACATACTTCAATGAAAAAGGTTTTTTTAAAAGTCCAAGTGAACCAACACTTTATATGAAGAAGCAAGGCAATAATATTCTCATTGTCTCTCTTTATTTTGATGATTTAATTATTACTGGTAACAATGAGAATATGATCTTGACTTTCAAAAGTGAAATGATGAGAAGATATGAAATGAATGATATGGGTTTGCTTTATTATTTTTTGGGAATTGAAATCAATCAAAGAAAAGATGACATATTTATCAGTCAAAAGAAGTATGTAGAAGGCATTCTCAAGAAATTCAACATGGAAAATTGCAATAGTGTGAAAACACCTTTTGTGGTAAATGATAAGTTGATGAAAGAAGATAAAAGTGGTGAAGCCAATGCACAATTATACAGAAGCATTATTGGAAGCTTATTATATCTAACAATTACAAGACCAGATATTATGTTTGCATCAAGTTTACTTTCCAGATTTATGCAAAAACTAAGTAATATTCACTTTGGACAAGCAAAAAGAGTTTGAGATACATCAAAGGTACTAAAGATTATGGGATCATGTATGAAAGAAACAAGAATGATATGGTGAAATTATTTAGGTTTTGTGATAGTGATTGGGCTGGAAGATGATATGAAAAGCACATCAAGATATGTATTCTTTTATAGATCAGGTATCATATCTTGGGCATCCAAGAAGCAAGATACAGTGGCATTATCTTCTTCTGAAGCAGAATATGTTTCAACAACTTTGACAGCACAACAAATAATTTGGTTGAGAAGAATACTTGAAGATATGGGTGAAAAGCAAGAAGAAGCTACTACTCTGCTATGTGACAATAAATCTACTATTTTATGACAAAGAATCCTATATATCACAGCTGCACCAAGTATATCAAAATCAAGTACCATTTCATTAGAGATGTGGTAGAAGAAAAAGAAATTGAAGTCAAGTATGTGAAGATTGAAGACCAAATTGCAGACATCTTCACCAAGGGACTACCCAAGGAGAAATTCATTCACTTTAGAGATCTCATGGGTATCCAAGAACAACCATTAAAGGAAAGTATTAAAATATAATGGTTGTTAGTTTTAGTATTTTATTTTATTTTATTTAGTTTGAGTTGGTTTTTAAATAATGGGCCTATCTTTTTATGCCTTGGTGGGGTAGCCTCAGATGGATAAAATCATGAGAGGATTATGCTTATCCGTAGAAACAAGAAACAATATGTCACGGGCTTTCAATTGGCACACGCAAGCGCTCCCTATGGCCACTAGGTCCTTGCGTCTACCGGTGATGGCATTAGAGAAACCCTTCCCCTAACCATCCTTACCCCAGAACAATGAATAAAAATCCCTGAAGAACAAAGTCCCACCCAAACACCAAGATATACGGGAGGAAAAGCCTTCCCAACCAAGAACTCTCCACTAAGTAACTTGGAAAATAATGAGGTTGCTCGTAGGCTACAAAAGCACTCCTCTCTGTCCCTAATAAAGATCTCTCAAAGTGCCCACCCCAACCTCACTCAACGAAAATTGACCTGTAGATGCCTCGCACCCACGCACTGCCTGTGCGTATCGGCCACGTCCCGTGCTCGCCTAAGTCCTCCTGACTTAGACCTCCACCGTTGCGATCTCCGCTGATCTAGCTCGCCAACCTCATGAACCTTCCCTGGTCGTTTAGTGGCGCCCACCCGAACTCCACTCGGGTGTCCCTTCCTTAGAACGTAGGAAGATCTTCTCCCAATCAGATCTTCTCTATCTCACGTTCTATCATCTAATCCTCTCATGGATTGATCTAATGCCCTTCACGTAGACCTCATCCCCCTCTATTTATAGGTTGCTGCAACCTTATCCAAAGATCCCCCTTGATCATATCTTTATCCCATGTAACGTCTCCAAAAAGGCCACCGTCCATCTTCAAATCTTATCTCCTCCTAGCTGGCTGATGAAGGACTCTTCGCTGCTGGATAGGATGCCTGAAATCTGATCCAAAACAGCTCCAAAGATAGCTTGGATAATCCCCAAGATATTCTCAACAAACTACTTTAAGATCTTATCCATATCTCCAAATTGGTTGCTTATGGATAAGGTTTGTTTTCCCCTCCAAATCTTATCCAAAACCTGCTGGCTGGAGTCCCTAATCTTCTTCCCAAGATAAGGGTTGAATTTACCTAATCTGGACTGATTTACCCCTGAAAAATCGGCTTCTGGATGGTTTGGACCGTTGCTGGGCGAATCTGGCCGTTGTAGGGCCGTTACCGAGGCCGAGGCCGACGCCGTTGCTGAGGCCGATGCCAAGGCCAACGCCATTGCCGAGGCCGATGCCGAGGCCATTGCCGAGGCCGACACCGAGATGGGGTGGTGACAATCCTCCCCCCGCTGAGATGTCGACGCCCTCGTCGACCACCATGCCGCGCAAAATCCTCCTGACGCTCCTCGTCGTCGCTTGCCTTGGCCCTCCTAGTCAAAGCCTCCCGAGTCCCAACGCGGCCACCTGCCACGCGCACCCCCTGATGCCTCCTCGGTTGGATAGCCCACTCGCCGAGCCATCTCGCCTGCCGCCTCCTGCCGCAGGCCTCCGTGCCTAGGCTCTCCCACGCAATGCCTAGGCGTGAGGTTGTCGCACAACCTCAAGTCTGGTGGTTGGGCCGTTTCTTGACCCCACCCTTTGCAACCGTCCTACGCCATCCCTCCACTGGAACGAAGTAAGGACGCCTACCTCTCCGAATCAAGATGCCCCTCTGATGAGGCATGACTACGGCCTTGCTCTTGATGAAGAAGTCCATCCCGAGTATCAGATCGTAGTCGTCGATCGGCAAGACCGTCATGCTGCAGCGCCCAGTCCACAAGCCCACATTCAATGTGGCCTCCGCCTGGCCCAAAGACTCCATCTCCTCGGAGTTGACAGGCTTCACCCTACAAGGCTGGGATAGCGCTCCAAGCCCCAATATATGCGCCACCCCTTGGCTCACAAAATTGTGTGTCGCGTCGGAGTCAACCAAGGCCCGCACTGTCCTCCCGTTGACCCGAGCCCTCACGTACATCAAACCTTGGCGTTGGTCTCTCGCAGCCAAAGGGTTGATAGACTGTAGCGGGGCCATCCTCGCTACTGGCTCCTCCTTCGAACTCTCGGACGCTCTGTCTACCTGGGTAGTGACAGCCGCCACCACCACCTTCCATGGACACTCCCGTGCTAGATGCAGCCCTCCGCATATGAAGCATCCAGCGAAAGTCGCCTGTCCCTTTGGTTTTGCTGCTACACATGGTAGAACACTTTCCTTCTTGCCTTTTCGACCATGCGGTGGTGACGCACTCTTGCGTTTGCCCTTGCCCTGGCCACTGCTTCCCGAAGTAGTAGCGCTGCGAAAGTCTACCAGCGCCTCTACTGCTACGAAGGCTGAGGGAATATCCCTCACCTCCCTCCTGAAGCTCGGCCTACGCCCACCCCTGTAGACCAGCGAGGAAGTTAAATAACTTATCTTCCTCGGACATGTTGGACACCTCCAGAAGTAGATTGCTGAACTGCATCACGTACTCCTGGATGCTCCCTGTCTACCGCAGCTTCCTCAGGTTCTCTCGAGCAAGCCACCCTGCGTTGCTCGGCTGAAACTGAGCCTTCAGTTCCCTCTTGAAGATCTCCCAGGTCTCGATTCTGGGACGCCCCGCACGGTCATCCTCGGCCATTCTGGTCCTCCACCAGAGCTTGGCGTTCCCCTCCAGATAAGTCGAGGCCCGATCAACCTAATCGGGTGCTGGGATCTTCACCGCACGAAAGTAGTTCGCCATGTCCCACACGAAGTTCTCCACTTCCGTTGCGCTCTTGACTCCGCCGAAGGCCTTAGGCTCCCGGACCTTCGCTTCCTTTGCCAGAGCGCCGACCATGTGGACTGGACTCCGCGCCTCCTGCCTCAGACGAATCACCTCCTGCTCCAAAGCATGGATCCGAAGCTCCAATCGCTCCTCCATGGCCAAGTCTGATCGCTGTTGTTGCATGCTTCGATGTTCAAGGTTGCGAAGCAGCCCCTCGTGCGCCTCCATCAACTGGTCATGCGAAGTGCGCAACTCAGCCAACTGCATGCTCAACTCCGCGCATACAGCTACAAGATTCATGGTTGATTCCTCTCCTGGATCTCTCACAATACCCTCCAACTGGGTCATGCGGTCTCCTACCGCTCTCGCCATCTGATTGGGCTTGCTTGGAACTTGTCTTCAATCGGCTCTGATACCTCTTCTCCTAGCTCTGATACCTCTTGTCACCGGGCTTTCAATTGGCACACGCAAGCGCTCCCTATGGCCACTAGGTCCTTGCGTCTACCGGTGATGGCGTTAGAGAAACCCTTCCCCTAACCAGCCTTACCCCAGAACAATGAATAAAAATCCCTGAAGAACAAAGTCCCACCCAAACACCAAGATATACGGAGGTAAAGCCTTCCCAACCAAGAACTCTCCACTAAGTAACTTGGAAAATAATGAGGTTGCCCGTAGGCTACAAAAGCACTCCTCTCTGTCCCTAACAAAGATCTCTCAAAGTGCCCACCCCAACCTCACTCAACGAAAACTGACCTGTAGATGCCTCGCACCCGCGCACCGCCTGTGCGTATCGGCCACGTCCCGTGCTCGCCTAAGTCCTCCTGACTTAGACCTCCGCCGCTGCGATCTCCGCTGATCCAGCCGCTCGCCAACCTCACGAACCTTCCCTGGTTGTTTAGTGGCGCCCACCCGAACTCCACTCGGTGTCCTTCCTTAGAACGTAGGAAGATCTTCTCCCAATCAGATCTTCTCTCTCTCACGTTCTATCATCTAATCCTCTCATGGATTGATCTAATGCCTTCACGTAGACCTCATCCCCTCTATTTATAGGTTGCTGCAACCTTATCCAAAGATCCCCTTGATCTTATCTTTATCCCATGTAACGTCTCCAAAAAGGCCACCGTCCATCTCCAAATCTTTCTCCTCCTAGCCGGCTGATGAAGGACTCTTCGCTGCTGGATAGGATGCCTGAAATCTGATCCAAAACAGCTCCAAAGATAGCTTGGATAATCCCCAAGATATTCTCAACAAACTACCTTAAGATCTTATCCATATCTCCAAATTGGTTGCTTATGGATAAGGTTGTTTTCCCCTCCAAATCTTATCCAAAACCTGCTGGCTGGAGTCCCTAATCTTCTCCCAAGATAAGGGTCGAATTTACCTGATCTGGACTGATTTACCCCTGAAAAAATCAGCTTCTGGACAGTTTGGACCGTTGCTGGGCGAATCTGGCCGTTGCAGGGCCGTTACCGAGGCCGAGGCCGACGCCGTTGCTGAGGCCGTTGCCGAGGCCGTTGCCAAGGCCGACGCCGAGATGGGGTGGTGACAAATATTTATATGGTGATGTACTTAATAATACGCAATAGATCAGTTTTCTTCCAGAGAGAAAATCCTTCTTCTACTTTGATTTTTCTTCCCAAAATAATCTGGAAACAATCCCAACACCCCAGCCAACAACTCAATAATAGATGAAGGCCTGGCAAACCTAACCCCATAGCATAGCATGGTGTTGTTGATATTTGGTCGTCAGCTGATGATGATGGCTGGTGTTAGACTCGATAGTTTTCATAAACTCCAGTATAAACTTCAGCGTTCTTGGTGGCGAAAAGCCGCCCAGACCCCAGAGGGGCCTCAAAAGCAACAACGAGAGCCGCTTCCACGCCATTCAAGCACCAGGACAGCAAAGCGGCCAGGCTTGGCAACTGGTTAGTGACGTAGTGACATAATCGTCACTCCATTTAATGAGGTCCCAAATAATCGTCAATACCTAATATATATGCAGAAGATGCCACTCCTCAATCCTCCCATGTGAAATTAAGTAGGCTAAATCATCACCATCACCAGTGCTGAAATAAACATCATGTGAGACTCCGTCCCAGCGCAAACAAGTCCTCCGAGTGGGGAAAAAAATAAAGAAAGAAAATCATTTGTTAGGGTTTGCCTACGAATTCACAAGCCTAAAATATATATTTCTTATATTTCAATAAACTTTTTTAATTTTAAATAATTTTAAAATTTAAAAAATTATATATATATATATATAATATAATATAATTATAGTCTTAATCCTTATAACACGTACACTATATATTCCTTTATATACAAGCACAAGTAATTTTAGCTTGTAAGATGTTTTGCCTTTTAACTCGAGCCTAAATTATGAGGCGCGCTATGAACCTGAAGTGCTTTAGTAACTGATAACTATTACGAGAGTTAAAGAAATAACTTATTAGATGTAAGTGGGTCTAAAGATTTGTAAGAAAGAAAAATGATAGTGGTCTCTATTTTGTTGAGAATAGAATTCCTATTCTATATGAAAATAACTTTAAAACAGATGATATAATTATTCTTAAAAACCTATTTGATAAGCTTAATTGATTGTAAATTCATTAATATGCCTTAAGAAACTAATTTAGTAAGCTTAATTTGTTCTATTGAAATGAGCTGAATTTTGGAAGAGTGATATTTACGTTCTTTTTTCCTTGAGCCTATCATATTTAGCCATCAAGGTTCCTTTCCATTTTTTACAATCAGGTGTATTATAAGTAAGCAAATTTAAAAAATAAAAAAATAAAAATCGGCCCTGGGAAGGACAAGTATTTGCCAACCATCAATCCCTAATTACACTCTATTAAGTATGGACACAACATTGGTCAAACCTGGCAACTAGGTAATGCTAAAATCATCAATTGAGACTTTATAGTGTTCCCAGTCATCATCTTACCCAAGTTTCTTGGACACGATCATATCGACCCCAAGTTCACTTAATCCAGATGGCTAGCATGACTTCATCTTTCCACGAATTCAACTTCATTTAGCTAACCAGGATCTTCACAACTTTCCTAATGCACACCTCATCCACTTGACTAGATCAACTCGGCCTCTTCTTGTAATACAAATGAACAAAAAAATAAGACCCAAAAAGAACCCCTAGCCACCGGCTTTGCCAGAGTGCTGCAAACCACCATTCCATTGCCGCATCGGTGGATCTGACCCGATCCTCTTTTTAAGTACCGAGGCTAGTTAGCACCTCTCCGCTGGCAAAAGATTTTAGGGACCTACAATGAGATGCCAAGGCCGGAGATAAAGAGAATCCTAATATACCGTGAAGCTAATTTGACTGTGGATTAAGCGGCAACTTCAGTTGCTCATCATTTTGGTTTTTAGTTATAGAGGATGGAAAACTCTTATCCTCCTGTTTTATTGCAAATTACATTCTGATGTATCTGAACTGATTCGCATTAGAATTATGTGATCATCTGTTTGAATTCAAAAAAAAAAAAATGTAATAATTAATTAAAGTTATCTTGATAAGATTGATTTGTACACTTGTGATGTCAATATATTTATATAATTATTCTCTTCAGGCGATCCACATTGATTTATTATCTCAGAGCTTTTTATGGCATTATATCCTACTTAGATTTTCCCAAACGTGCCAAAAATATTTTTAAAAAAATTAAAATAATAGATAATTAGGTAACTACTTGCATACTTTAAAACTAATAGCAACGACAAAACAAGAATGGTGGTAATGGTGGTGATACTAGTAGCAATNATGGTGGTGATACTAATAGCAATAGTAGGAATACAGCAACTAGTAGCAAGGGTAATGATAAAAGAGATTGCCCATCAAAATAAAGTTATATTAACTAAATTTATTAAGAAAAATTGCTATTGATCAAGAGAATCCTAATAATCCAGTCACACACACACAGAGAGCAATACCCGTGATTGGAATGATCTCCCCAAGGCCAAGCATACAGGGAACAGGTGCCAACTTACTAAACAATTATTGTTTACTTGAGTGGCAAAATCAGTTAAAAACATGATAGAATTTCCTTGCTCCCAGATTATTAGTATGGTGGAATTCATGCCTCCTCAAGGTCTCTGAACTTACTCCCCTTTTCGTTAGATAACGTTTTCTTCGGAAACAAAAAATCTAACGGAGAACTAGATATATTTTTTCTAAATTTATCAATTCTCTATACCAAAATAAATAATTAGAAAATCAAGCATTCTCAGAAAAAAAAATTAATAAATTTTCTTACCAGACGAATGTACTTTAGAATATGAATTCATCATATTGAAGGAACAAGTGCTACCATGCAAAACATCAATGCCAAACTGTAGTTTGCTCGATGGCTCAACTCAAGCATACGCAGGCCTTGTCCCTTATCTCAACGTCCATTTAGCTTATTGGTGAAGATGAGGAAGGACGGAAGGTGTTACGATAAAGCATGCAAGAAAGTTTTGATGCCATTCATTATGACGAGATGTTCAAACGAAGAGAGATAAATGAAAAATCAAAAGAGGATGAAACAAAATATGAGAGAAAATATACACTACAGAAATTAACCTTTGTAATAAAATTTCTTGATGAAAGTCAAAATCCCTTGATGAATAGTTTCACCGAGAGCTCCTTTAGAAATTTCAAAGGATTCACTATCCAAAATGCACTTACCAAGGGATTCATCGAGGGAATTCTAATCTATTGCTGGCAATAAAGAGTGTAAGCCTAGGGTTTTGATAAGATTTGAATGAGCTAGAGAGAGGGAGGAATGAAGGATTTTTTTTGTTTAATTAATGGTATTAAAAATCAGTACATAATATTAATTTATTTATAACTTTTATTTCTATGCTAGTGAGAGAATCTGTAAATGACATATGCTTGGTATAAGATTTTAAAATCACTAAGGAATTTCTAAGAAAAAAAATCCCTCTCTAATATTATTTTTTTTATTTTTAAAAATATCTTACCAGTACTAAGGGATTTATCCCTTAGTAAATCTTTAATGGCTTTTGGGAATAAGAGGGGATATGCAGATATCCCCTCTTATTCCTATTTCAAACACTACCTAAGGGACCGAACTTTCCTTACAAATTCCTTACTAAAAATTGTTTAAATAATCGCTTACTGATCCCTTGAAAATTACCAAAGGATTTCTAAGAAATTTAACAGGAAAATATATCCCTAGCAAATCCCTTAGAGATTCCTTATTGAAACTAGAATTTGAATATAATTTAAAATTCCTTAAAAATTCCTTTTTAGTCTCTTGGAAATTTTCTGAGAGACATATCCCTTGGTAATGTCCCTTGGTGAATGGCTGATTTCTGGTAATGATAGAGATTTATGTGATTTAGCCTACTAGTCTATGTCCACAAGTGTAAGAGAGCAGAGAATTCTAAGAAGTTATAAGAAGTATTTCTCATCAAAATTTAAAATTAATAGGATCTCTTCCTTACCAAAAACCCTCTTTTATCAATCCTTAGACCCACATACACTCAAAGAGCTCTCTCTTCAATGCTTATAATTACTTTCTGAATTTTTTTGAGATGCCTCAAGGTCAAAGCTCAAGGGTTTGAATTTGAGCCAAAGCTACAATAAAAGCTAGGACTACCAAAACTTGTAGGTAGTGTTTGGATGTCAAAAAATTATTCTGGGAATATGAATACGAAGTCTTCAGAAATAGCTTATTCCTCTTGTTATTCCAGATTTTTGTTTGGATAAAAATATGGTATTCCATGTTATTCAAATACAATTAATGCGGTGTTATTCCAAATGGTGTTTGAATGACATGGAATAGATGAAGAATTTTTTAAAAATTCCAAACATATCCCTTGACCCAATGAGAAGAAAAAAAATGGTTTATCAATTTAATTTTTAATGTAATGACTTAAATAAATTATTTTTTATTAATAAATAAAGTAATAAATTATTTTTTATTAATAAAATAAAATAAGAACATGCTTAATAAATTATTTTATATTAATAAAATAAAATAAGAACATACTTAATAAATTATTTTCTATTAATAAATAAAAATAAATTAAGAAATATTGATTAGAAATAAAAAATAACGAATACCTTGATAATTATCTTTATGCTACCAAAATAAAATCATAAAAAATACAAATTCTATAAAAAAGAATTGACTTTTATCCAATAATCCTTACGCAAACAGCAAAAAACAACTCCTAAAAACTAACGGATAAAAAACCTAATCAAAATTCGATGAGTTATTCCCAAAATTAGACTTATAAATCCTCAAAATTTTGGAACCGCGAAGGAAAAAAAAATAGAGCATGCCTTATCTCGTTATTACGAGACCCCAATCCACATCTCTCGAAACCAAGGTATCGATCGGACCAAGAACAAGGAATCAGACGGTTGGGACACGAAGTTCTTTGGATCGGACTGTAGGGAGGAGGAGACAACCGGCTGAGAAGAAGGTCTGCATCCCGAATCCATCAACATGGAGAATTCGATGATCCCTTCCGACGAAACGAGACGGCGAGTTTCGTGAGAATTTTGGGGACTCAGCGGTGGGATTCCGCCCGCAAGGACAGTGGCCACGGCCCAATCTCCTCCATCTCCGCCGCCTCCTCTTCGATCGGAAGCAAGAATCATTGATTTTTCCCTTCCATCAATACCCGTCGAATAAGGTAAGTGGGAATACAGTTATTCCAGGGTCCCAAGAATAGCAAACTAGGAATACGGTGGTCAACGCGAATAAAAATTCATAGGGCCCACTTAGCTTTTTGCGTGTGTTTGGAGGAATAGTATAGAGTAAAATAAGACCCTATTCTAAACTGGAATAGGGCATCCAAACACTGCCGTATAGAATAGCAATACGCTGGATACTACAAAGACTAGAATTAGATCCAATACATATATGAAAACACGTAAGATTTGCCTTTTAAATTCTAAGGCAACACGCAATAGAACTAAAGTCTTACATATGAATATAAAACATATATTTCTTTGATTTATGAATTATAAGATAAACTCTGATAAAAAGGATCGAAAACAACTTTATAGCAAAACCCCTTAAAGGTCCCAAGATGAAGTGCCTATTTGGTTCAAGATAACCATGGTTATACTTCTTCAATTTGTGAATTAAAAAAGTCTTTGTGCATCACGTGCGATGTAAGATGCGCACACCATATGCAGTAATTAGTTTGCGTGCGCATGCATCGAGAACATTTTTATCCTTTTTATACCATATGTATAGCCACACGTGCATGTAGATGCGTGTTTCTGCACCGTGCATGAAGCACAAAGAGTTTTTCTTGTGAATTTCAAAATAAACTCCAATAAAAAAGATTGGAAATGGTTTTATGGCTTCGATAACCCAAGACAAAGGGGCCACTACCATGGCCAAGGCAACCCTTAATGAAAAAGTCTTTGTGCATCGGCCTTCGATGCACAAAGCATGCATCGAGCGCGTGGATTAGCCACTCGCCCGTGTCACAACACATGCGATGCGCGTCATGATCCATTGAGCTGCGGCACGTGCGGTGGTACATGCGCATGCCAATCCGCACGCTCGGTGCGCACTTTGTGCACCGGAGGCCGATGCACAAAGTCTTTTCCGTTGGTCGCGCTTCCATTGCGCGCTTTGTGCACCGGCCTCCGGTGCACAAAGTCTTTTCCACCCTTAATTCCTTCCCTCTATTTTCACATCATCAATCCTTTTCCACCTCTTCATCCTCTCTGTGCCTAGAGAGAGAAAGCCTCACTCCTTTGCAGAAGCCCTCGTGTAGAGCTGTTCCAAGATAGTATAAAGACCAGACGCCCATCAAAACAAAGAGAAAGTCTTTGTGCACTAAGTGTGGTGCAGCTCGTACGCACTATCCTCGGCGATTGGTGTGTGGTGCATGCGTGCGCATGCCAAGGATAGGAGCATCATTTTCTTCTTTAGCACCATGCGCCAATCATTAAGCGCAGTACAGCAAGACTTTCTTCAAAACAAAATATATACTAGATTTTTGTCAAACAGCTAAAAGTATTATACTGCTTCCGAGATAAAATAAAAACTAGACGCCCATCAAAACAAAACATATACTAAATTTTGTCAAACAGCTAATAGTATTATACTGCTTCTGAACTCTAATACAGCATGATACATACTATGATACATGGAAGGTGCACCACCTATGGTAAGTGAGACTCTACCCCCTCCATCACATTACAAAGTACTTCACCAACTTGATGGTTTGTACATAGAAGCAAGCCAAAAAAAAAAAGGCTATGCTATAGAACATATATAGAAGCAAATCTTAACCGAAGCCCGGGCGACGGTTCCAGAACGACACAACCAAAACCCCTCCGAGTTCTGTGGCGACGTTGGCGGCATCGAGTGGCTCTTTCTTTGGAGAATCTTTTGGACTGGCCTCGGTGGTTGTGGTTGCGGTGGTGGTCGTCGTGGCCCTTTGAACCGGCCCACGTACTCATCCAGCAAATCAAAGCCGTCTGCCCCGATCCTAGCAAGGCGTCCACCCTGAGTCTGAGGATTTGCCATGGACGAGAGGCAAGAGCTTCTTTGTGCTAAGTTGCCGAGGCCTTGTGGGTGGCCATGCCTTATTTATAGACAGGAATCTTATTGGTTGACTCCGGTCAATATTCTATGGCCCCCTCTCCCACTCTCTAAGGGCCACTTCCTAGGTATAAACTCTCAGTTACTCGAACGTATCTCGCACTCTCTAGGGAAGGAGCCAAGTGGAGTGGATGCGAGGGAATTTTGTGTCATCTAAGGCTTTGTTTGGATCCTTAGAGGAGAAGGAAAGAAAAAGTAAAAAAAGGAGAAAAGGAAAGAAATGGCAAGAAAGGAAAAGAAAAAATTATTTTTTTTATTTTATTTGAAAAAGGATGAAAGGAGAAAGAAAGATAATATCAATTATCTTGTTTGGATAGAAGAAAGAAAAAAAAAAGAGTTATGTTGCTGCTGAAATCTGTCCTTCTACTCGGGCGCGATTGGGTTCCCTCCTGGGCGGACCTGCAAAACAGTCCTCATACGAGAGGCATTGGGGGTGGCCCTGAAAGGATCCCAAGCGAAGACCATGGCCTACACGGTCACGATGGGGAGGATAAGTTGCGAGATGCGGCCCCAGTGACACTTATGGGCGCACGGCCGAAGCACATGACATGCCCACAATGCGCACGGCCGAAGCACATGACATGCCCATAGTGCGCACGGCTGAAGCACCACAGCCATACCATGGTAAGCCCAGGGCCAGCACCCAGACTTGCCTTGACAAAGTGCCACAGCAAGACTTTGGCCACCAGCCTAGCCAACCAGTAGCAGATGATCAAGAGTGGCTACCCACAGCAGCCACCTCCGGCGACGGAGCACCACCAGTCTTAGCGGTGACCGAGCGGGATGTAACGAGCATGGCCTGGGGAGTTGGAGGAGCATCACCACCCATGGAGGAGAATGGCGGCGGCGCCACCGTGTAGGGCGACGGACGGCAGTGAGATCAAGTGCATTATGGAGATATATTCAGAGATTGATTTCCTTATGGGGAGTGATTGAATAAATCATATCTTCTAGATTTAGGATGTTTCTCCTAAACTCTAGAAGATTAGTTTCCTTTTCAATTAAGTTGTTTTAGGCATATATCGTCAAATCTCCTTGATTCTAGGAATTGTTTCAAATTGTTTCCTTAGAATCTTGAAGATTTGATCTATATTTGATTTGATTGGGTTGGTAGATTTTGGAAGCTCCTGAGGATGCCTATATAAGCACTCCTCAGGAGCAATAGGGGAGCGGGGGTGGTGTTTTGTAAGCTTAGAGAGCTTATGAATGTTGGCCAGGCATAGGCACGTTTATGCCAGTAAACTTGGGGGCTAATAATCTCTTAAGTTTGGGCATGCTTGGGCTAATAACCCTTGTACGAGTGTTCTTGTGTTCTGGTGGTTCGAAGGACTAATAATCCTGAGACCACGTTCTTCATAATAACAGTGAGGCATCCTTCATTTCTTGTGTGTTAGATCCTAATTACCACGCTCGTGTGTTACTGGAAACGGTTTGGGAGAATCGATTGTGGTGTTGGAGCGGATCGCGCGAAGAGTTGGTGAATGTTTTGGAGTCCTTGACCGGGACCCTAACAAATTGGTGCTTTCATTGAGAGGAGTTACTTGAAGATCTCTAAGCTTCAAGCAGGGTAATCATGAGCAAACCTTACTTTGATTCTCTTTGTTGAGATTGTTATAGTTAGAAGTTGTTTGTTCTTGTTGGAGTTATTATTTGATGTGGGGGTTCGATCTTCTTCTAGAGAGAACCCAAGGTCGAAGTTGTCCGTGCAAAGTTCTTCGTGGGAGGGGGTTCGATCTTCATTTTGGAGAGAACCCAAGGTGGACTTGTTGTTGCAGCCCATATTCCAATGGAGGCCGGATCAAGTACTTTTCCATCCAACTGAGACCGCTTTGAAGCTTTGGAATCATCCACTCTTTGGATGAAGGAGCAGATGGCGAAGACTACCACCAACATGACTCACATGTAAGGAGCCATCACTTCCGTCACTAATGCTATGGAGGAGAACATGAAGGCGGTGGAAGGCATGAGACGAGACTTGCAAGCAATATTGGCAAGACTTGGATGAGGAGCGAATGGGGCCAACCGCGGACAAACCCCAAGGGTGGAAGAGGAGAAACTCGTTGATGGGAGGGAAACTCACATTTCTAAGTCACAAGGGGAGAGCCTAGACCAAGGCAACCTCTTAGATTGGGCGGGCGTGTGGAGAATGAGCACGAGGTAGTGGAAAGGTGGCTGCGAGAGGAGGAGTCTGACTGTGATGTTGATAACCATGCAAGGACGGAGGAAAGATTTGGTGGGAGTCGGTATGGGAAAGAAATGCCCTATGACTGGATCCATGAAGATGCTAGAAGATATGAGAGACCGAGAAGAGACCACCACTATCATGATGAAGATGAAGGAAATCGGTTAAACCACCGAGGACCTAGAAGGCCACATTACCGTGGAGGTGACTATGAAGATGATGATGGAAATCAGTTTAACAACCGAAAACCAAGGAGACCAAAAATTGATTTCCCTAAGTTCAATGGTGGTGACCCTCATGAGTGGCTCGATAAGGCGGACCACTATTTTCATATATATGAAGTACCAAGGACAGAGAGAGTGGCCACAGCATGTTTCTTCCTTGATGGGAAGGCAAGCAAATGGTGTAGATGGATACGGGCCCAATATGAGAAGGAAGGAAGAAGCTCGGGTGGACGGCATTCGAGAGGGAGCTGCTTATGCAATTTGGGCCTTCACCCATTATCAACCATCATGGCCAGCTAGCTAAGCTCAAGCAAGATGGCAAGGTGCATGCGTATGTAGAGGAATTTCGACAACTCCAAACCTTGGTGAGGGATTGGTCTGAGGAGGCACTTATCGGCACTTTCGTGGATGGTCTAAAACCATGGATTGCCAAGGAGCTCAAGTTGAAGCAGCCCACTAGGCTGCAAGAAGCAATGAGGATGGCTGAAATCCTTGAAGAAAGTCATCACTTCGAGAAAAGACACATCAAGGACCAAGTGGCTAACAAGGTTTATAAACCCTTGTATTCCACGGGGTCTTGGAAGGGAAAGGAGGGGACTACAGGAGATTCAAGGAGCAAAGGGAAGGAAGTCAAGAAGCTTAGTCGTGAGGAGCTTGATGAGTACATAAAGAAGGGCTTATGCTTCAAATGTGGTGAAAAGTGGAGCTGTGATCACCAATGCAAGAAAGCCAAGGTCATGTGTATGATCGGGATAGAGGAGGAGCAATTGGGGGAGACAAGTGAGGAAGAGCACGGGCATGAGGAGTCCTCTAGCGATGAGGAAAGTGAGGAAGCCGAGTTGAGCCTCAATGCCATGTCCGGCATACAAAAGCCCTCAACCATGCGACTTATGGCTTGGGTTGGCAAGCATGAAATGACATTATTGGTGGATAGTGGGTCTACCCACAACTTCATCAATTTCCGCGTCCTTTCTAAGGTGGGATTGCATGGGGAAGAAGTAGAGCCATTCGATGTGAAGGTGGTAAATGGGGAAAAGCTAAGGTGCGAGATGGTAGTACGAACCGTGAAGATGAATGTCCAAGGCGTCCGTATAGCGGCTGATCTTCACGTACTCTCATTGGTGCGGCTAGATGTTGTCTTGGGCAATGCATGGCTAAGAGGCATTGGCAAGGTCGTCACCGACTATGAGAAGATGACTATGGAGTTCAAGCTTGGAGGGAAGAAGAGGACGTGGACAGCTCTAGCATCAAAAGAGCCAAGGCCTTGCGAGGCCAATATGTTTGAGAAACTATGCAAGGGTGGGGCTCATTGCTTCGCCATAGTGATGGGCCAAAACCGAGGAGATGAAGGGCAAGAAGAGAAGCATAGTGATGGAAATGAGGAGCTGCCCCAAGGTGTGAAGACAGTTTTAGAAAGACACAAGGAAGTATTGGAGGTACCTACTTCATTACCACCGAATTTGATCATCGCATTGTGCTGAAAGATGCGAGCAAACCGGTGAATGTGCCACTATATCGGTATGCTCACTTTCAAAAGGGTGAGATCGAAAGACAAGTGCAGGAGATGTTGGCTAGTGGCTTGATTCGACCAAGCACTAGTCCCTTTTCATCACCGGTGTTGCTTGTGAGGAAGAATGATGGAAGTTGGCATTTTTTCATCGACTACCGAGCATTGAATGAGGCAACAGTGAGGGATAGATTTCCCATACCAACAGTGGACGAGATGCTTGATGAGTTGCATGGGGCTCATGTGTTCACCAAGCTGAATTTAACGGCCGGATACCATCAAATCCGGATGAAAGAGGAAGATACCCACAAGACGGCATTTAGGACTCATTCGGCCACTATGAGTACCTAGTGATACCTTTTGGGCTGTGCAATGCCCCCTCAACTTTCCAAGCAGCTATGAATGCCATATTTAAGCCATTCTTGAGGAAGTTTGTATTAGTATTCTTCGATGACATCTTGGTGTACTCGAAGAATGTGGAGGAACACTTGGAGCAATTGGAGCGACTATTGATGATCTTGAAGGAGCACCACTTCTTCATCAAGGCTTCCAAATGCGCCTTTATGCAAGAAGAGCTGGAGTACCTTGGCCACATCATATCGGGCCGAGTAAAAGTGGACCAGCAGAAGGTGGAAGCTATGGTGGATTGGCCCTTACCCAAGGATGTGTCGTCTCTACGAGGATTCCTTAGTTTGACGGGCTACTATCGAAGGTTCGTGCAAGGCTATGGATTGATAGCCAAGTCACTTAACTCGATGCTAAAAAAGGAGGGCTTCGAGTGGACCGAAGATGGAAGGAGAGCTTTTGAGAACTTGAAGAGAGCCATGACCAAGACACCCGTCTTGGCCTTGCCCGACTTCAAGAAACCATTTGAAGTATATACTGATGCAAGTGGAGAAGGGATTGGGGCGGTACTAGCTTAAGAAAGGAGACCCATAGCTTATATCTCCAAGGCCTTAGGGCCAATGAAGAAAGCATGGAACACTTATGCAAGAGAAATGTTGGCGGTTGTGCATGCGGTGAAGGTGTGGAGACCTTATCTCTTGGGAAGAAAGTTCACTATAGTGACCGATCAACAAGCATTAAGACACTTGCTAGAACAAAAGATCGTGACGCCAGAGCAACAGAAGTTTCTTGTGAAGCTTCTGGGATTCGAGTATAACATTATATATCAGCCCGGCAAGGAGAATAAGGTGGCTGATGCGTTGTCAAGGAAGAAGGGAAGTCCAATGATGTGGACTTTGTATGAAGATGAGGCTGAACATATGGCCTTGAGTGGAGCTGAATGAAGGATATGGGACAAGCTTAGAGAGGCCGTGGAGTTGGATGCAAGGTCTCAAGAGATCATAGAGAAGCTTGAGAGTCCATGTAATGGGGTGACTGGATTCAAATGGCGTGATGGGCTTATCTACTACAAGTCCTATGTCTATGTGCCTGACGTACCAAACCTGCGGAAGGAGATTCTCACTCACTTCCACCATAGCAAAGAAGGTGGTCATTCGAGATGGCTTAACACCTATATGAGAATCAAGCATTTCTTCAATTGGGAGGGCCTAAAGAGAAGTGTGAAGAAGTGGGTGGCGGAATGTGACGTGTGTCAAAAGACCAAACATGATACGAAGGCCCCTACGGGTCTCTTGCAGCCCTTACCCATACCGAAGCTATATGGGAAGACTTGTCCATGGATTTTGTGGAGGGCTTGCCCGCAAGTCAAGGGTACGAAGTGATCTTGGTGGTCGTGGATCGCTTAAGTAAGTATGCTCACTTCATACCCCTTAAGCATCCATTTACAATGAAGAGTGTGGCTAAGGCCTTTGTGGACAACGTGGTGAAGCTCCATGGTTTCCCTAGAACCATTGTTACGGACCGGATCGGGTGTTCATGAGCTCCTTTTGGAAGGAAGTGTTTGCACTGCAAGGGAGCAAAATGAAGATAAGTTCTTCATACCATCCGCAGACCGATGGCCAAACAGAGGTGGTCAACCATACATTGGAACAATGCTTGAGTTGCTATTGCCATGATGAGCAAGCAAGGTGGATGGACTACATGTCATGGGCAGAATATTGGTATAATACAACATACCACTCTTCCATCACACTTAGCCCATTTGAAGTGGTGTATGGAAGGAAGCCTCCTACCTTGGTGGCTTATGAGAGGGGTACGGCTAAGAATGCGGAAGTGGAGGAAGCCTTGATCACTAGAGACGAGATACTAGCCAAGGCAAAGAGGGAGCTTAGAAGGCCCAATCGAGCATGAAGAAATATTATGATAAAAGGAGAAGGCTAGAAGGGTTTGAGCCCGGAGACTTTGTGTACTTGAAGCTTCAACCCTATGGCCAAAAGACAATAAAGAGAAAGGCAAGCTACAAGCTAGAGAAAAGGTACTATGGGCCATTTAAAGTGGCTGCCCATGTCGGAGAAGTTGCGTATCGGCTGGAATTACCACCAACCTCAAGACTTCATCCAGTGTTTCATGTGTCTCTCCTCAAGAGACGAGTTAGGGATCCTAGCTTGATTGTAGAGGAATTGCCTTCCTTCGATGAGGAAGGTAGAATGCTACTACAGCCCGCAACGATTCTTGAATACAATATGGTGCCACGTGGGAGGATTAAAGGAAGATTTGGAGAGTATTGGTGCAATGGAGAGGGCTACCTAGTAAGGAAGCAACCTGGGAGGATTATGATGACATAGCCTTAAGGTTCCCATAATTTACCTTGAGGACAAGGGTACACTTAATGGAAGGGGGAATGAAAGGATCCCAAGCGAAGACCATGGCCTACACGGCCACGACGGGGAGGATAAGTTGCGAGATGCGGCCCCAGTGACACTTATGGGCGCCCCTGACATGCCCACAGCGCGCACGGCCGAAGCACATGACATGCCCATAGCGCGCGCGGCCGAAGCACCACAGCCATGCCATGGCAAGCCCAGGGCCAGCACCCAGACTTGCCTTGACAAAGTGCCACAGCAAGACTTTGGCCACCAGCCTAGCCAACCAGTAGCAGATGATCAAGAGTGGCTACCCACAGCAGCCACCTCTAGCGACGGAGCACCACCAGTCTTAGCGGTGACCAAGCGGGATGTAACGAGCATGGCCTGGGGAGTCGGAGGAGCATCACCACCCATGGAGGAGAATGGCGGCGGCGCCACCGTGTAGGGGGCGACGGCAGTGAGATCAAGTGCATTATGGATATATCTTCAGAGATTGATTTCCTTGTGGCGAGTGATTGAATAAATCATATCTTCTAGATTTATGATGTTTCTCCTAAACTCTAGAAGATTAGTTTCCTTTTCAGTTAAGTTGTTTTAGGCATGTATCGTCAAATCTCCTTGATTCTAGGAATTGTTTCGAATTGTTTCCTTAGAATCTTGAAGATTTGATCTATATTTAATTTGATTGGGTTGGTAGGATTTTGGAAGCTCCTGAGGATGCCTATATAAGCACTCCTCAGGAGCAATAGGGGAGCGGGGGTGGGTTTTGTAAGCTTAGAGAGCTTATGAATGTTGGCCAGGCATAGGCACGTTTATGCCAGTAAATTTGGGGGCTGATAACCTCTTAAGTTTGAGCGTGCTTGGGCTAATAACCCTTGTACGAGTGTTCTTGTGTTCTGGTGGTTCGAAGGACTAATAATCCTGAGACCACGTTCTTCGTAATAACAGTGAGGCATCCTTCATTTCTTGTGTGTTAGATCCTAATTACCATGCTCGTGTGTTACTAGAAATGGTTCGGGAGGATCGATTGTGGTGTTGGAGCGGATCGCGCGGAGGAGTTGGTGAATGTTTTGGAGTCCTTGACCGAGGACCCTAACAGGCCCTCCACGGAAGACCCATCGACGCTCAAGTCAGCGGAGATCAGTAATCAACAAATATGAGGAGAAGGCTCTCACTGAAGAGTCTCTCCAGGGGTGGCCTCTCGAGAGCTCTTAGCAGAGCGTTAATGGTGGGAAGGGGTGAGCAAAGGTAGAAGGAGAGTAGGCCAGTAAGCAAGCGCGCATACCTGAGAGGCCGGGAGATGGTTCTATTTATAGAGGATCACCTGATTGGCGTTAATGGTGGGAAGGGGTGAGCAGAGGTAGAAGGAGAGTAGGCCAGTAAGCAAGTGCGCATCCCCTAATCCTAATTACCCTAGTTACCTCACTTCCCCATCCCCTAAGAAACATTTGTTGATTCCCTGAAGTCGCTACATTGGAACCTATTTTAACATCCTTAAGCCCCTTTGCCTCAAACTCTATTTTGATATCCTGAAACCCATCTACCCTATTCTAATATCTTAAAACCTCTTTACTCGAGAGAGGGAAAAAAAAAAAAACATCTTTATTCTAAAGAAACCCAAAGCTTTTCCATAAGTAAGCCGATGGAACCTCCAAAGCCCTATGTCCCTCGAAATCCCTGTGGAGCCTCCATAGGAAAAAGAAATTCGTCAACATCAAACAACTCATGCATATTAAACAATCATTCCCTCATGAAAATAGCTCAACTCCAAAACCAAAAGCAGTACCTAGATCAAGCAATGATTTTAAGTTCAAAATCAGAAGCATTACTTATATCAAGCAATGATAAAAGCAAAACAAGCTAAGTTGATTTTAAGTATAGAATCGGAAGCCGTACTCATATCCAGCAATAATAAAAGCAGAACAAGCTGAGTTGAGCAAGACCAAGTCAGATCGAGTCAAATTAAGTTAGCTCAGCCAAACCGAACCCAAATCAAACTAGACGAAGCCCAAATTAAGATCAAAAGGATATCTTACTTTCAAATTAAGCTTGGTTGAATTTAAAGAGAAGCTCTGCTCTCATATTGAAATAGATTGAGTAGTAATTGAGTCCAAATCAATCATATCGAGCCTGATCAAGCAGTGATTAAGTTATATCGAACCTAATCAAGTAGTGATTGAGCGACATCGAGTCTAATCAAGCAGTGATCGAACCACATCAAGCTCAATTAAGCTTAAATCAAGCTCAAAAGGGAGTCTTACTCTCAAATGAATTCTAGTTGAGCTTAAATAAAAGTCTTACTCTAAAGATTAAAGATCAAGCTATGTTGAACCTGATTAGTCAAACCTAATTAAGTGGCAATAGAGCCACATCAAATTAGATCGAACACAAATAGAAGGAGGTCCCCAAGACGACGGCCAGCTAAGCGAACATCAAATTAGCCATTGCTAAGCAACTTGCTTCCCAAGACGATGGGTCTAATGGAGCGAAGGAAGATTTCCTTGCAAACTTCCGCAGGTGAGGACGCCGCTAACCGGAGCAAATGCCACCCCCTTGGGAGGATGCAATGCAAGACAATGGCATGACTGAACCAGCTTGAAGAGTTAAGAACCAATCCAGATCTGCTGGACAGAGGTCTTCCTTTGTTCCTCTTCATGCTGTTAATGAAAATTTAAAGCCTTCTGCTAGCACAGTGCCCTTGAAATTATATGTATTTATACTTTTTGATTTTTTGAATTAATAAAAGAAGTATTTTTCTTCAATCTTGCCTCGTTTATATGAAAGATGAATGTTTATATGAAAATCCAAAATATATTATGAGGCTGTAATTTTAGTATAATGTATATAAGAGGATTAAAATTACAGCTAATATATTTAAATATGTCCGTGATTGATAGAAGTAAGGATCTTCTATCACTAATCACTAATACAGTCCATGAACATTCTGAATGTAACAATCTTATCCGGATTGTTGTGTACAGATACTTAATGAAGGAATTATATATAATAAGATTATATAGGATTTGGATCGACATAATTTGAATATTTATTTAAGACGGTTATAAAGAATTTAATTTATGTCATAAGATGATTATACATAAATCAATCTTAATCCTAATTTAATCATAGACTCCTTGATTGTGCTATTGGATCTTTTGATTTGTTTGTTAAAGCTCATTTGATGTTGGGTCCAAAATTTACATCTTGGAGGTTTAATAACTGGGAATGTGATTTAAAGATATGAAATACATGACTTTTGAAAAGAAGCTTAAAATTAGTTTCCTTAAGTGTTGGTTATATGGCTAAACAGTTATGCGCTCAATTTATGATCTGATCATAAATTAATTATTTAACTAGTGAATCAATGGAGAGAAAATTAGAGGGGTATAATGGTTATTTTATCTAGCTCTAATTATGAACTAATTATGGAGGGTTGAATTACATGTAATGATTATATCAATGGACGATTCAAGTTTTCGAGTAAAATTAATCTATAATTTAGTGAAATAACTTCGAGATTAATAAACTAAATAAATAATTAAAGAGTTTTAATTAAGTTTATTCAAGTTTATTAGAGCTTAAAATTATGGATTCATGGTCCCCATACTCTTGAATTGAATAATTAATATGATTAATTATTTATTTATTTTAGATAAAATATTTATTGAAACTTTATAATAAAGAGTTTATTATGAAGATAAATAATCAATTTGATTGATTATTTTTCTCACATTTATTTTGGTATAATAAATTAGTTATTGGATAAAATAAAAATATTTTTAGACACATTGTTCATATAATAATTGATATGAATAATTACACATAAGTATTATTGTGAAACATCACACAAGAGAATTTTGCTACATATTATGAGTTAATGGAGAGAGAAAATTTTTATTTTTTGATATTTTTAATAATATGATTATTAGAATATTAAAAATAAAATAATAAATTTGATTTATTAGATATTTAAAATTAATAATATCTGAAATTATTAAATGAGATTTGATAATTTAGATATATATTTAATTTAGATATTATTATTTGTAAACGTTATCTAAATTAAATGTTGTAAGAGATAAACGTTATCTAAATTAAATGTTGTAACAAATAAACGTTATATAAATTAAATGTTGTAACATATAAATGTTATCTAAATTAAATTAATTTAAAAATATTTTTTTTAATTCATCTAGAGCCTATAAATATGGCATAAGGTGAACTTTAAAAAAAAAAAAAAAAATAAAAGAAAAGTTTCTTTCCTTCTTTTTCTCTTCGCTAGAAATATAGAAAATCAAGAGTGAGTTCACTCTCATAATTTGATACCGATTTTGAGAAAGGTAAAGAAAAAGGTGAAGGCTCTAGTTTCGTTTCTTCGATACCGATCTGAGAAAGGTGAGGAAGGTTCTAGTTTCGTTTTGTTTTAATTTTGCAGGTATGTTATGAAGTACCTTAGCCCAAAGTACCTTGGCCCTTAAACTCTACCGTGAGATACTTCATCCATAGCTACGAATCCAGTAGTAAGGTGCGTTTGTTCCTTCGAGATCTCAATATATCGATATATTTTTATGTTTAGAAAAAATTATATGATAATTTTTTCTTTTCATATGACAATATTAATTTTATGCATGTTAAATGATCCGCATATTTTCGCTATATATATATATTGAAAACCAACACTAGCCTATTGAGAAAACCTCTTCCAGAGAGTTAAATGTCCCAACTATTGTGGGGTGGAATGGTAAGAATGGTGTTAATGCCACTTCCACTCAAATCTCTATTAAGACCCTAAGGCCAAGGCCTCCATCTCATGATAGAGCATTCCATCTCCCCTCTCCATTTAAATCAGAAGCCTGTTTCTAGTACCATGGAGAGAGACAGGCTATATTTCAAGAGTGTCAGCAGAAACGGTTGGGTCTACTTTTTATGCAAGAGGGGCAATAGATTCACAGGAGGCTTTGTTTATAATCCGTGGCCATCCTAAGAGAATGTACGATGTTCCTTCCTTCCGAGAGGAGACTTCTCACGTCCGTCTGCATCACGACCTAGAACGAGTTGCCGTCTTCCAAATCTCTATCACTCAGAGTGGGATCCCTCCTCCAAATTAATGCCGATCAAGTTAGAAGCGCCTTTCGTCATTTCTATGGGAGCTCCCACCAAGATCCTGCAGTTTATGGATGCAATGCTTTCCTAGTGTTCTTTCCCGAGAGAGAGAGAGAGAGGGTAAAGGCAAGGGCCATCAAACATTGCCAAAAATACTCCTTAAAAAATTAAAATAATAGATAATTAGGTAATCGCATGTATACTTTACAATTAGTAGAGACAAAAGTAGAAATATAGCAATACAAGCAATAGAAGAGCAAGAGCAATATTATTGATACTACTAGCGGTAGTAGCAATATAGCAACTAATAGCAATGGTGACGATAAAAAAGGTTATAGGTTTAAAAAAAAAAGTTGTGTAAACTAAATTTAATAAGAAAAATTACTCTTGATCGAAGGGATCCTTACAATCCATCAAATGCTTCTTCTCCTAAATACCAGATAATAATTTAATACGAATATAATCAAAAAAAAAATTCTGAGCCCAAAATGATTCTCTCTCTCTCCCTCAAAAAAGTAATAACCAGGATTTGAATGATCTCCTCCAGGGCATCTTACTAAGCAGTACAAAAGTGATGGAATTTTTTGCTTTTAAATTATTGGTACAGTAGAATCTATGCCTCTCCTCAAGTCCCTGGATTTTATTTTATTTTATTTTTATCCTTTTCATGAGAGAGGACGAGGACGTTTTCTTTAGAAAGGAAAAATTTTATGGAGAACTAGTTATATATTTTCTAAATCTATCAATTCTATATATCAAAAAAAAATGAAAAATCAAACTTTCTCAAAAAAATAAATTTTCTTTGCAGCCAAATATATATAACTTAAAACATGAACTCATCATATTGAAGGAATAATTGCAATGGACAACGAAAGCTAGTAATTAAGCTACCATGTAATTAAACATTGCTCTGGCCTCTAGTTTGCTCAGTGATTCACGTATATGCCGGCCTTGTCCGCCATCTCAGCGCCATAGGCACTCAGCTAGTTGGTAAAGAGGCTTCTCACTTCTCAGGAGGAGACAAGGCCCCAAGATGAAGTGGCTATCTGGCTCAAGATAACCATGGCTAAGGCAACCTTCAATTCCCCTCTATTTTCACATCATCAGGCCTTTCCACCGCTTCATCCTCTCTGGTCCTGGAGACATAGAGGTCACACTCCTTTGCAGAAGCCCCAGTGCAGAGCTGTTCCGGGATCATATAAAGACTAGACGCCCATCAAAACAAATCATGAACTAGATTTTGTCAAACAGCATATAGTATTATACTGCTTCTGAACTCTAATACAGCATGATATATACTATGATACAAGGAAGATACTCCAGGTATAGTAACCGAGACTCTACTCTCTCTATCACAGCACAAAGTACTTCACCAAAACTTGAAGGTTTGTACATAGAAGCAAGCCAAAAAAAAAGAGAAAGAAAGCTAAGCTATATATAGAGCATACAATTAGCAAATCTTAAACGAAGACCCGGCGACGGTGCCAGTGCGACACAAACAAAACCCCTCCGAGTTCTGTGGCGGCTTGGGTGCTATCCAGTGGCTCTTTCTTTGGAGTAACGTTTTGGAATGGCTTGGAGTAGTGGTTAGCATAAGGTGGTGGCGGTGGCGGCCTTTTTTTCCGGCCCATGCCCTCATCCAGAATCTCAAAGGCCTCCGTCCCAATATTGGCAAGGCGCTCGCTCCGAGACTGAGGTGCCATGCGCTAGAGCCTAGAGCTTCCTTGTGTTGGGTTGCCAAGTCCATGTAGGTGGCCATGCCTTATTTATAGGGAAAAGTCTTTCTGCACCGTGCAGAAGCGTGCATCATGCATGATTATTGATTGCACATGCTTATGAGCACGCGTATGACGCGCATCGCAGTCCAATAAATTATTGCATACATGTTTGTACGTGCGCACAATCAGTGATCATGCATGATGCTCGGTTGCGCATGATGCCCGATTTCTGCACTAGACCCGGTCCAGTCAAAATTCTGTGGCCCCCTCTCCTGCTCTTTAAGGGACACTTGCTAAGTTAAATTTTCAGCTGCTCGAACTTGTCTCCCACTATAGGGAAGGGGACAGGTGGAGTGGATAGGTGGGCATTTTCGTGGCATCTAATGCTTCCCTAACTTATGAAGCCTAAAGATAACAGGCAAATATTTTGCTTTACCAAGGAATAAACAAGGGATAATAGGAGGCGAACAAAATTGCTCAACTGGATGAGTGTTGATAACTACCAAAAGCAAGAATTGATCTAACTGGCCCACTAAAATGAATAAATAATCCCAAGCCATTTATCATTAAGAGGCTCACTCCACGGTTAACATAATAAACACATTTCAAACACATATAAATAAAGGACCAATGCTTAATTTAAGATGTATGTAAGGCACATTATTTTCTCATCGTTTCTATTATTCTTTTATTTAGCTATATTTTCTTAAGTTTGAGGGCTGTCTTGAATGTTGGAGGACTTTTTCGAAGCAAATTTCAGGTTTTCTCGTTCTTCCTTTTATGTAAGAACGGCAAAGATTCTTAATTTTTAATCATCACTAATTAGTTTCTTGATCCTGAACTAAGTTCTTTCTGTAAAAATTCTGCATGCTAATGTACTATACTAATTCTTCATCAAGAAATCTTATCCAATATTAGTGTTCAGAGCTAAAAAGGAATATCAATTACAATTGTAATAGGTATAATTGGCCAGGTGCAAACCGTGATCATACCAATATTAGAGATCTAATAGGGTTGATTTGATTTGACTGGCCATGGTTAAGAAATCTAGCGTCCATTGATGAGGCTTAGCTTGAGTCAAGGTTCACTAGCTTATGCTTATTGATACTCTGCTTTAGGTTAACTTGAACCTAGAAAGATATTCCATGACATAAAGAAGAGGTTGGGTTTGGCCTAACCCCCAACCCTAGGCCAGCATTAAAAACGACTTGCACTTACGTGTGATGGTGCGTAACCTTCCCTCGATTTTTCAGCTGGATCTTTTGGGAGTCGGAAATGCTGGAATTACGAGAAGTTTTTTTTTTTTTTTTTTAACGTTGTGTTGAGTGTCTGACAAAATTATGAAGTTAGTTTCCTACACACACCGAATAGATTCAGTGTAATAAAAAGTACTTGATATAAGCATCTGAGACTAGAATCATATCCAAACCATTTGGGATCAGATTTACTTTACTTAATTTCCAGACAAGGAGCACAACTAGGAAATAAGTTAGTTCATCATGATTGGAAAAGGCAAAAAGAAGCATAAAGTACATGAATTAAAGTTGAGATGATCCGGCATTAATAATTATCTCTTTGCATACAAGGCCAAACGCAAGGTGTGTATTTTTTAGCTTTTAAGGCAATAGTTGCGCTGTAGATCCAATTGTTTCTACTCATGCACGCAGATCACCTGTACTTGCCGAACGAGCTATGCGGATCTCAACAAGATCACTTTCCATTGTATAAAGATTAAAGACCATCGTATAAAGATTAAAGAACTTCAAAGGCTCAAACTTGCCTTCAACAAGACGCTTGTGTGCTTTAATTTTCTATTGGTTCCCTTGCTGGACCAGCGAATATATTAGTTGTCACCGGTGGGATGGCGAAAGAATAAATATCTATCATACAACTCTTTTGCCAGGTTGGTTAACGTCATCACTGGTGGCGTGGTGCAACTTGGAGCAGTAACCGGGCGATGGAGAAGAGGAGCACCCATGCATGGACCTAGGCCAGAGAAGCTGAAGATGTTAAAAGTGTTGGATAGATCAGAGAAAGCAAAGGAATAAATCTTGGTATTGCTTCGAATATTTATACGAAAGCAAGCATCGGTTGAAGGCAACGAATTAATCCAACGAAAATTCTTTCGAATATTGAAAATGATGAATCAGTCCAAAGGTCGAATCGGTCAGCAACATTTGAATTGGGCTTGGCTCGACTCGCACGTATGTGAGCTTTCTCACGACCATTCAATCAAGTAAGAAAGTAATACATATATAAGTAAGAGTAAGATTCTCACAGCCATTCAACCAAGCAAGAAAGTAACACATATATAAGTAAGAGTAAGATTTGTTATGTTTTCCATGTGGAACTAAAAGAGTGGTTTCATCACAAAAGGAGGAAAAGCTTTTGGAAGGAAACTTTTGAATATTGATTTGAAGGAAACTTTTAGTAGAATATACTAAAATTTTCAACAAAAAGCTATGAAAAATATTAATTTCTTCCTTCCATGAAAATTTGCAAGGGTCCATGCCCCTCATGCTGATAATTATTAACTATCAAATAAAAAAATTCTAATCGGTAATGAAAGCTCGACAAACTTACTCTATGAAAAGGCTCTAAAGATAAAAATTAGCCAGAATCATTTAAAACACTTCATTGATCCCCCTTATGGGCTTCTCTAAAACCCTTATCGGCTTCTCTAAAAAATCAGCCTCAGTGATAGAGAGATCCTTACTCTTTCTATAATAGCCAATCATAAGCAGTTTTTTACCCTATTGTTTCACCTGTTTCATGGCGGCACAGCGGAGGCTTTCGACGAGGATCAACGATCATTGGAAAGCTACAAGAGTTTCCGATGATGCCCATACCCCTGAACCGCGGTGTCGGAAAGGAAGAAGGCAATGTGAGGAAGAGAAGAAGACTCTCTCTTCTCTGTGTTGTCTGGATGTTTTTCCTTATCGAAACTAGGGAGCTTATCTCTCTTTTATCTTGCTCTTCTAAGAGACATCCCATTTAATGGCTATGTGTGGACGTCTCATCTGGTCGGAGCCCCAGAGGGACAGGCACGACGCCCGTGTTCCACGAGGGTGGCTCCATCCCAGCCGCAAAAAGAACAGGGGGAACAGGGAACAGAGACCCTGTTTCAGCCTGTTTCGTTGCACCTATAATGCAATTCTAAGGTGACCAGGCTTCAATACTTTGAAGGCCATTATATAAAGCTACCATTCTCCATGAAATTCTCTATATATGGATCATGGGATCAAGGATCTCAAGAGAAACTAGTTAATAACTAAGCAATGCTGCGCCATGATCCTAGAAGAGAAAACTGGAGTTAATAATGGACTCATGGTGGAGAGCTTCAATTAAAATATATGTGAACTTTACCACCGACCTTAATAAAATCTCCAAAAGATAGTTTTTCTTACTGTAGATAGATTAACGTGTGAACACTAAAATACTTCTCATCTATAATATTATATATATAATTTTCTTATCAATGTAATATAATTTCATTTTATAAGATTATATTATATTTAAATAGTATAATATTATTATGCAATAATATAGTTATAAAATTATAATTATCATAATACAATACTAAAAGTGTATAATATTATAGTATTATATTTATATTACAATTTAATCATAATATAAAAAATATTGTATTTTAATCTAAATATCATAATAATAAATTACCATAGTAGTTGCAAAGTATATTAAAGTAGTTTTAGTATTATATGGTTCATGATTTTAGATTTCTATATCGTACCAAATAGGTTAACTATGAATATCTAGAGATCTTTAATTTTTGGAACTTACATTATAAAAGGTGTTTACTAAATATAAGATCACAATGGAATAAGGACCTTCAATGATCTAAAATCACTGTGATGAAACCATTTGGGTTAACAAATGTCCCACAAGTATTTTTCTATGGAATGACTATTATACTAGAAAATAAGACAAACCAACAAAAATCTAGCATGTAGATTTTTTTTGATGACTAACCAAACTCATCTAAGTTGGGTAGGATGTCCCATTAGAAAACTTCGAATAGAGTGCAAAATCCTCTCAATACTCATTATCATACAAAGAACATATATAAAAGCATTATCCAATGACAAGCCAATCAAATATCTCAGCATCTAGATCTTTTTTATAATGCAAATTTGTTAGTTATATTCAATAATATTGACCTTCTTCAGTAGTTCTTTATCATGATAACTTGGTTCTTTGTAGTTACCTCCATAAATAACTTGGTCTTATCTTAATAACTTTTTTAGAAAGTAAATTTAACTAATTAACTATCCAAGTATGGCCTATTGTATAAGTGGCAAGTAGCCCAATACAATTCTTTCAATTGACATTCATCAATGATAAATTAAATCTTTATCAATCTTATAATTTTGACCATTTATTATGGTTAATCAATAATCGATAAAATTTTAGGCATAAATGCTACCTTATGAAGCTTAATGAAAATAGATATTTTTGTTAAAAGATGTAAACATAAATTGAAATAGAAAAAGAAAGCTACTTTGATCATAATAAGAGGCTAGTGAATGATTAATTATCTTGATTGCAATTTATCATTTTGACATCTAACATGTTGACCATACACATTAACCATATTAAAGGCTATAATTTTAAAAATGAGTAGACATGACATCAACAATATGTGCCATAAGTTCAAATTAATTAATCATGATGATGGTCATAATTTGAATAAGCTGATCTTATTTATTGATTAAATTAGTGACCCTAAATTTGAATTGAAGAATTATACTCATAATAATAGTGATAGCTTTGAACTAATCTATCATTCTTATGGATAATGATAATAACCATATTGTCAACTAAGTCATTCATACTTATTGATTATTATAATAGTCATAGTTTTCCATCAAGCATTACAGTAACCATAGTTTTGAATATATTCATTGTCCTTGTTGGTGATAATAACAATCATAATTTTGAGAATCAACTATAATGGTGACTGCATTATTGAATGAATCGATGATGCTTATAGATCAATAAATCATAATTATTGCATGGTTTTGAATGGGCCAATTACACTTATTGACCATGATTATAATTATGATTTTAAAAAGATTGGCATCAACCATGGCCATTTTTACTATGTGTATTAATCATTAAAATTTTTGCTTTTTAATCCATAATAATTAAATTTTCTTAGTTTTTTTCTAAGTAATCCTAATTACCTTGAGTTACCTTGATAAGATTGACTTGTACACTTGTGATGTCAATATATTTATATGATTATTCTCTTCAGGCGATCCACATGGATTTATTATCTCAGAGCTTTTTATTGGCATTATATCCTACTTAGACTTCCCCAAACGTGCCAAAAATATTTCTTAAAAAATTAAAATGATTGATAATTAGGTAACTACTTGCATACATTAAAACTATAATAGCAACGACAAAATAAGAATGGAAATGGTGGTGATACTAATAGCAATAGTAGGAATACAGCAACTAGTAGCAAGGGTAATGATAAAAGAGATTGCCCATCAAAATAAAGTTATATTAACTAAATTTATTAAGAAAAATTACTATTGATCAAGAGAATCCTAATAATCCAGTCACACACACAGAGAGAGCAATACCCGTGATTGGAATGATCTCCCCAAGGCCAAGCATACAGGGAACAGGTGCCAACTTACTAAACAATAATTGTTTACTTGAGTGGCAAAATCAGTTTAAAACTTCCTTGCTCCCAGATTATTAGTATGGTGGAATTCATGCCTCCTCAAGGTCTCTGAACTTACTCCCCTTTTCGTGAGATAACGTTTTCTTCGGAAACGAAAAATCTAACGGAGAACTAGACATATTTTTTTCTAAATTTATCAATTCTCTATACCAAAATAAATAATTAGAAAATCAAACATTCTCAAAAATAATAATAATAATAATAAATTTTCTTTCCAGACGAATGTACTTTAGAATATGAATTCATCATATTGAAGGAACAAGCGCTACCATGCAAACATCAATGCCAAACTGTAGTTTGCTCGATGGCTCAAGCATACGCAGGCCTTGTCCCTTATCTCAACGTCCATTTAGCTTATTGGTGAAGATGAGGAAGGATGGAAGGTGTTACGATAAAGCAGGCAAGACAGTTTTGATGCCATTCATTATGACGAGATGTTCAAACGAAGAGAGATAAATAAAAAATCAATAGAGGATGAAACAAAATATGAGAGAAAATATACACTACCAGAAATTAACCTTCGGAACAAAATTTCTCGATGAAAATCAAAAATCCCTTGATGAATAGTTTCACCGAAAGCTCCCTCAGAAATTTCAAAGGATTCACTATCCAAAATTCGAGGGAATTCTAATCTATCGTTGGCAATAAAGAGTGTAAGCCTAGGATTTTGATAAGATTTGAATGAGCTAGAGAGAGGGAGGAATGAAGGATTTTTTTTTGTTTAATTAATGGTATTAAAAATCAGTACATAATATTAATTTACTTATAACTTTTATTTCTATGCCAGTGAGAGAATATGTAAATGGCATATGCTTGGTATAAGATTTTAAAATCACTAAGGAATTTTTAAGAAAAAAAATCCTTTTCTGATATTTTTTTTATTTTTAAAAATATCTTACCAGTACTAAGGGATTTATCCCTTAGTAAATTTCTAATGGCTTTTGGGAATAAGAGGGGATATCTAGATATCCCCTCTTATTCCTATTTCAAATGCTACTTAAGAGACTGAATTTTCCTTATAAATTTCTTACTAAAAATTGTTTAAATAATCGCTTACTAATCCCTTGAAAATTACCAAAGGATTTCCAAGGAATTTAATAAGGAAAATATATCCCTAGCAAATCCCTTAGAGATTCCTTACTGAAACTAGAAATTGAATATAATTTAAAATTCCTTAAATTTTATTTTTTAATCTCTTGGTAATTTTCTGAGAGACATATCCCTTGGTAATGTTCCTTCGTAAATGGTTGATTTCTGATAGTGATAGAGATTTATGTGATTTAGCCTACTAGTCTATGTCCACAAGTGTAAGAGAGTAGAGAATTCTAAGAAGTTATAAGAAGTATTTCTCATCAAAATTTAAAATTAAAAGGATCTCTTCCTTACCAAAAACCCTCTTTTATCGATCCTTAGACCCACACACACTCAAAGAGCTCTCTCTTCAACGCTTACAATTACTTTCTGAATTTTTTTGAGAAGCCTCAAGGTCAAAGCTCAACGGTTTGGATTTGAGCCAAAGCTACAATAAAAGCTAGGACTACCTAAACTTGTAGGTAGTGTTTGGATGTCAAAAAGTTATTATGGGAATATGAATACGAATTCTTCAGAAATAGCTTATTCCTCTTGTTATTCCAGATTTCTATTTTGATAAAAATCTGGTATTCCATGTTATTCCAATACAATTAATGTCGTGTTATTTCAAATGGTATTTGGATGATATGGGAATAGATGAAGAATTTTTTAGAAATCCCAAACATATCCCTTGACCAAATGAGAAGAAAAAAAATGGTTTATCAATTTAATTTTTAATGTAATGACTTAAATAAATTATTTTTATTAATAAATAAAGTAATAAACTATTTTTTATTAATAAGATAAAATAAAAACTGCTTAATAAATTATTTTATATTAATAAAATAAAATAAGAACACACTTAATAAATTATTTTCTATTAATAAATAAAAATAAATTAAGAAATATTGATTAGAAATAAAAAATAATGAATACCTTGATAATTATCTTTATGCTACCAAAATAAAATCATAAAAAATACAAATTCTATAAAAAGAATTGACTTTTATCCAATAATCCTTACGCAAACAGCAAAAACAACTCCTAAAAACTACGGATAAAAAACCTAATCAAAATTCAATGAGTTATTCCCAAAATTAGACTTATAAATCCTCAAAATTTTGGAACCGCGAAGGAAAAAACAAATAGAGCATGCCTTATCTCGTTATTACGAGACCCCAATCCACAGCTCTCAAAACCAAGGTATCGATCGGACCAAGAACAAGGAATCAGACGGTTGGGACATGAAGTTCTTCGGATCGGACGGTAGGGAGGAGGAGACAACCGGCTGAGAAGAAGGTCTGCATCCCGAATCCATCAACATGGAGAATTCGACGATCCCTTCCGATGAAACGAGATGGTGAGTTTCGTGAGAATTTTGGGGACTCAGCGGTGGGATTCCGCCTGCAAAGACAATGGCCACGGCCCGATCTCCTCCATCTCCGCCGCCTCCTCTTCGATCGGAAGCAAGAATCATTGATTTTTCCCTTCCATCAACACCCTTCGAATAAGGTATGTGGGAATACAGTTATTCCAGGGTCCCAAGAATAGCAAAATAGGAATACGGTGGTCAACGAGAATAAAAATTTCGATAGGGCCCACTTAACTTTTTGCGTGTGTTTGGAGGAATAGTATAGAGTAAAATAATACCCTATTCCAAACTGGAATAGGGCATCCAAACACTGCCATATAGAATAGCAATACGCAGGATTACTACAAAGACTAGAATTTGATCCAATACATATATGAAAACATGTTAAGATTTGTTTTTTAAATTCTAAGGCAACACGCAATAGAACTAAAGTCTTACATGAATATAAAAACATATATTTCTTTGATTTATGAATTATAAGATAAATAAAACAACTTTATAGCAAAACCCCTTAAATGCCCCAAGATGAAGTGGCTATTTGGTTCAAGATAACCATGGTTATACTCCTTCGATTTGTGAATTGAAAAAGTCCTTGTGCACCGCGTGCGGTGCAAGATGCGCACACCGCACGCAGTAATTGGTTTGCGCACGCTTGCATCAAGAATATTTTTGTTGCCTAGATCTAGCAACCCAAGAGGGGGGGTGAATTAGGTTTCTTACAAATTAATTGGCTATCAAGTATGTGCACTTATATTCTTTCACAATTGATTGTCGTGTTGTGAGGTGCATCTAATACACAATCAATCATAGAAAAAGAAACACAATCAAACACACAATGTTTATAGTGGTTCGGTGCCAACCTTGCACCTACATCCACTCCTCAAGAACACCTTAGGTATTCCACTAGTCACCACTAGCCTAACTGGCTAGCAAACTTGTTTACGGGCACAAGTAATCAAACCTTACACACTAGCCCTTCAAGCTAGTCTTCTTGTTTACGGGTACAAGGGGACCTTACAAATCAATCCGAGTAGACCTTTACCCAACCACGTTTCACAACTGTAAAACAAACCAAGCCACAAGTAATAGAATGTTTAATACAATAAATGTTCCTAGATATGAGCAGATTTAAAACAATAAAAATACTTATCAACTTGAAGAGCTAATCCCAAAGTTGCTTCTTTCTTTAATGAACGCATCAGCACAATAGAAGCTTTGAGGTGGCTTTGAATGCTCTTCAATGAAGGCAGATGAAGTTTGAAGACCACTTGAAGAATCAGCGATAAATGAGCTCCGATGGGTGAAAAATAATCAAAGCAAAGCTTCAACAAACCTCAAACAAATCTATCTTTCAAATGATTTTTCTCTCAATCAATATTTTTCAATCTATCTTTTTTCTTTTTTGTTGTTTTTGCTCTCTTCTCAAAACATTGTTCATGATCACTATTTATAACCAGGACATCAAAAATAGAGCCGTTGTGAGAGGAAGAAGTCCGGCCAAGAGAGATCAAAGAAAACAACATTCCAAAGCATAAAAACCGGAATTCCAAAATGTAAAACAAAGAACCAGTCGAGAGATTGAAAAAGATGGCATTCCAATTCGTTGAAATCAGCATTCCAAAAAATTGAATAGGGAGCCAGCCGAAAGACTAAAGAAGATGGCATTCCAACTTTTGGAAATCGGCATTCCAAAAAATTGAATAGGGAGCCAGCCGAAAGACTAAAGAAGATGTCATTCCAACTTTTGGAAATCGGCATTCCAAAAAATTGAAACAGGCAGCCGGCAGAGAGACTAAACAAGATGGCATTGCAACTCAAGAAAATCGGCATTCCAGAAATTGAAACAGGCAGCCGGCAGAGAGACTAAAGAGGATAGCATTCCAACTCAAGGAAGTCGGCATTCCAGAAATTGAAATAGGCAGCCGGCAGAGAGACTAAAGAGGATGGCATTCCAACTCAAGGAAATCGGCATTCCAGAAATTGAAACAAGCAGCCGGCAGAGGGAGATTTAGAATTGGAATTCCAACACAATCTGTTAGCATGCCAAGATAAGAAGCCTAAGAATTGGCAGAGAACATTTTAGAATTAGCATGCCAACACCATCAATTAGTATATCAAGATAAGAAGTCAGGGAATCGACAATCTCCAAATACAAGGGACTAGCCATAGGATTTATCCAAACTGAATAAGCCAGTAATCCGAAGGCAACTGAAAGCAACCGAATGCAACCAAATTTAAACCGAAGGCAACAAAAGGCAATCGAAGGCAAGCCAAATTTAAACCAAAGGCAGCAGAATCTGGTATTCCAAATCAAAGATTGGTAACCCGAGATTTAAGCAATATGCATCCAATCCGAAGGCAATAGAGAATAGATATGATCCGGTGATAACTGAGTTATAAATAGGAGCTTGTAGGATAATTGAATCCAATTCAAGACAATGAAAATATAATTAATCCTAAAAGTCATTTTGTGAGATAAATAGCATTATATCATGAATTACAATGTACCTGAGATAGATAAAATGTACTATTCTATAATGAATAACCCAAAATTGATTTGACATATAAAACATTAACACAATATTAAATTGATTAGCATAATACTTAATTGATTAGCACAATACTTAATACTTAATTGATTAGTACAATGCTTAATTGTTTTGTGTTTCATCAAAATCAATATAGGTTCAACAATCTCCTCCTTTTTGATGATGACAAAACCATTAAGAATTTGATAAGAAATAAGTAATTCAATCAAGGCATTCCTTGCAACTCTGAAGCATAAGACATTGTGTGCCGAAATGTATGTGTACCGTGCCAAAACCTTTAATTTCAAGAACATTTAAAATATGATATTTTAAAAATACATTGCATAACTCCCCCTTAGGTTTTGAATAAATGAAGTTTAAAAAAAAAAGATTCAATTTGAGTTGTGAAGTGTACGCATTCCATTTTTCCCATTCCATTTTTCAAAAATATGACATTGAAAGTAAGAATGTGTGTTTTCCATTTTGTCTCCCATGATTATGAAGTGCACAATGCTTTTAAAACAAAATGTATGCTTTCCATTTCTCCCCATTTTTTTCATTAATCAAAAAGAAGGTGAAAGAGTTTGCATCTATCACTGTATGTCTTTTCTTCAATGGAATGAATGAAGTATAGCAAGTAATGATAAACACAAAATTTTTAATATTAAGCAGATATTGTAAAGTGCAGATGAAATTAAACAAATCTGACAAACCATACAAACCAGTCATTTATAACTTACAAGCCAATACACAAATTGGTCCGCAATAGTAAGTAGTAGTTATACAATTCATACAAACATAATAAGAGAGATAGTTTCAAAACAACATAATTCCAAAATGACAGAAATAACAAGGGCATGACAGTAAAAGCAGAAGTCCAGAAGCAACATCAATCTATGATATCAACGTGAGACGATGAAGAAGATCCATGAGCACGTCTGGAAGGGCGAGATGATCTCAAATGAAGGGCAGGACGGCGAGTGGGTTCTTCAACATTGGGAGACAACTGAGATATAAAAGATTGAATTTCTTGTTGCATATTGAGCATTCATTAATGAGCTTAGAATGATCATCAAGAGCACGCTGGGCCTTGACAGTTTGCAATCTAAAGGAAGACATCTCATTACTTGCAATGCCAGCACTATCCAACAAAAAGTTCACATCCTTTCTTAGCTTGCCTAGCTCAGCAAAGAAATTTGAAATGTCCATCATAGTACCATAATTGAAAGCTTCTTCTTTAATGATGGACGCACCGCGTTGTAAATCATATAGGCTTAATTTGATTTCATTTAGGATAGAGAACATTGAAGATATGTGGGGAATCATGGTAGTATCAGAAGAACAAGAAGATGAACTATTGACAGATCCACCAAGAGAAACAACATCAGAAATCCTACAAACCAAAGTCTTCATGTCATCAGGGTCCATTTTGGTAACCATATGATGACTTGGTTGGAAAGGATTCTGAGCGGATGGTGGAACATTGGGTGGATTTGGATCAGCAGTAGGATTGTTAACAAAAGATGGATTAATATTAATAGAAGGATTGGGGTCTGATGACGCCAAGTCACTTTCCACGAACGTCGGGGAAAACAGACGTCTCGCTCCTGGAAATCCTGCAAGAAAAGTCCCCGGGGACCGGAAGCTCCGGTGGGGACCCTCCGACGATCAAGTTAGTGGCTTGGGTTCAGACAAAGAACCGCTCCAGCGAAGAGGAGCTGAGGCGGTTAGGGTTTTTGCTGGGAGGAAGAAAGCTCAGAAAAACCAGAGTTCGGATCCCACTTACCGCGCATTCCCTTCCTCTTATAATTGTCCTAATGCCCCACCTTTCGTCTAGGGGAGATTACTTTCGTACCGCAGCTACACGTGCCGGAGACGTCCCTCGTACCTCCCGTTGATGTGATATCACACGTGTCCGGCGGTCGCGAAGGTATGCAGTGCGCGCCGCCGGCTGATGGGACGGAGTATAGCTGCAAGTAGTAGTGTGCCGTACGCCGTAGCAAGATATGGTCATACATAGGGGCATGCAACGCGCCAAACCTCGTTATGAGGCATGGCCCTCCGTAACAGGGCACAATCGCAGAAGTACCGAACGGTATGCTGCGGCAAGGTATGGTCATGTACTGAAAATTACATGCGAGCACCGTGCAACCTGAAGGTTGCCGTGTTTCTTGGCAACTGTCGCATGTTGGTCGCAGATGACCCCACCCCGAAGGGGTATCAGAGATGGGGGATGATAACACACCCCGGACCGGTGGGGGCCCCGGGTTCATGGGATGATGACCCTACCCCCGACCCCGAAGGGGTGCCGGGGGTGAGGGAATGACGATGTACCCTGGGACCGGTGGGGGCCCCGGGGTTAAGGGATGATGACCCTACCCCCGACCCCGAGGGGTGCCGGGGGTGAGGGAAATGATGATGTACCCCGGGACCGATGGGGGCCCCGGGGTTAAGGGATGATGACTCTACCCCCGACCCCGAGGGGTGCCGGGGGTGAGGGAAATGACGATGTACCCCGGGACCGATGGGGGCCCCGAGGTTTAGGGATGATGACCCTACCCCCGACCCCGAGGGGGTGCCGGGGGTGAGGGAAATGACGATGTACCCCGGGACCGGTGGGGGCCCCGGGGTTAAGGGATGATGACCCTACCCCCGACCCCTAGGGGGTGCCGGGGTGAGGGAATGACGATGTACCCCGGGACCGGTGGGGGCCCCGGGGTTAAGGGATGATGACCCTACCCCCGACCCCGAGGGGGTGCCGGGGGTGAGGGAATGACGATGTACCCCGGGACCAGTGGGGGCCCCGGGGTTAAGGGATGATGACCCTACCCCCGACCCCGAGGGGGTGCCGGGGGTGAGGGAAATGACGATGTACCCCGGGACCGGTGGGGGCCCCGGGGTTAAGGGATGATGACCCTACCCCCGACCCCGAGGGGGTGCCGGGGGTGAGGGAATGACGATGTACCCCGGGACCGGTGGGGGCCCCGGGGTTAAGGGATGATGACCCTACCCCCGACCCCGAGGGGGTGCCGGGGGTGAGGGAAATGACGATGTACCCCGGGACCGGTGGGAGCCCCGGGGTTAAGGGATGATGACCCTACCTCCGACCCCGAGGGGGTGCCGGGGGTGAGGGAAATGATGATGTACCCCGGGACCGGTGGGGGCCCCGGGGTTAAGGGATGATGACCCTACCCCTGACCCCGAGAGGGTGTCGGGGGTGAGGGAAATGACGATGTACCCCGGGACCGGTGGGGGCCCCGGGGTTAAGGGATGATGACCCTATCCCCGACCCCGAGGGGGTGCCGGGGGTGAGGGAAATGACGATGTACCCCGGGACCGATGGGGGCCCCGGGGTTAAGGGATGATGACCCTACCCCCGACCCCGAGGGGGTGCCGGGGGTGAGGGAATGACGATGTACCCCGTTACCTTTCCTGACGGTGTTGGGATCAGTCATATCAGGGTCCAAAGGCATAAAACCTTGCTCGGCAAATATGTAAGTGTAGTTTGTAGGATGATCAGTAAACATGGAAGTAAAATTCCGAGGTACATTAGAATCAGAGGGATAATTATGATTTTTAGCAGGAATAGAAGGGTAATTCAGATGTTCAGTGGAAAATTCCTGAGGTTGCTCCCCCTGGATAAGTGCATGATTTTCTTGCATTTTTCCTTTACTCATAGTCCAAAGGCCATCTACCTTAGCAAAACCCATACGAGTTAAGACACATTCATTGTAAACATCATTATCGCTAAGGTGGTAGACATTCTCACCCCTAACATTAACATTGAAATTATTAAATACATGGGTAAGAAGTAGACCATAGGGTAGGGCAGCTCTAGATCTACTAATAGCCTCTCTCATCACACAAATCATTTTTCTTGGCAGTTGTAGATGAATTTGGGTTACAACATGAAACATGAATGTTAAGTCACGATCATTCACATAATCAAAACTGCCACTCCTAGAAGTAAGACAGCGGGAAACAATATTATGACGTAATCTTATTTCCGTATTCAGATCTTTAGCAAACACATGATCAATATTAGAAGCATCATCAATATCTAGAACAGTCTCTAATTTAAACTTTCTATCTTCAAGAATATCATCACCAGAATCAGTACTTGAAATGTTTAAAATTTGACTCAAAGAAGTTTCATCAAATTCAATTCTGTTACCCTTAACAGTTGAAGTGACTCTATCATTCCCAAAACTAATATTATAATAGAAAATTTTAATAAGATCGGGATAAATGGGTAGGTTTGTCTTAAGTAAGTGTTCCCATCCTTGATAAGCTAGATTTTCTCTAATGAAAAAATTTTTAGAAGCTAGAAACTCAAAATCCATAATTTTTCCAAATGCTACAGATCTTCTAGAAAGCTTGAAGAATTAGAAGGAGAGTACTCGCTAATGCCTCAGGATGATGATCCATGCACAGATTTACCTTTCGTAGCCATAGATCCAAAGAGATCAATGGGATTTGAAGTTGAAATGAAGAAATGGAAGAGAAGGAGAGGACCGGTTGGCTTGGACTTGAAGAAATCGGTGAAGCACGGCTTGGGAAGAAAGAAAATTGGAAGCAAGATGAAATAAGTAGCAGCCAATTCCCTTTTCCAACATTGGAATTCCAATTTTGCAAAATTGGTATTCCAAAATAGGAAAGTTAGGAGACCGATTGACAAAAGATAGAATGCCAAAGTATAAAAATTGGTAGACCGATTAAAATACTAAATAAAAGATTCCATTCATTCATTATATCATCCAAAATAATTTGAAATTGATCCAATAAAATATTAAAAAATAAGAAGTATGAAGATCAAACAGTTGTGATTCATATGACATAAAATTCATGCAGTCATGATGAGTATAAGTGAGTATATAAATTAAACAATCATGATGACACATTTAAATATAAGGGTCAAGCATACCAAGCTCTCTTCTAATTTCATAAAATTTTGATTCATCAAGGGGTTTTGTGAAAATGTCAGCGAGCTGCAAATCAGTACAAACATGCTCAAGCATAATATTACCATTATTAACATGATCCCTAATAAAATGATGCCTAATCTCTATATGTTTTGTCCTAAAGTGCTGAATAGGATTTTTGGTTAAATTGATAGCACTAGTATTATCACATTTTATTGGAATATTTTTAAGTTTGATGCCATAATCTTCTAGTTGTTGTTTAATCCATAAGATTTGAGCGCAACAACTTTCAGCCGCAATGTACTCAGCCTCAGCTGTGGACAGTGCCACTGAAGTTTGTTTCTTGCTAAACCATGAGATTAAATTAACACCTAGAAATTGGCAAGTTCCACTAGTAGATTTTCTATCTAATTTACAACCTGCAAAATCTGAATCAGTGTACCCTATTAAGTCTATGCTAGATTGTTTGTCATAGCATAATCCTAAGTTTACTGAACCACTTAAATATTTAAATATTCTCTTAATGGCTAATAAGTGAGGTTCCTTAGAGTTAGCTTGATATCTAGCGCACATGCATACACTGAATAGTATATCTGGCCTACTAACAGTCAAATATAATAAAGATCCTATCATTCTCTATATAATTTTAAATCAACACTTTTATCAGTACTACAAAAGTCTAGTCTACAAGAGGAGCTCATAGGTATACCGATATACTTAGAAGTCTCCATGCCAAATTTCTGTAACATTTCTTTGATATATTTGCTTTGGCAAATGAAGATTCGATCATCACTCTACTTGATTTGTAGTTCGAGAAAATAGTTTAATTCTCCCCATCATGCTCATCTCGAACTCTCCCTGCATAAGCTTAGCAAAGTCTTGACATAGTATTTCATTAGTAGAACCGAAAATGATGTCATCAACATAAATTTGGACAATAAGCATATCATCATTTTCTCTTTTAATAAAAAGTGTTATATCAACATGTCCTCTAATGAATTTATTGCTAATCAAGAATTTTCTTAATCGTTCATACCACGCTCGAGGAGCTTGCTTCAAACCATACAATGTTTTGTTCAATTTGAAAACATGGTTTGGAAACAAGTGGCTCTCTAATCCTGATGGTTGCTCGATAAATACTTGTTCAGCAATATATCCATTTAGGAAAGCACTTTTAACATCCATTTGATACAATTTAAAATTCATAAAGCATGCAAAAGAAAGTAATAATCTTATGGCTTCTAGTCTAGCAATAGGAGCATAAGTTTCATCAAAATCAATTCCCTCTTCCTGACAATAACCTGTAGCTACTAGTCTGGCTTTGTTTCTAACTATATTACTATGCTCATCCAACTTGTTTCTAAATACCCATTTAGTCCCAATAATTAGATGATCATGTGGTCTATTAACTAGCATCAATACATTATTTCTTTCGAATTAATTTAATTCTTCATGCATAGCATTTATCCATTCTATGTCATCTTTAGCATCTTCAAAACATTTAGGTTCAATATGGGATACAAATGCTAAGTTATTATAAGTATCTTTAAATGAAGATCTAGTTTTAATACCATGCGAGATATCACCAATGATAAATTCCTTAGGGTGATTGTGTACATACCTCCAATCCTTTTCTAGTTCATGATTACCTTATGTTTCTTCATGATTTACCTCTTCTTGATTGGTTTGAACATTTATGTCTTCTTTTTCCTCCAAAGTAATTTCCTTCACTTGATTTTCAATTTCTCCTGCATCATCAATAGCCTTTCTCTCCCTTATTGGAAGATCATTAGTTTCATCAAAAGTAATATAAATTGACTCTTCTATTACTAAAGTATTTCTGTTGAAAACTCTGTAGGCTCTACTAGAAGAAGAGTAACCAAGAAAAATACCTTCATCAGATTTTGGATCAAAATTATCAAGATTTGATTTTGCATTATTCAATATAAAACATCGATATCCAAAAACATGAAAATATAAAATGTTGGGTTTTTGATCTTTGTAAAGCTCATAAGGGGTCTTTTTCAAAATAGGTCTAATCAAGGCTCGGTTTAAAATGTAATATGAGGTGTTGATTGTTTCTGCCCAAAAGTACTTTGGAAGATTGCTCTCACATAATATGGTACGGGCCATTTCTTCCAAGGTTTAATTTTTTCTTTCTACAACTCCATTTTGTTGAGGTGTTCTAGGTGCGAAAAAATTATGATTAATGCAATGCTCATTTCAAAAACTTTCAAAGAAATGATTTTCAAATTCTTTTCCATGATCACTTCGAATCGACAAAACTGAAACTCCCTTTTCATTTGTAATCTTTTTAAATAAGTTTTAAAATGCAGAAAATGCTTCATCTTTTCTAGCTAAAAATAAAATCTAAGTAAATCGAGAGAAATCATCGATAATCACAAAACCGTAACGTTTTCCTCCTAAACTTGTTGTTCTAGTTGGTCTGAATAAAATAATATGCAGTAATTCTAATGGTCTACTGGTTGAAATCATATTTTTAGATTTAAATGAAACTCTAATTTGTTTTCCTAGTTGACATGCATCATAAATCTTATCTTTTTCAAAATTTAATTTTGGTAAACCTTTGACTAAATCCTTTTTAAGTAGTTTTGAAAGAAGATCCATACTAATATGTGCAAGTCTACGATGCCATAAACAACTTGATTCAGCAATTTTAGCATTCATAACAACTAAACGATCAAAGTCATGGTCATTTAAATCATTCAAATCAACAGTATAAATATTTTCATGCCTGTGACCAATAAGTTTCATGCAATTATTAGCAGGATTTGAAACAATGCAAACAGATGATTCAAAAATCACTTTGAAACCTTTGTCACATAATTAACTAATACTTAACAAGTTATGCTATTCAAAAATCGGTGTGTTGTTTGATTTGAAGCTCATGAGTCATTAAGGATCCCAACAATTCTTCTAGGGGTAAAACATTAAGGTCCTTTGCCTCTTGAATAGCAGTGACTTTGGCCTTCCAAGACCTAGGCAAAGATCGCAATACCTTCCTCACAAGATCAGCATTAGTATATGATTTACCAAGACTTTTAAGTTTATTTATAATGTCAGTAAATCTAGTAAACATTTCAGAAATTGATTCACTAGCATCCATCTTAAATAATTCATATTTATGGACAAGCATATTAATTTTAGATTCTTTCACTTGATTAGTACCCTCATAGGTAACTTCTAATCTATCCCAAATTTCTTTAACAGATAAACAAGTAGATATGTGATTAAATTCATTAGCATCCAATGAGCAATATAAAACGTTCACGGCCTTAGCATTGAGTTGAGCCAACTTTTTATCATGTTCATCCCATTTCGTTTCCGGTTTAGGAATCACCATATTATCTAGTCTAGTTATGGGTGTGTGAGGACCATTTACTATGATACTCCATAGGTCATAGTCAAGTGCTTGAATAAAAATTTTCATTCTGGCATACCAATATCCATATTTTGTGCCATTAAATAACAGTGGCCTATTAGTGGATTGTCCCTCACTCAACAAGGTTGCCATAATCTTTAGCTCCAAGCTTTTTAGGGCTTAACAACAAGAGCACTTGCTCTGATACCATTTGTTGCCCAGATTTTGTAACCCAAGAGAGGGATGAATTGGGTTTCTTAAAAATTAATTGGCTATCAAGTATGTGCACTTATATTCTTTCACAATTGACTATCGTGTTGTGAGGTGCGTCTAATACACAATCAATCACAGAAAAAGAAACACAATCAAACAATAATGTTTATAGTGGTTCGGTGCCAACCTTGCACCTACATCCACTCCCCAAGAACACCTTGGGTATTCCACTAGTCACCACTAGCCTAACTGGCTAGCAAACTTATTTACGGGCACAAGCAATCAAGCCTTACACACTAGCCCTCCAAGCTAGTTTTCTTGTTTACAAGTACAAGGGGACCTTACAAATCAATCCGAGTAGACCTTTACCCAACCACGTTTTACAACTGTGAAACAAATCAAGCCACAAGTAATAGAATGTTTAATACAACAAATGCTCCTAGATATGAGCATATTTAAAACAATAAAAGTACTTATCAACTTGAAGAGCTAATCCCGAAGTTGCTTCTTTCTTTAATGAACGCAGCACAATAGAAGCTTTCGAGATGGCTTTGAATGCTTTTCAATGAAGGAAGATGAAGCTTGAAGACCACTTTAAGAATCAGCAATAAATGAGCTCCGATGGGTGAAAAATAATCAAAGCAAAGCTTCAACAAACCTCAAACAAATCTCTCTTTCAAATGATTTTTCTCTCAATCAATATTTTTCAATCTATCTTTTTTCTTTTTATTGTTTTTGCTCTTTTCTCAAAACACTGTTCATGATCACTATTTATAACCAGGACATCAAAAATAGAGCCATTTTGAGAGGAAGAAGTCCGGCCAAGAGAGATCAAAGAAAATAGCATTCCAAAGCATAAAAACCGGAATTCCAAAAATGTAAAACAGAGAACCAGCCGAGAGATTGAAAAAGATGGCATTCCAATTCGTTAAAATCGGCATTCCAAAAAAATTGAACAGGGAGCCAGCCGAAAGACTAAAGAAGATGGCATTCTAACTTTTGAAAATCGGCATTCCAAAAAATTGAAACAGGCAGCCGGCAAAGAGACTAAACAAGATGGCATTCCAACTCAAGGAAATCGGCATTCCAGAAATTGAAACAGGCAACCAGCAGAGAGACTAAAGAGGATGGCATTCCAACTCAAGGAAATCGGCATTCTAGAAATTGAAATAGGCAGCCGGCAGAGGGAGATTTGGAATTGGAATTCCAACACAATTGTTAGCATGCCAAGATAAGAAGCCTGAGAATTGGCAGAGAAATTTTAGATTTAGCATGCCAACACCATCAATTAGTATACCAAGATAAGAAGCCAGGGAATCGGCAATCTCCAAATATAAGGGCTAGCTATAGGATTTATCCAAACTGAATAAGCCAGTAATCCGAAGGCAACCGAATGCAACTGAATTTAAACCCAAGGCAACAAAAGGCAACTGAAGGCAACCCAAATTTAAACCGAAAGCAACAGAATCTGGTATTCCAAATCAAAGATTGGTAACCCGAGTTTCAAGCAATATGCATCCAAACCGAAGGCAATAGAGAATAGATATGATCCGGTGATAACTGAGTTATAAATAGGAGCTTGTAGGATAATTGAATCCAATTCAAGACAATGCAAATATAATTAATCCTGAAAGTCATTTTGTTAGATAAATAGCATTATATCATGAATTACAATGTACTTGGGATAGATAAAATATATTGTTCCATAATGAATAACCCAAAATTGATTTGACAGATAAAACATTAGCACAATATTAAATTGATTAGTATAATACTTAATTGATTAGCACAATACTTAATACTTAATTGATTAGCACAATACTTAAAATAATTAATCGATGGTTCAGTCAGTGATATGATGACCTGAGCCTTTGGTCGGGTCAATGTTCGGACCGATAACTATGGTCAAGGGTGGGTTTGGTCCGGCCGGGTTCTGGATTTTCATGTGGGCTTGACCACCAGGCTTCTCACTTCTCGGTGCACCTGTGGCATAGAATCTCATCCATAAGAGGCGGACCACAGGGTGATTGATTGCCATCAAAAAAATGACATGCTCCGACAATGCCGTACATCTTTTGGCCCACAGAGTTTCCCACCAAGATTATTCCGGGAGGATATGCTCAAGGCCACAAAAAAAGCAGATGACCGCACAACTTGACTCAACCCCGAGATATTCTTCACGAAACTTACTGCCAAAGAGATATTGAATAGATAAATCAATGGGCCCCATCAAGAAGATAAGGAGAAGTGTAATCAATCTGAGATATACATTAAAAAGGTAAGGTGCCATCAATTATCTCAAAAAACTGTATCCTAAGATAATCCTATTACAAGAAAGGTTTGAAGAGGAAGGCACTCTCTTAAGCACTCTATTTTATGCGAAAACTTGGCTGAAGAAGGTTTATCAATAGCTTCAAAATTATATGGAAGGATTCCTTCTGTTCAACCTATATTCAACAGATGCAATCTTAAGAAGAAGATTGAAGAATATTTATTCTTATTGTTGCCGCGAAAATATGTTCTTCGACGCGGGTGCGCTTCCAACTCCTGATCCGGATGCTGATCTCGTCGCTCCAGGCGGAACCTGTAAGATAGTTCATACGCAGAGGGTGCTATGGGGGTTGCCTTCTGTGGAGGATCCTTCGACACCCAAATCAGTGAAGATTCACAGCAAGCAGATGTAAGAAGACTCTCACATAAGAGTTCCCCTTAGGCAGGTGTTCTCTCGGGAGCCCTGAGCTTATGGGGGGCTTCAATGGAATATCCAAGCTCATGAATGAGTGTGAGTAATTGCATGTACGTACCTGAGAGATTGAAGGACTGTGGCATTTATAGGGGATCACCTAGTTCCTTGGGCATGTCGTGAGGAGAGGTCTGAAAGTCGTTATGATTCGAAACGGATTCGAATCAAGTTTATTGTAAGACCAGTAGGATCCGTATCTTTTCGGTTAAAGGATCGACGGCTGGGAGAGCTGGTTGATGCTTTGAGATTTAGTGATTACAAAGGCTCTAGGCCACTCCTGGGTATGATTCCTCGTTAGGAATCTTATTCAGTTGCAGTGAATTCAAACTCTCCCCGCTGAATTTCGCAGAGGTGTTCCGAATGCCTTGGCCTGGCCAGAACGAGGAATAACCTGATTCTCCGAGGTATAGAATGGTTCGGCTCGGATTGCCAAGGTATGAGAGTGGTTCGGGTTGTCAGGGCGACCCGACTTTATCAAAGGCGATTCGGCTTCGTCGCTTGGCTGTTATGCCAGCTGGCTGGTAAGATATTGGGATTGGGCCTGACCCAATTATCGATGTGGGCAGTCACTAATGCAATGATGATTTTACCCCTCATCACATGCCCCCCACTCCCTAGTCCGAAGTGTAAGTTCGAATATAAAGAGTAGAATTTCGGAACAATCTTATTTGAGAGATTCAAAAAGGTGGGCAATGATAATCTCATAAATGACAGGCTGATGTTTCATCATTATTTTTTATCATAGCTCGAGGAGAAAATGCCTCGTTTCCAGCAAGTCGCGATAGCAAAAGTTTCGCATGGTGGGACTCCTTTATTTTTGGCGCCCATATCGGAAGTTTTGGCATCTTGGGCTTTCTCTCTGAAGTGTTTATTTAAAGAGGACTGGGGCAGCGCTCCTTCTGCAATGCTTCTTTATCCCTGTCATAGAGATTCTCCATTCTTTCTCTGAGCCCTTGCTTGCTTGTTCGTATCCTACCCCCCATTCAGCCAGTATGAATGGTCCAGGTGATGTTGCCTCTGAGGTAACCCTTGACGACCTGGATAGGATCCGTTGCCATTATAGGGTTCCTCTGGATGTAGCCTTATGGGTGCTGAGGATCGAGCACCAGGTTTCAACCGAGTTAAGCCGGAGTCTTCTTCTACGAGGAGAGCTTGAGGGCAGGTCTCCGATTCCCTCTTCACCTGCTGACACAAGAGGTGATGAGGTTTTACAACATATGTCCAACGATTGTAGCCCCAAAAAGCTGGCGCAATCTTGTCGGGTTCATCTCGATATGCAGTCGTGTTGGGGTGACTGCGACCCTTCCCATATTCCAAGTTTATTACAACCTAGTTTCCGGGAGGAGCTCTGAGTGGCCCTACATTGGTCCTCAAAAGTCATTCAAGATGTTTTTTGATAACCCTTCATCGATAAAGGAGTGGAAGTCCCAATTTTTCATTGCCGAAGAAAACATCGGTTCAGATTTTTTGAGAGGATGGGCGAGTTATGTGAAGGATCTGGAGCGCCCAGAGTTGAGCGAGCAGGAGAAAAGAGATATGATTACCCTTCGCAGTGGTCAGGAGGTTTCAACCAGTACTCTGTTAGTAGAGGATGCCCTTTTTGCAGCCGGGCTTAACTCTATTGACCCTTAAGGTGAGTCTTAGCTCTGATGGTCAGGGTATTTATGTGATTCCGCTACTATTTAACTGAACATTTGCTGTGTTTTAGCCGAGAGGTCTGCATTTGTTGGCTAAATAAGGAAGGAGTTAGGCAAGCGCCATAGGGGCTCCAGCTCTGGGGACAAGCACAGGTCCGATAAGAGGGCCCATCCTTCGGGTCTCGCTCAAGGGAGCCAAGAAAGGACCGCATCAGCCACCACTCCTCTATCTCAAAGAGGGAGGAAGTGAAAGCACTAGCTGCAATCGATGAGCCCTCCCTACCAGAGGGGGGCAAGGTAGCAGAGGAAACCATTGGGGGGAGCTCGGAAAGAGCCGCTAAGGTTTTCCCCCTCCAAATAGTGATCATATCAGATGACGCCGAGGAGATGTCGCTGGTCCGTCCGGTGATCCTCCTACTAGATGTTCTTCAGTTACCAGCAGTGGGGAGTCCACTGCGCATGGAAGAGGCCCCTGTTCAGGTGGAGGGATTAGGAGAGGCAGTGGCGGCTGCCGAAGCCCTAACGGAGCTGCCTGTTGAAAGGTTGGTGAAGGTCAAGGTGCCTCCTGTTGAGGGTCTCTCTGTTACGGTACCAAGGGATGTCGTGAAAGAGATTGAAGTTCAAGTGGAGTTTGCCGAAGATGGAGTAATAGTCGGAGAGGAAGAGGAAGAAGAAGAAGAATCATTGAATGAAGGGGACGCTCGGGCCAGGGTTCCCTCAGCCGGGGCCGAAGCATTCGAGGTCCTACATGCTAAAGTTCTGGTGGAGGAAGCCGAGCGGATGGCTATTCCTCAGGCCGAGGCCCCTCAGGCCGGCTCTTCAGCCATGAGCTCTCTTGTCCACAGCTCAAAGGTGGATGACATGCTCACTGCCTTAATGAGGTCTGTTTTGCACATGGGGGGAAGTTCCTCGACGGACGAGCTTACGGTCGAGGATATCATTGATGCGGCTGTCAATCGGCTCGGGGTGCCGAAGGATGTTTACCTTCTCCTCAAGATTAGTAACGCTACTCTCATGAAGATTGCTTCGAACTATGCCTTCCGGGTAAGTTATTGTACCAAGGCTATAATTCCTGATGGGTCGGTTTGATAGTGGTTTCTTACTTGTGTTTTTCTTGCAGAATGCCTTGATTACAAGGGCGCTGAATTGGCGCTTAAATTTGGCCACTGGGGCTTGCACTCAGGCCAAGAAGGAGACGGCCGACCTTCAAACATGGGTGGATTCAACCAGCCGGCTTTCCAGGGCCTTGGCGTCCGCTAAGGCGGACTTTGAGAAGGTGAGCGAGTCTTACCGACTTACAGTCGAGAGGGCCTCTCGGCTCGAGGCTCAAGTCAGAGAGCTTCAGGGTTTCTACGAACAATCGGACAAGGCTTGCCTGGAGTTATGCCAAATTAAGGCTAAGCATGCCAACAAAGTTAAGGCCATGCAACAGTATTTTGAAAAAAGATGGGACTAGCTGAAGGCTAGTCATGCTGAGGAAAAAAATAATTGGGGCAGGAGGCTCAAGGAGGAGGAGCACAGGTGCCGGCGGCAGCGAGATCAGGTTGCCGGTCTGGATAAGGAACTCGCTGATATGGAAAATCAACTGAAATGGCAACATGAGCAAATTGCTAGGCTCGCCGATGATCTCGATCAATCTCGGTAGGAAATCGGGGACAAATAGTCCCGAATTAATGAGCTCAAGGAGAATCTATTGCCGCAGAAATTCATTCACTGACTCGGGTGCGCTTCTGGCTCCTGATCCGGACGCTGATCTCGTCGCTCTAGCGGAACCTGCAAGATAGTCCACATGCAGAAGGTGCTACGGGGGGGTTGCTCCGATATGGAAAATTGGCTGAAGTGGCAACATGAGCAGATTGCTAGGCTCACCGATGATCTCGATCAATCTCGGCGGAAAATTGGGGACAAACAGTCTCGAATTAATGACCTCAAGGAGGGTCTCCAACAAAATAAATCGGCCAAATTGAAGGATCTGGAAAAGGTTCAGGAGCTGAGCAATAAAATGGCTCGGCGGGAGGAAGAGGTATAGTGTCTTCTCATTTATTTGCTTCCGATACTTTTCTTTTGCTCGCAGGCTCAAACATCCTGATGTTTTGCAGATGGGTAAAATTGGGCTCGAGGTGTAGGAGCAATTAAAGGCTCTAAGGGCGGAGTTGTCCGCGAGTCGTCAAATGAACTTTAAACTCAAGGACCAACTAGCTAAAGCCAACAATCGAATCACTTCGGCTGTGGAGGAGTACAAAAGTTCTGTTCAATTTTATGAAGAGCATAGAGAGGCTTGTACCGATGCGTTCCGGTTCGGCGAGGAGGAAACTCGAGCGAAGATTTCTCGAGCGTATCCCGAGTTGGATTTATCATTTCTGGAGGCTGAATGTTTTGATACTTGTACCCCGGGGGCCAAAGAAGCTGAGTATGAGGATATTTCAGACATCGATCTTGATGCTATCCTGGGCCCTAATGAGGCTGTGGCTCCCGAAGAATGCCCTCAGTCTACTACTGAGGAACCCAAGATTCCTCTTTCGACAACATTTGAAGCGGGTGAAGCGAGTCAAGCCCTTCCGAACGTTATCAAAGAGGTTCTTGGGACCGACCCGAACCCTAATTCTTAAGGGTTGTTTATGTATTTTCATTTTTTCAATCTGTAATCCGATGAAAATTTAATGAATGAATCTTTTGATCTCTTTTTGTTTTGCCTTATCGCTTTAATTATTGCCTTTCTGAATGACCTTTTGCCGGGAGTTCCCTTGATGGTAAACGAATTGTGAACGAAATGTGCTTTAAGGTCGGATAGCCCTTGGGGGTTCTGAATCAAAGATTCTGCTCAATCAAGGCCAGATTAACTGGTTTTGCCAATGCATAAAATTGTTCAGTTTTTCTACGGAACATAACCCGACTTTACCTCGGTTGGGGCTGAGGTTAGGTGCGCACAAACTAACTCGGTTTGCTAAGGCACGAAATGGTTCGGCGCAAGAGGGCCGAAAATGGCTCAAATACCTCGGCTGGGGCCGAGGTTAGATAGTTCAGTTTGTTCGAAGCAAAAAGTTGGTACATTTTTCATCGAGGTATATGAAATGGCTTTGCTGAAGGATGCTTTATTTCTACTCAAGGCATTTATCTCGTTGGCCTTTTACAAGGCGGGTCTTTTTAACGTATACGATAAGTATTCGATTGCCATTGGTCGGCATCGTTTTCGAAAGGGGATTTCCCAGGTCTGCCCATATCTCAAGGACCTGCAACCGATTTCCTGCATTTAAGGCTTTTGATTCGAGATCAGAAGGAAATCTTCTGCTTTTTGTCACAGCTTGGGAGGCGTGTTTGGTGCGCTTCGGAATGCTCCCCTTTCTTTTGCCCTATCACGTGGCCACGTTGCGAGGGTATTTCAAATTTTAAGGCTCCATTCTTTAATGACTACCCTCAGCTTGCTTGCCTATAAAATGGGGACAGCGGGCCATGTTAGGCTATCTCCCAAGACCTTCTCTTTCTATGAGTCGTAAGGGCTTTCATGGCGTTTGTTTCATCGAGGATGGGGAGATCGAGCTTCCCTTTTGAAAGATGGTTCGCCCCGGATAACTGGAGCGATGGAGAAGCTGCTGAAGAGCAGGCAATCCTCAAGGGAGGAATTCTCGGAGATCATATGGAGAGCGCACGGGATGCCCGCAGAGGTCATATGGGGAGCACACATATGCGCTTCCTGTATGTCCTTTGTCACTTGCCATAGGAACCATGGGAAATGCAAAGCATACGTATCCCCCATGGCTAACATGGATTCGCCTCCTCCCTCAATTTGGATTCCTCAATTCATCCGCCTGAGGAATCTTTTTCCATATGAAGAGGGAGGAGGGTGGTGTTGGTCTGCTTGTTCTCTGCCTATGTGCTTGGGCAGTGGCTAGCAGACTAGCATCCCACTTGGGGGGATGCTTCATTGGCATAAGCATCCACGGGTCTTTGACCTGGTTATGATCCCCCAACGTGTTCGTCCGAGGGATACGTGGATGGCCTACTTTGTTCTTTGGCATTAACCAGTGGCTCAATAGAGCTATCTAGTTTCTTTGATTTCTGGGGTCAGATGTAAAGACATCGCTATCGACCGAAGCTGCTCAGCCGAGCTTTTATCTTATTTATATTTTTTGTGCTATGATGCACTTGTAACGCCTCTTAAGAGGTTGTAATTCTTTCATTAATAAAGAAAGTTTCTACTCTTTCTTCTTTTAACATCTGTTTCTTTTTTCGATGTGATTGTGTGCAGAGTTGCTACTCTCATTTTATGCTTTTCGGCCCGTAGCATAATCTATTAGTCCAGCAGTGCTTTTGCTACTTTGTTTTTGTCAACATGATATTCAGTCCTCTATGGAGGAAGTGTTCATCTCTGTTTAGGTCAGAGGGATGCCTGGGCGGCCCTGTGAGCTCATATGGTGAATATGATCTTATTTAAGGGATGAAGTATGTATTTCTTTGAAATAATTAACTTGCATAATCTTGCTGGTAAGCAAAGAAAAGTTACTTACCTCCGCCGAAGCATGATAGGACGCCTTAGTTGCATCAGAGTGTTTGAGAAATCACTCGATTAGGCCGAAGCTTTAGAATTATATAACTTGGTTTGGCCGAGGCTTCGGAGATAATTCAGGAATATATCACTCGGTTCGGCCGAGGCTTCAGAAATATATCACTCGGTTTGGCCGAGGCTTCAGAATATATCACTCGGTTTGGCCGAGGCTTCAAGATTATATTTTACTTGGCACGGCCAAGGTACAAAGCTCTCTCGGCCCGGCCGAGGTTTGTCAAATATATTTTACTTAGCGCGGCCAAGGTACAAAAATCGCTTGACCTGACCAAGGATTTAAGATTATATTTTACTTGGCACTGCCAAAGTACGGAGACCGTCACTCGGCTTGGCCGAGGCTTCAAGATTATATTTTACTTGGCGCAGCCAAGGTACGAAGCTCTCTCAGCCTGGCCGAGGTTTGTCAAATATATTTTACTTGGCGCGGCCAAGGTACGAAGATCGCTCGGCCCGATCGAGGATTTGAGATTATATTTTACTTGAAGCTACCAAGGTACGGAGACCGTCACTCGGCTTGGCCGATGCTTCAAGATTATATTTTACTTGGCGTGGCCAAGGTACGAAGCTCTCTCGGCCCGGCCGAGGTTTGTCAAATATATTTTACTTGGCACGACCAAGGTACGGAGATCGCTCGATCTGGTTGAGGATTTAAGATTATATTTTACTTGGCGCTGCCAAGGTATGGAGACCGTCACTCGGCTTGGCCGAGGCTTCAAGATTATATTTTACTTGGTACGACCAAGGTACTGAGACTGTCACTCAGCTTGGCCGAGGCTTCAAGATTATATTTTACTTGGTGCGGCTAAGGTACGAAGCTCTCTCGGCCCGGCCGAGGTTTGTCAAATATATTTTACTTGGCGCGGCCAAGGTACGGAGATCGCTTGGTCCGTCCGAGGATTTGAGATTATATTTTACTTAGCGCTACCAATGTACGGAGACTGTCACTCGGCTTGGCCGAGGCTTCAAAATTATATTTTACTTGGCACGGCCAAGGTACGAAGCTCTCTCGGCCTGGTCGAGGTTTATCAAATATATTTTACTTGGTGCGGCCAAGGTACGGAGATCGCTCAGCCCAGCCGAGGATTTATAAACCTGCTTCTCATTGCAGTTTTCAAGGAGAGTTATAGGAATTTTGTGAGTCTTTGAGAATTAAATTTATTTCAATGGACAAAATGAGTTTAGTAAGAGCGTACTTTCATTGATGATATGCACGGAAATTATCTGAGTTCCACGTCCGAGGAATAGATTTCTCATCCAAATCTTGGAGTTTGTAGGTGCTGGGTTTGATTACTTCCATCACTTGGTAGGGACCTTCCCAATTTGAAGATAATTTTCCTTGCTCCAGTGGCTTAGAGACGGATGCCTTTCGAAGCACCAGATCGCCAGGGAGGAAAAACTTTCCTCGGACTCTAGTGGAGTGATAACGAGCTACTCTTTGTTGGTAGGCGGCCATCCGGATTCGGGCCTTCTCCCTAACTTCTTCTATCAAGTCAAGATTAGTTCGAAGCTGCTCGTCGTTGGATTCTTCTGAATAGCCTTCCACATGAGGGGAGGGGAGTCCAATTTCCACAGGAATGACGGCTTTTGTACCAAAAGCCATCTTGAATGGGGTCTGCCCTATGGGTACTCTCTCGGTAGTCCGATATGCCCACAATACATGGTGGAGCTCCTCGGCCCATCGGCCTTGTGCCCGGTTAAGCCGAGCTTTGATTCCCTGTAGAAGAGTTCGGTTGGTTACCTTGGCTTCTCCATTAGCTTGAGGATGTCCGACCGATGTCATGCGATGGAGAATGCCATGATCCTCGCAGAACTCTCGGAACTTAAGGTTGTCGAACTACTTCCCGTTGTCGATGATGATAGTGTGGGGAAGACCGAAGCGGCAGATGATGGACTTCCACACAAAGTCTTTAGCACGGGCTTCGGTTGTCTAGGTGAATGCTTCGGCTTCAACCCACTTAGTAAAATAATCAATTGCAACAAATAAGAACTTCCTTTATCCCGTTGCAAGGAGGAAAGGGCCAAGAATATCCATTCCCCAGGGCCTCAGGTGGTGAATGGGCCAAGGGCATGATATGGAAGTCAGGTGCCAAGGGAAGCCTCTGAACATTCGAATGCCTCTTGCATGAATCACAAGTTCGAACAAGGGGTCATCGACGTCGCATCGTCGGACTCCATATGGCGGGATAGAAGGTCGGCGCGCGTGTTTTCAGTCCTTGGGATCTGGATAATTTTAAATTCATCAAAATAGGAGGATAGATCGCGCACCTTTTGAAGATACCGAATCATACTCAGCTCACGAGCCTCGAATTCCCCCTGCACCTGGCCAGCCACCAACTGGGAGTCGGTGTAGGCAATTAGTTTTTTGACTTTAAGCTTGTGGGCGATTTGGAGTCTATGTTGACCCAATTATTGATTTTGATGATTAACAAAAGCCATGAGTATATTCACATTGTTTCTGATAAATTTATGGAGTGTTTCAGGTATTGAGAAAGCTTAACAATTCAAATATCACTCAAAATTGATTTTAAGATGAGTTTCAAATTGTAATTTTCTAATGTTCAGACCTTGGAGTCGACACCTATAAGTCAGGAGTCGACACATGGGTGTATCGGAATAGTTTTCAAAATTTCAGCACGGTCTGGAGTCGACACATGGATGTCTGGAGCCGACTCCAACCTGAGAAACATAAGTGTGCTTTTCTGCGTCAGTTTCTAGAGCCGACACATGGAATTCAGGAGCCGACACCTGAAATTCGAGAGCCGACACATAGAATGAGTGGAGCCGACTCTAACCTGAGCAATAGAGAGAATTTTTTTAGCCATATTTAGAGTCGACACCCTCTATTTCGAGAGCCGACACCTGGATGCGGGGAGCCAACACATAACTTTTCGGGAGCCGACCCCTTAAAGAAAACTTTTATTACCATTTTTGGATACACGAAGTGGAGCCGACATATGAAAAGTTGGAGCTGACTCCAACCTGACAGGAACGGATTTTCAAAGTGTTAGAACGGCCTCCAACGGTAACATTTTCTCACCTAATCTCTAACTGCTATTTTTCTTATGTGTAGGAGCAATCCAAGGACTGAAATAATGACTAGTTTTCCACCTAATCTTGGATTAAAGAAAATCTATAAAAAGGGGAGAATGGACCGTTAAAAAAAAGAATGAAGAAAAAAAGAAAAAATGGGAGAAAGATCAAAAAATTAAGATATTCAAGGAAGCTATTTCAAAAGAGAAATCTCTGTGAGCTCGCCCATCTTTCAAAGAAAGATTCAAAAGAAATCCAAGGCATACAAAGTTCAAATTCGGAGGATTTCAAAGAGGAAAAGAAGAAGCCAAAACATATTTTTCCCATCTTCTTAAACATCATATTCTTGGGTGAAATCTGAGCTGAAGCTTGATTCAACCTTTCAAAGGAAAAGAAGAAAAGAAGCCAAGCCTACATTCAAATCGCTTCAAACATGCTTTTTTATTCCTTGTCTATTTATATTGAATATTGCTCATTTGAGGAGTTGTTTGTCATTATAAACATTAATTGATTTCATTTGTTTGTTAATTCAATTAGGGGGATTGAATTAGTGGAGGTGGTATACCTCGGGTCAAGCTAGATATAGCTTGAGGTTGGGTTTTGTCCTGATAAGCCCGAAAAACCGGCTGGGTTCATTGTGATCCCGGGTAAAATAATAAGTTTGAGTTGTGAGCTTGTAAAATAACTCGACTGTAATCAAGAGGATTATAGTGTGGACCCAAGTGGAGCTTGGGAGTGGACGTAGGTGTTGGTTACATCGAACCACTATAAAATCTTTGTGTTTGTAGTGTTTTGATCTCTCTCTCTCTTCTTTAATTGTCTATGCTTAGCTTCGATTAACTCCTTTCGCTTGGATACTTTGATATCAATCGATTTAATTTCAAAAAGAGTTAAATTTTTTAGAACCCAATTCACCCCCCTCCCTCTTGGGTTGCCATCTGGGCCAACAATTGGTATCAGAGTTAGTGCTCATTTGAATTTGGTCTAACGATCAAGAGCAAAAGATCCAAATGGCAGCTCAAGCTAGTTCATCTTATTTAGAAGGTCAATCTACTAATCGACCTCCTTTATTCAATGGAACTAATTATGGTTATTGGAAAGCTAGGATGAAGATTTTTATTCAAGCACTTGACTATGACTTATGGGGAATCATAGTTAATGGTCCACACACACCCATAATTAGAGTAGACAACATGGTGATTCCTAAACTAGAAACATAATGGGATGAACATGATAAGAAGTTGGCTCAGCTCAATGCTAAAGCCATGAATGTTTTGTATTGTTCATTGGATGCAAATGAATTTAATCGAATTTCTACATGTATTTCCGCAAAAGAAATTTGGGATAGATTAGAAGTTAACCATGAAGGTACTAATCAAGTAAAAAATTAAAAATTAATATTTTGGTGCATAAATATGAACTGTTTAGCATGGAACAAACTGAAACAATTACATGCATGTACACAAGATTCACTGATATTGTAAATGACTTGAAAAGTCTTGGTAAGACTTATACTAATTCTGAACTTGAGCGTAAAATTCTTAGGTCTCTTCCAAGATCATGGGAAGCGAAGGTGACTGCAATCCAAGAAGCCAAGGATTTAAATGTTTTACCTTCGGATGAGCTACTTGGATCCTTAATGACTCATGAGCTGACTATGAAACAACATCAAGAGGAAGAAGTCAAGAAGAAGAAAACTATTGCTCTTAAGGCTGCAGAAAGTGAGGAAAGCTGCAGATGATGATGATGATGAGGAGACTGCACTCCTTGCAAAGAAATTCAAAAGGTTCATGCAAAGAAGGAGACCCTTCCACAAGAAAAAGTCTGGAACAAAAATGGAAGGAGAGAAAGAGAAAGAAAAGGACAAAGAAAAGGAAAAAGAGCCCTTAATATGTTATGAGTGCAAGAAATCGAGGCATTTCAGATATGATTGTCCTCAATTAAAGAAAGCCTACAAGAAGAAGAAGAAGGCTTATGTTGCAACATGGAGCGATAGCGAAGAATTCTCTTCCGAGAAGGAACAACAAGAAGTTGCAAACATTTGCTTCATGACAAACGACGACGACGAGGTAAATACCGAAACCCTCAATGATGATTTTATATTTGATGAATTATATGAAGCTTTCAATGAATTAGTCAATGATTTTAAAATTCTGAAAAAGAAAAACAAGTTTTTGAAAAGTGAAAACTTAAATCTGTGTAAAGAGAAAAATGATTTAACACTTGAAGTTAAGGATTTAAAAGAGAGATTTCTAAAAGAAAAAGAATCAATCATGAATGAAAACCTTAACTTAAAGAAAGAAGTTAAAAAATACAAGAACATTGTCAATAAATTTACATATAGCTCTGAAAAACTGAATTTACTTTTAAGTAATCAACGGGCTATTTTTGATAGAGCTGGATTAGGATATAGACCAAACATGAAACAAAAATTTGTTAACAATTTCTTTGTTAAGAAAACAAATGATATTACATGTTACAATTGCAACAAGAAAGGTCATAAATCTTATGAATGTAATGCAAGAAAAAGTAACAAGAAATTAAATGTTAAAGGAAAGAAAACATGGGTTCCAAAAGGAACAATCTTTTTTCTACTAACCATGAAGGACCCAAGAAGGCTTGGGTACCTAAATATAAGACTTGATCATTTTGCAGGAGTGTCTTGTAGCCAAAAGATTAAAGCGAAAGTGGTATCTCGATAGTGCCTGCTCAAGACACATGACGGGTGACAAGGATCAATTCATCACCCTTGAAAGCAAAAGAGGAGGAGTTGTTACGTTTGGTGACAATGGCAAAGGCCAAATCATGGGGTTTGATAAAATTAAATAACTCCCTCCACATTTATTGAAAATTTCTTATATGTTAATGGTTTAAAGCATAATCTAATTAGTATTAGCCAATTATGTGATAAAGGTTTCAAAGTATCATTTGAAGCTTCTATTTGCACTATTTTTAATCCCATTGATAATAGCATTGTATTTTTTGGAAATAGAAATGACAATGTATACTTGATTGATTTAGATAATTTGTCTACTAGTAATCATTGCTTAGTTGCTAATAATGCTAGTATGAATGAGATTGGATGGCTGTGGCATCGTAGATTAGGTCATGCAAGCACACACCTAATTTCAAAATTAATTAGAATGGATTTAGTACAAGGCCTTCCACAACTAGATTTTGAAAATAACAAAGTTTGTGATGCATATCAATTTGGAAAACAAACTAGAAACTCTTTCAAAACTAAAAATATTGTTTCCACTTCTAGGCCACTTGAACTACTTCACATGGATCTCTTTGGACCTACTAGCACCACTAGTCTAGGAGGAAAGAAATATGGTCTTGTGATTGTAGATGATTATTCTAGATACACTTGGGTATTATTTTTAGCTCATAAAGATGAGACCTTTCCAATATTTCTAAAATTTTTCAAGAAGGTCACAAATGAGAAAAATAACACCATAGTGTCTCTTAGAAGTGATCATGGCACAGAATTTAAAAATCATTTATTTGAAAACTTTTGCATTGAAAATGGCATCCATCATAATTTCTCTGTACCTAGGATACCACAACAAAATGGAGTTGTAGAAAGAAAGAATAGAATCTTAGAAGACATGGCCCGTACCATGCTATGTGAAAGTCAACTCCCAAAGTATTTTGGGTGGAAGCTATAAACACGGCATGTTACATTCTTAATAGAGCTTTAATTAGGCCAATCCTTAAGAAAACTCCTTATGAACTATGGAACAATAGAAAACCAAACATTAGTTACTTTCATGCATTTGGTTGTAAATATTTCATTCATAATAATGGTAAAGATAATCTTGAAAAATCAGATGAAGGCATATTCTTAGGATATTCAACATCTAGTAAAGCCTATAGAGTGTTTAACAAGAGAAACTTAATTGTAGAAGAATCTATTCATGTAGTTTTTTATGAATCTTTAGCATCGAGTTCGGAAAAGATTGATGATGAGGAAGATATAAATTTACTTGAGAGAGATATTGTAAATTGAATATAGATGTATTCAGATCATGAACAAGAAGCTAAAAATGATGATTCTCCTAATGTTGATGTTGTTGATGCTAATCATAATGATGTAGATCTTCCTAGAGATTGGAGATATGCCTATGGTCATCCAAAGGAATTAATTATAGGTGATCCATCTCAAGGAGTAAGAACTAGATCATTAATGAGAAACATCAATAATCATCTTGCATTTGTGTCTCAAATTGAACCTAAAATTATTGAAGAAGCTGAAAAAGATAATAATTGGATGTTAGCTATGCAAGAGGAATTAAATCAATTTACTAGGAATAATGTCTGGACACTTGTAGATAGACATAAAAATCATTCAGTTATAGGATCAAAATGGGTATTTAGAAATAAATTAGATGAAAATGGCATAGTAATTAGAAACAAAGCTAGATTAGTCGTAAAAGGATATAATCAAGAAGAAGGAATTGATTTTGATGAAACTTTTGCACCTGTAGCTAGATTAGAAGCAATTAGATTGTTACTTGCATTTGCATGTCATATGAATATCAATTTATTTCAAATGGATGTTAAATGTGCATTTCTAAATGGATTTATAAATGAGGAAGTTTTTGTTGAACAACCACCTGGATTTGAAGATCATAAATTTTCAAATCATGTTTTTAAATTGCACAAAGCACTTTATGGTTTATAACAAGCACCTAGAGCTTGGTATGATAGATTAAGCAAATTTCTAATCGAAAATGATTTTTCTAAAGGAAATGTTGATAAAACACTATTTTTGAAAAGAAAAGATAAGGATTTATTAGTAGTACAAATATATGTTGATGATATTGTATTCGGTGCTACTAACAATCTCTTGTGTTAAGAATTTGCTAAGTTAATGCAGGGTGAATTCGAGATGAGCATGATGGAAGAACTCAATTTCTTCCTGGGACTCCAAATCAAACAAGAAAGAGAGGGAATCTTCATCAACCAAACAAAGTACACAAAGAAAATCCTCAAAAAGTTTGGGATGGAATCAATCAAACCCCTCGGAACACCAATGAGTCCTTCATGCAAACTAGACAAAGATGAAGACGGTAAGCCAGTTGATCAAAAATATTATAGAGGTATGATCGGACCACTACTTTACTTAACAGCAAGTAGACCTGATATCATGTTTGTTGTTTGCTTATGTGCTAGATATCAATCTGAACCTAAAGAATCATATTTAATTGTTGTAAAAAGAATACTAAGATACTTGAGTGGAACTAAAAATGTAGGTTTATGGTATTCTAGATACTCAACACTAAATTTGATTGCTTATTCTGATTCTGATTATGCTGGTTATAAACTAGATAGAAAGAGTACAAGTGGAGCATGTCAATTTTTAGGAAGTAACTTAATCTCTTGGTTTAGCAAAAAGCATAATTCGGTTGCATTATCAACTGCTGAAGCAAAATATGTTGCAGCTGGAAGTTGCTATGCTCAAATCCTTTGGATTAAGCGACAACTTGAAGATTATGGCATAACATTTGATAGAACTCCTATTAGATGTGATAATACTAGCGCAGTAAACCTAACAAAAAATCCAATTCAATATTCAAGAACTAAGCACATTGAAATTAGATATCATTTCATTAGAGAACATGTAGCTAATAATGACATTTGTCTAGAATATGTTAATACTGAGGAACAATTAGCCGATATATTTACAAAACCTTTGAGTGAAGAGAAATTTTGTTATCTTATAGGAGAATTAGGGATTTATGATCCGTTGGAATGACTTGAAACCCTTAAGTTCAATTATCTAGATTTTATTCAATATCTTAAAAATTTCTTCATAATTTTAAGAAAAATTCATCTAGATTGTTGAACCAATTGATTCTCCATATTCCAAGGATTTTTATCATATTTATTGATTTTTATCTTGATGAGTTTCGGATTTCTAAAACTCTTATCTATTTTTGAATCTATCTTGGAGTCGACACCTCAATCTTTGGAGTCGACACCTTATTTCTGTGTCGCTCTCGGTCAAGGACCTTGGAGCCGACACCCGCTTCAGGCGCTAACCATTTTAGCAAGTTGGAGTCGACACCCAACTTTGTGGGAGTCGACACCTTGTGGACCCTTTTCGACTATTTAGGGCCGAGTCGATACCTCTACGACCTAATCCTACTCAAATCGTCTCCAAATCCTCTCTAAACCCTATCAAAACTTGAGATTCCTTCAATTAATCATTCCCTAGGATTCCATGGCACCTAAGAGAAGGGGAACGATCTATGGTGATCCGGTGGCAACGAGAAAGCGGATGGTGAGACGCCCGATCCGTCAACTGTCGCCATCTTCGGATTCTTCATCCTCGTCCTCTACTCCTAGTGCGATTCCAGATCCTTCCTCACCTCCTTCATCACACATTGACACTCTAGCCGGTCGGATGATTACAATGGGAAGAAAAGTCAATTTTGGATTTTTTGAAGATGAGGGATTCACTATTGGACGTCAACTAAAGGAAATTGGTTGGAAAAGGTATGTTCTTTAGAAATTCCTACTTATCCTGCTTTAGTTAAAGAATTTTATCAAGATTTGTCAAGAGGAGACGGTGGCATAGTGAGTACTGTAAGAGGAAAGAGGATACATCTCACTTTCGAGATTCTTGGGAACCTTCTTGAGATTCCTACTCTTGGACCTATTGTAAACTCTCACAGTGATAGGTCAGGAGCTTTGTCAAGGATGTTAGGAAGAGATGTTGTTGATTTTGAGGAAATCAGGGCAAATTAGTTGCCTCTTGAGCTCAGATTGTTACATAATATTTGTAGTCGGATTTTATTCCCTAAGACTGGTAGGTTCGAGTATGTCTCAGAGCGAGACATTGTGATCATGGATAGTGTTTTGACTGGATAGCCTATTAATCTTCCTAGCATGATGATTTGGTATATGGCAGAGGCTGGTGGCAAGAAGATATCTTCCTTACCCTATGGCATGATCCTAACCTTAGCATTCAGAAGTCAGGGTGTAGTCATCTTAGAAAATGAACCTAAAAAGAACCTAAGGCATACATATTACTACATCATCGCTACTGTTCATCGCATTGAGTTCATTAAGGTCAATGGGAACTGGGAAAAGAAAGGTCATTCAGAGGATAGGGCAGCTGAGATTGGAGCTTTAGCACCATCAAAAGCTGGACCATCCATGAGACATCCTTCACCGGAGCCTAGCAGACCTGAGCCTTCACCGACACCTATGCCTGCTTCAGTTTCGAGTGCTTCTAGCTTTTCTGATTTACAATTAGAGCAATTGAAGACTTTGTTGGTTGAACATGAAGAGAAGATGAATAATAGTTTTGAAAATAGACTTTTGAGTTTAAAATAGTCATTTTACTCCTTAGAAGTTAAAGTGAACAACATTGGATCCTCTCTTGGAACTTATTCAGAGGCTTTGAAATCGGACATAAAGCTTATTTTTGAAAAGATCAAAGATATAGGAGGGGACTCAGATATTTACTCAAAGTGTAATGCAGAGCTTCAAGATAAAATTGTTACTGCATCTGCTTTTATTGATGACAAGCTCAATGGTTTCATGAATATTCAAAAGGAAGGAATGGGAAAGATTCTAGAAGAATTGCAGAGGCTTCTTAGATTTTAGAATTTTAGTTTACTTTTGATGTACTAAATTTAGTTTAAATCTTTTGATGTAATGTTTAAGTTTAATATGTTTTGATGCCTTGATGTAATATAATGTTTTGATATAATGTCTTGATGTAATGGAATGTTTTGATGAAGCTTATGTATTGAAATCTTTTGATGCAATGAAATTTCTTTGAATTAATATTGTCTTATTTAATAGAGTTCACTTGTGATAGAATGTTAAGCTAAATTGTATCTTATCTTAACCTTTTTGTTGATAACAAAAAAGGGGGAGAGAAGATATTGTATATGCATTAAAAACACTTAAGTAATTTGATTAAGTTGATTATTGCATGAGTTTGAGTTTTTGATTTTCAAAGGGAGAGAAATGAAATTAAGGGAGAGAGAAATGAAATTTTCAAAATGAAACGGTATATAAGGAGATGAAATTTTATTTTGAGTTTCATAGGGGGAGCTACCTCATTCAGGGGGAGCTTAACTATGATAACTTAATCCTATCTTTGATTAATCATGCATATACTCAAGGTTTTTGTCATCATAAAAAGGGAGAGATTGTTGACCCAATTATTGATTTTGATGATTAACAAAAGCCATGAGTATATTCACATTGTTTCTGACAAATTTATGGAGTGTTTCAGGTATTGAGAAAGCTTAACAATTCAAATATCACTCAAAATTGATTTTAAGATGAGTTTCAAATTGTAATTTTCAAATGTTCAGACCTTGGAGTCGACACCTATAAGTCAGGAGTCGACACATGGGCGTATCGGAATAGTTCTCAAAATTTCAGCACGGTCTGGAGTTGACACATGGATGTCTGGAGCCGACTCCAACCTGAGAAACATAAGTGTGCTTTTCTGCGTCAGTTTCTAGAGCCGACACATGGAATTCGGGAGCCGACACCTGAAATTCGAGAGCCAACACATAGAATGAGTGGAGCCGACTCTAACTTGAGCAACAGAGAGCATTTTTTGAGCCATATTTAGAGTCGACACCTCTTTTCGGGAGCCGACACATGGATTCGGGGAGCCGACACATTACTTTTCGGGAGCCGACCCCTCAAAGAAAACTTTTATTACCATTTTTGGATACACGAAGTGGAGCCGACACATGAAAGGTTGGAGCCGACTCCAACTGACAGGAACGGATTTTCAAAGTGTCAGAATGGCCTCCAACGGTAACATTTTCTCACCTAATCTCTAACGGCTATTATTTTTATGTGTAGGAGCAATCCAAGGACAGAAATAATGGCTAGTTTTTTACCTAATCTTGGATTAAAGAAAATCTATAAAAAGGGGAGAGCGGACCGTTTAAAAAAAAAGAACGAAGAAAAAAAGAAAAGAAAAAACAGGAGAAAGATCAAAAAATTGGGATATTCAAGGAAGCTATTTCAAAAGAGAAATCTCTGTGAGCTCGCCCATCTTCCAAAGAAAGATTCAAAAGAAATCCAAGGCATACAAAGTTCAAATTTGGAGGATTTCAAAGAGGAAAAGAAGAAGCCAAAACCTATTTTTCACATCTTCTCAAACATCATATTCCTGGGTGAAATCTGAGCTGGAGCTTGATTCAACCTTTCAAAGGAGAAGAGGAAAAGAAGAAAAGAAGCCAAGACTACATTCAAATCGCTTCAAACAGGCTTTTCTATTCTTTTTCTATTTATATTGAATATTCGCTCATTTGAGGAGCTGTTTGTCATTGTAAACATTAATTGATTTCATTTGTTTGCTAATTCAATCAGGGGGATTGAATTAGTGGAGGTGGTATACCTCGGGTCAAGCTAGATATAGCTTGAGGTTGGGTTTTGTGCTGGTAAGCCCGAAAAACTGGCTGGATTCGTTGTGATCCCGGGTAAAACAACAAGTTTGAGTTGTGAGCTTGCAAAACAACTCGACTATAATCAAGAGGATTATAGTGTGGACCCAAGTGGAGCTTGGGAGTGGACGTAGGTGTTGGTTATACCGAACCACTATAAAATCTGTGTTTGTAGTGTTTTGATCTCTCTCTATCTTCTTTAATTGCCTATGCTTAGCTTCGATTAACTCCATTCGCTTGGATATTTTGATATCAATCGATTAAATTTCAAAAAGAGTTAAATTTTTTAGAACCCAATTCACCCCCCCCCCCTCTTGGGTTGCCATCTGGGCCAATAGTCCAGCAAGCAGGGCTTCATACTTTGCTTCATTGTTTGAAGCCAGAAAGGAGAAGCGGATGCTGTATTCGAAAGTCGTGCCTTTTGGACTGGTGAGGACTGGCCAGTGCCAAAACCATTCGCACTGGAGGATCCATCGACGTGAAGCAACCATGGGGCGCTGGGCTTTGGTTGTCCGGGTGAATCCAAAGAAGAGCCATCTTCGGGTATGGTGCATTCAAGGAGGAAGTCTGCCAGAACCTGGGCTTTAATGGCTGGACGAGGCTGATACTGAATGTCGTGCTTGCTCAGCTCGACAGCCCATTTGGTCATTCTCCCCGATGCTTCCGACGATGGATAATTGCCTTGAGGGGTTGGTCGGTCAGATGATGATGTATGCGCTTGGAAGTATGGCCACAACTTTCGGACCGATGTTACCAGAGCTAGGACCATCTTCTCGACTCGAGTGTACCTCGTTTCAGCATCTTTGAGTAGTTTGCTGACATAATAGATAGGTCTTTGGACTCTGTTCTCCTCTCTGATTAGCACCGAGCCAACAGCATTTTCAGAGATCGCCAAGTACAGGTTCAGCAACTCCCCTGGCTTCGGGCTGCTGAGGAGGGGTGGTGAGCCAAGGTATTTCTTGAGATCTTCAAAGGACTTCTGGCAATCAGGGGTCCACTGGAAGTTTTTGGCCGATCGAAGCACTTTGAAGAAGGGAAAGCATTTCTCGGCCGATCGAGCAATGAAGCAGCTGAGGGCTGCTACTTTCCTAGTGAGGCATTGCACGTCCTTCACTGACCCAGGCGGGCCATTTGTTGCAGGGCTTGGATCTTCTGAGGGTTTGCCTCGATGCCTCACTGAGAAACCATGAAGCCGAGGAATTTCCGGAATTGACCCCGAAGTGCATTTGGTGGGGTTGAGCTTCATCTGATACTTTTGAAGTGTAGCGAAGCTCTCCGCGAGATCCTTGACGTGCTGGGATGCCTCCTTGCTTTTCACCAGCATATCATCAACATACACCTCCATGTTCCGATCGATTTGCTCCTTGAAGACTTTGTTGACCAGCCTTTGGTAGGTGGCACTTGCATTTTTCAAACCAAAGGGCATAACTCGATAGCAATAGATACCTCGGTCGGTGATGAAGGCGGTTTTTTCTCGTCTTCGGGCGCCATTCGGATCTGGTTGTAGCCCGAATAGGCATCCATAAAAGTCATATTTGATGGCCTGAAGTTGAATCCATGAGCTGGTCGATCCGCGGAAGGGGGAAGCTATCTTTTGGGCAGGCCTTGTTGAGGTCAGTGAAGTCGATGCAGATCCTTCATTTGCCATTCGACTTTTTCACCATGACCACGTTCGCCAGCCAGTCGGGGTAATTAACTTTTCGGATAAATTTGGCTTTGATGAGTTTATCCACCTCCTCTTCGATGGCTTTTTGGCGCTCGGGGGCGAAGCTCCTTTTCTTCTGCTTAATGGGCCTGAATGTCTCATCCATGCTGAGGCGGTGGACCAGGACGTCTGGGCTGATTCTGGGCATATTTGATGCAGACCAGGAAAAGACGTCAGCATTCCTTCGAAGGAATTCAATTAATTCTTGCCGAAGCTTTCCTTCCAACTGTGACCCGATCTTTATGGTTCGATCGGGCTAAGCCTCGTCAAGTGGTACCTCCTCAGTTCTTCGGCCGGCTCTCCTCGTTGCTTGGCGAGATCCTCCCGAGCATCCAGCTCATCCACCTCGGGCTTTCTGGACTGAAGGTCGGTGACAAAGCAATGTCGAGCTATGATCTGACTTCTCAAACAACCCCACTCCCCATTCGGTGGGAAATTTCATGGCGAGATGGGGAATGAAAATGATAGCTTTGAGAGATATTGCCCCGGTCTGCCAAGGATGGCGTTGTAGGAGACCTAAGCTTGGTCACGAGGAAATCCATGAGCACGGTAGCCACGCGGGGCTAGGTGCCGGCTCGGACTGACAGAGTGATGACTCCTTCAGGGATTATGAGTCACCTGTGAAGCCCACTAGGGTGGACTCTACCGGTCGAAGGCTTTCTACCCAGAATTTTAATCTCACAAAGGCATCAAAATACAGAACATTAACAGAGCTTCCACTATCAACCAAGATTCGGTGTACATCATAATTGTTCATATTTAAAGATACAACCAGAGCATCATCGTGGGGGTACTGTACCTTCCCAAGGTCTTCATAGAGAAAGTGAGCTCATCGATTGAGCCTTCTTTGGTGAATTTTCCTCCTCGCTTGGCCAAGAGGATGGGGATCCGGCCGTCGCTATCACATTGACATTGCCGAGGATCGGAGGTTTTGGTAGAGGAAGCTGGCGAGGCTCAGGTTGGCGATTCTCCTCATTGTTGGCTCAGGGGGACCCCTGAACCGGTCCAGCCTGCCCCCTGAATCAATCGCTCAATCTCGTTCTTGAGCTGCTAGCAGTCTTCAGTATCATGCCCGTAGTCCCGATGAAAGCGGCAATACTTGGTAGGGTCCCTCGAGTTGCATTGCCTCGGAGAGGGGGAGGCCGGGGAATTTGTCGCTCATCTCCATCAAGATCTGTGCTCTTGGCACAGTAAGGGGAGTGTAACGGTCGAACCTTCGAGCCGGACTCCGAGTTTGGTCTCGAGGTGGTAGTGGAGGAGCTCTGTGGTGGCGAGGCGGGCTAGCGCGGCGTTGGGCTCATTGCTTGTCCAAGCCCTTTGCCTCCTTCTTCTTCAGCTACTCGGCCCAAGATGATCTCCTCGATTCTTCAACCCTGGTGTACTTGTCCGCCAGGGACATCATGTCCGAAAGGCTCTTCGGGTAATTAACCTCTAGAGCCAGGTAGAAGTCTCCCTCCTTGGACACTCCTCCGGCCAGGGCGGACATGGCCACCTCATGGTTGAGATGGTCGACTTCTAAGAGGGCCATGTTGAAGCGGCCGAGGTAATTCTTCAGTGATTCCCCCTCTCTCTGCTTGACCTCGGAGAGGGAATCGGATCTCCATCGCTGGTGATGTCTGCTGATGAACTGGCTGATAAGCAAACATCTCAGCTCATTAAAAGAATCAATGGAACCTGGCTTCAAGCTGTTGAACCAGGTTCGGCAGATCCCCTTAGGGTGGAGGGGAAGCTCGACATAGGATTGCATCCGACGCTCCGTGGAACATCATGATGGACCTGAAGCTGCTGAGATGGTCATCAGGATCGGTGGATCCATGGTACGGCTCGATGGTAGGGAGCTTGACATGAGGGGGAATCACTTCCCTCATGATCCTCTCGGAGAAGGGGATGCCCTGGTCCGCTTTCGGTTGAGGCGGAGGGGCTTGCCTGCGGCGTCTAACTCCTGATGCCATTCTTGCCGCATCTCCTACATCTGCTGCCTGATCCCCTCATCAGAGTGGTAGGAGGGATCGGGCAATGGGAAGGCGGCAGCGGCGTCGAGTTCTAGGAAGACACTGGAGAAGGGGAACGAAACCGCCTAGATCTGAGCGGCTCTTCCCTCAGCTCGCTGTGGCACTGGTTTTGCCTTTGCAGGCTGGCGATGATAATCCATTGCTTCCACGGATTAGAGGAAGAAATTTCTGGCGGAGCAGGGGCAGCGGCCTCTTCGTGAAGCTGAGGAGCAGGGATGCAGGGCCAGGAGTCGCCTGGAGCCCCTAGACCAACTGGGTCAATGCCTGAACCTGTGGACCAGAGTGGCAAACTGGTCCAACGTTACCACTGTTGCCGGTGGCGAAGGGGTTTTAGCTGGCGTGGTGGAGGAGGTACCGCACCGCTAATCGGATCAGGCCTTTGAGAGGCGGTCTAATCTTGAGCTTAGATGTGCTCTTTTCCAATTGGCCATTAGAGGTTGCTTCTTCTGGTTTTTGAGTCTTGTCTCCTGGATCACAAGTTTATGGGACTTGGGGCCCTTCCTCTAGCGCCAATCTGTTGCCGCAAAAATCCGTTCTCCGACTCGGGTGCGCTTCGGCTCCTGATCCAGACGCCGATCTAATCGCTTCGGACGGAACCTGCAAACAGTCCGCATGCAGAGGGTGCTGTGGGGGTTGCCCTCTGTGGAGGATCCTCCGATGCCCAAGTCAGTGGAGATTCAAACAAGCAGATGTGAGGAGAAGCTCTCACAGAAGAGTTCCCCTTAGGCGGGTGTTCTCTAGGAGCCCTGAGCTCAGGGGGGGCTTCAATGGAATATCCGAGCTTGTGAATGAGTGTGAGTAATTGCGTGTGCGTACCTGAGAGTTGGAGGACTGTGGCATTTATAGGGGATCACCTGGTTCCTTGGGCATGTGTGAGGAGAGGTCTGAAAGTCGTTATGATTCGAAACAGATTCGAATCAAGTTTGTTGTAAGACCAATAGGATCCGTATCTTTTGGTTAAAGGATCGATGGCTGGAGAGCTAGTTGATGCTTTTGAGATTCAGTGATTACATAGACTCTAGGCCACTCCTGTGTATGATTCCTGTTTGGAATCTTATTCAGTTGTAGTGAATTTGAACTCTCTCCGCAAAATCCACAGAGGTGTTCTGAATGCATTGGCCCAACCGGAACGAGGAATAACCTGGTTCTCCGAGGTATAGAATGGTTCGGCTCGGATTGCTGAGGTATGAGAGTGGTTCGGGTTGTCAGAGCGACCCAACTTTATCAAAGGCGATTCAGCTTTGTCGCTTGGCTGTTATGCCAGCTGGCTGGTAAGATGTGGGATTGGGCCTGACCCAATTGTCGATGTGGGCGATCACTAATGCAATGACGATTTTACCCCTCATCACTTATCTTGTTCTGAATGCAAAGATCTTTGTGAGATGATGGAAGAATAATGTCTCAATCGATGTCAATCCATCCCATTGTGATAAATATCCATATTGGCATCTTGTAATTAATCATATAGAATAATTATGAAACAATAAGAGTCTTTATATAAATTAATATGAAAGAACAAGAGTTCTTATTAGATTATGAGGGGTGTTGATGCCGATCACCTTGAACTAGCATCCTTGAATGTCAGTGGACGTACCGTCAGTTGGTTGAAGAAAACTTTACCTCGGCGCCAAGATCTGCAAGAAATCTTGGATCCGGATATTTCGGCGGGGACCCTCCGACGCTCAAGTTAGTGATAGAATCACAGCTGTGAGCTAGCTTGAGGAAGCTCGATAGAGAGGAGTTCAGCGGAAGATCCCAGAACTCTTTTAGTGTTTAAGTGTTCATACCTTGGCTAAGGGTCCCTCTTATCCATTTTATAGATACACGTAGCTCTTGTCTTTTCATGGAAAAATGAGCCATGCAGCACCTTATGATGGATTATGAATGAGGTTCTGAGAAGCTTGCTCGAGAAGCCCCAGAATCTTATGTTGAGCCTTAACTTTTTGAATGGGATGTCAGAATTAGTAGGAATCACCTTGTTTGAACTGGATGATTAGTACTTTTTAAGACGGATAATGACTTTCTAGGGCTCATCTGATCCATATCATTAAAACTTCATGATGAATGATGACTTTTTAGGCTTGTGCCAGAGTCATAGAACTTGTCTTTTTAGACATACACGAGGCAGTGGCGGTTGGTGGGCTTGGCCTGGACAGAAACAAAGGCTTGCCTGAGAAGCCGAAGATTATCCTAGAAGCGGGGCCGCCTGGAGTGCGGCCGCCTAAAGCCAGGGCCGCTTGCAGGGATGCCTAGAGCCGAGGCTGCCTGGAGCTAGGGCCGCCTGGAGCTGGGGCCACCTGGAGCAAGGATGCCTAGAGCAAGGGCCACTCGGAGAAAGGATTCCTGGAGCGGGGCTGCCTGGAAGCGAGGACGCCTGGAGCCGGGGCCGCCTGGATAACTTCTGACTGTTAACTTTATATGTGGTGCTTATCAGCCACATCATATGCCCCCTACTCCTGTGTCTTGGCATTCGTGTGCGGCACTCACCAAGAGAAAGGAGCGCGAAACTTCTCGCTTTGTGTAAGGTTTTGTGTGCCATAATTTAGCAGAGGCGGGCACGTGCCTATGGGGAGGTAGAGTTCTTTTGATGCCTTTTCATCATTTAAGTGACAGCATCAGAAGCGATGCGGCTTGAAGGAAAATCGAGGAGAATACCCCTCGATTAACCAAAAAGGGTGGAATGCCATTATTGGAGTCGTCCTTACAATGTCCCATCATTGGGCGTGGGCCTTACTCTTCAAACGTCACCGAAACATTACACCTTGATCAGTGAAGAGTCATGGATAGTTGGATATTTAGCTGTACTCATGAGTCCCCAGTGGCATCATCGTAGGTGGGACATTTTTAAACATGATGTATAAAGGCCGTCCCGTCTGCCCTTCTAATTTCTCACGCCTCCATTGCTTTCTCTGTGCCTTCTGAGCTTCGAGTTCTTGTTTTTGCTCCATGGTCCTCAGGTCAGTCTTCTTCGCCTTTTCCATATCCTTTTTTCTTATTATGGATTCCAGTCACGATAGAAAAGGTAAGGGTTCCATGATCAAACCATCCCAGGATGAGATCTTCAGACATGGCATTGGGCCCCCGATGGTATATCCATTCGCGGCATTCTGGCGACTATACCCAAGAACCATCTAGATTCCTTCTGACCATCTAGGGTCATCCTCCTTCTCCTTCCCCTAGGGCCTCCTCTTCATCATCTAACCATGAGGCATTTCATCGGTTACCTTTTCTAAATGACCGGCCCGGCGGGGATAGCCTCGACCATACCTCCCAGAGAATGAAGAATCTTAGGGTCCGGTAATAGATACCCAATAGTATTCGCCTCTCCCTCCCCAGTCCTGACGACAGGGTGACTTCTATCGGCCTGGTAGGGTTGCCTTGTATGAGGAGTTTTTAAGAGTGGGCTCCGCCTCCCTCTTCATCCCTTCTTTCTTGCAGTCTTGAAAAGGTACGATATTATTTTAGCTCAACTATCTCCGAACTCTATTCAGATTATTTACTCCTTTTTGGTACTCTGCCATTTTTATGGTTTTTGCCCCGAGTCTCTTTGTTTAGGGCTTTGTATAGACTCCGTAGTCCCAATAAATTCGGGTGGTGGAGTTTTGCCTCCAGGCCCAACAGAACCTTAAAACTCAACCTTTCCTCCAAAGTCAAGGGCTAAAAATCCGATTCTTCTATGCCCATGTAGATGGGGTGGGATGAGTTGGGGCAGTCCCGACACTAACCCCAATAAGAATTCATCCATCGAAGAGGGACCAAGAGTTCTATAAGGTCTTGATGTCTATCGTCATCCCACCCAGTAATATTATCAGAGGACAACCTCCATGAGATCGCCTCAACGCCGGTGTCGCTGCCATCGGCACCCGGTGAGCATTATACTTTTTATTTTTCCTTTTTCTCCTTCTTCTCTCTCCTTTTTTTTTTGAGTCTGACTCTTGTATCTTTGTGCAGCCATAAAATTTTCTTCTGATTTCTTAGTGGCGGGTCTTCGAAAAGACAAGAGGCCGCCGACAATGCAGCAGGAGCGGCTCCAAGAAACCTCGTCAGGGGGAGCCGGGTAGATCGACCCAGCCTCCTCTTGATCTCCTTGTGGCCATGCTGATAGAGGAGCCAAGGAGGGAGAGTCCTCCTATCAAGATGCCCGCCACAGCGCCCTCTCCCATCGAGGTACTAGCCACGGAGATCTCTCCCGCCGAGGCCGAGGAGGGACTAGTTAGAGGTGAGTCCTCAGCTGCCACTGAGCAGACGGGTGAGTCGGTTCCAAAGGTGAGAGTTGAGGCATCCGGAAGTTGAAGAGATTTTCCCATCGGCTCCTCAATCAACGATAGAAGAAACGCTCCCATCAATGCTCCAAGGATGGCTGTTTGAATCTGTTTTGGGCCTTGCAGTTCTTTCCAAGTTTCAGGCAATGCTCCGCCGCTTCGATTGAAGAGTTGTTCGATACTCTTTTTACTGCCATAGTCCAGGTAAGAGTTGTTTGATTCTTCTTTGTTTCGATTGTGACTTGAATTCTAATTAGTCGGTTGATGCAGATGTCCAATGGCCTTTTCATCATCCGGGATGATTTGGCCATCGCAAAGGCCCGGCAGGGGACCTGGCCAAAGAATTGGCTGAGGTCAAAACTAGAGAGCTGAAGATGACCGATGAAATCTGGGCCACCCAGAAGGAAATTCGTGCAGTGCAAGAGCAGGCAGAGGAAACTGAAAGGAGGGCTCGAGTTGCCGAGGCTAAGCTGGCAGACATCATGTCGAGGCTGGGGCCGACTGAGAAAAAATTGGCAGAGGCTCTCCGCAAAGTGGAACATGTCGAGAATAAAGATACTCGAATCTGAAGCTCGGGCCACCATGGAAAAGTAAGCTATTGCGGATTCAATGCCCGGGTTACATGGGATAGGATGACCGCCGCTGAGGCACAAGTTCAGAAGGTCATGAAAGAACTGAATGCCGCCAAGGGCCAAGTTGATGAAAGAGTAGCTACCGTCGAGGCTGAGCTAGGGAGAAGATAGCTGCCGCCGAGGCTTAGGCCGCAAAGAAATGACCATCATTGAAGCCCAGGCCATGGAGAAAGTGGCCGCCACTGAACTCCAAGCTCGAGAGGCCATGGAACGCTATAAAGGTTCTTTGGATTTTGCCTTGGAATTTAGTGAGGCAGCCCTTGATGCTTTTGCTCAAGGCTTGAGCGGTGCAAGAGGAGGTTAGCCCGGGCCTTCAAATTAAGCAACCTTGAACACTTTTGGCCTGGGGATGAAGAGGAGGAGGGTCCGAAGAATGATGGTGCTGAAGGCGGACCGAGACTCACCGAGCTCTAGAGTTTGTCTTTTTTCCTTTTTCTTACATTTTGTAACCCGACTAGTGTCAGTCTTTCGTATGACATTGTTATGTTTTAATGAAAAAAGTAATCTTATCACATAATATACTTATTGTTTGTAGTGTTTTGGTTTTTTGATGGTCAAGTCCTACCTTTAGCCTTTTGATTTGATAGGACACCTCTTTGGTCCCCCGAATATACTTGGAGACTGGCACTTAGATGTGCAGACCTCGTAGGACATCTAGACTTATCCTTGCCTTTTGGTCTTTGCTGGAGTGTCCCTTGAATATCGATGCCGATCACTATCCAAAAAAGTCACTTTAGGAGTCTCTCGACCTTAGATGTCTGATTCGAAGTCGCTTGAAGACTGGGACCACCTAGGACTGGGGTCGCCTGAAGTCCTTTAAAAACTACCTTAAAGATTTCTCGTCGGCCCGGGAATTTGACTCGGGGCTGCGAATTGTCGTAGGACTTGAACTGCCTCAGGGGTTTCTCGGCCGGCCCAGGGGTATCGTATGATCGCAGGGCCGCCGAGGTCCTTTGAAAACTGCCTCGGGGGTTTCTCGCCCAGCCCAAGAGTTTGACTCGAGCTGCTGGATTGTCATAGGACTTGAACCACCTCAGGGATTTCTTGCCAGCTCGGGGGGTGTCCATATGATCGTGGGACCGCTGAGGTCCTTTGAAAATTGCCTCAGGGGTTTCTCGTCTGGCCCAAAAGTTTGACTTGGGGCCGTCGGATTGTCATAGGACTTGAATAGCCTTTGGGGTTTCTTATTGGCCCAGAGGTGTCCGTATGATCGCAGGGCTGCCGAGGTCCTTTGAAAACTGCCTTGAAGGTTTCTCGTTTGGCTTAAGAGTTTGACTTGGGGCCACGGATTGTCATAGGACTTGAACCGCCTCGGGGTTTCTTGGATTGATCACAACCATCGATGATAAGATCGTTGAACGGTTGACCATCGGTTGATCGGTCAATAGCTGACCATCTGTGGACCGACAAGACCATTGGTGATAAGATGCCCATTTTTGATCATGCTGTTGGTGATAAGACGATCATTTTGATCATGAAATCGTATCAAAGCCGTGCAATGACTTACCAGATCGCGTGATCATCAGATCACGATGATGAAATGATGTATCGAGACATGGATCGGCTTATGTGATCAAGTGATCATCATATCACGATTGTGAAACAATGAATCAAAGGCTGATAAGACCCTCCATTTACCTCCTTTGACCACATCCGATCAAATCAAATCAATTAAATTTAAACCCATAAGGATGCTTCCAAAAAGCACCTAAAGTTATAAATAGGACTCGTTACTTGCATTTCATTCAATCGATTCAATTCCAGTTCCTTTCTTCTCTTAGGCATTTGCATACTCTCCTAAAGAAGTATAGCTACATTGCATAGAAAAAGAGAGAAAAACAATCTTGGTTTGAATTTTTGATGAATTGTAGTACTATTTTCACCAGAAGGAGACCGTTGTATCCTGAAAGACAATCGTCATAAATCGCAAGCATCTGTGCGAGACGAAATTGTCCTAAGGACATAGAGTTAAACTCTAAACTCGGTCTTAATCAAGTAGCAATCTACATCAAGAATCTTAAGACAATTTCGCTATCACGAAACTGTTGCTGCAAATGGCTACAATGATTGCACCTGTTCAAGTCGAGAAATCGAAGTTCTTCAGAACCGACTTCAAGAGGTGGCAACAGAAGATGCTGTTCTATTTCACCACTCTGAATCTGATCAGAGTACTGAATGAAGATCAACCTGTCCTGAAGGAAGAAGAGACCAACAAGCAAGTGATTGCTACGGTAGAAGCATGAAAGCATTCAGACTTTCTTTGCAAGAACTACATCTCAATGGTTTGGATAATACTCTGTACAATGTGTAGTAGTATTGCCATTGCCAAGGAGTTATGGGCATCCCTGAACAAAAAGTACAAGACAAAGATGCTGGATATAAGAAGTTTATGATCGAAAGGTTTTTAGACTACAAAATGGTCGACCATAAAACTATTATGGAGCAAGTCCAAGAGCTCCAGATCATCCTGCATGAGATACATGCAGAAAGAATGTCTCTAAGTAAGTCATTCCAGGTAGCTGCTATCATTGAGAAGCTACCGCCATTATGGAAGACTTTAAGAACTATTGAAGTATAAGCGGAAAGATGGGACTTGAAGATCTAATTGTCCGAGGATCGAGGAAGACAATAAGAGCCATGACAAAAAGATAGGAGGACAACCTGTTGAGCCTAAGGCCAACCTCATAGAAGGAAAGAAGAAACACAAGTTTTCTGGCGAAGGCTTTAAACAAAAGAAGAGCAATCCAAAGAAATTTAAGTTCAAGGGCAAGTGCTTTGTTTGTAGAAAGCAAGGACACAAATCCAAGGACTATCGTTTCAAGGGGAAAGAAAAGAAAGAGGTCAACATTACTGATATCCTATCCCAAGAAGTATCGATATGATGCTGTCAGCTGTTGTGTTTGAAGCAAACATGGTTGACAAAGCCAATGAGTGGTACATCGATACTGGAGCTACCAGACATGTCTGCTCTGATAAGAGTATGTTCTCATCATATACTCCTATCAATGGTAGAAATCTGGTTATGAAAAATTCGCTACATCCAAGATAGAAGTACTTGGCCGCATAGTACTCAAGATGACATCTGGAAAGGAACTTCTGTTGAATGATGTACTTTATGTTCAGATATTCAAAAGAATCTGGTGTCAGGCTCCCTCCTAAGCAAATATGGCTTTAGAATGGTTTTTAAGTCTGGCAAATTTGTACTCACTAAGGGAAGGATATTTATTGGAAGGGGTTACTTGAATAATATATTATTCAAGGTAATGTAATGACTGTACACCGAAACCTTGAAATGAAAAAAATTCTTTTCTGCTTATATGATTGACTCTTCTTGGTTATGCATGATAGATTAGATATGTAAATTTTAATTCATTACCAAAATTAATAAAATTAGAATTATTACCTAATCATGAAATTGATCACATTACAAGTGCGAAGTGTGTGTTGAAGCTAAGTTAGCAAAAACACCATTTCCTTTAGTAGAAAGAAATACTAAACCTCTTGACTTAATTCACAGTGATCTATGTGATTTAAAGTCAGTTCAAACTCAAGAAGATAAAAAGTATTTTATAATATTTATTGATGATTCAATAAGATACTGGTATATGTATCTACTAAAGTCTAAAGATGAGGCTTTAGAAATGTTTAAATTTTATAAAAATAAAGTTGAAAATCAACTTGGTAAAAGATTAAGGCTATAAAAAGTGATAGAGGTGAAGAATACGATGCATCTTTTGACTAATTCTATCAAGCATGGCATTATTTATCAAACTACGACTCCTTATTCGTCTCAATCTAATAGAATCGCATAACGCAAAAACTGCACATTGAAAGAAATGATGAATACTATGTTCATAAATTCTGGTATACTATAGAATTTATGGGGAGAAGTAATTCTCTCTGCAAATCATATTCTTAACAAGATACCTCTTAAGAAGAAGGATGTTACTCCATATGAGTTATGGAAAGGAAAGAAGCCTTCTTACAATTACTTAAGAGTGGGGGTGTCTAGCTAAAGTAGTTATTTTGAACCCCAAAAAGATCAAAATAGGATCTAAAACTGTTGATTGTATTTTTATCGGTTATACACAAAATAGTAGTACATATCGCTTTCTTGTGTATAAATCGGATATATCTGATATTCAAAAAAATACAATCATGGAGTCAAGAATGCATCATTCTTTGAAAATATATTTTCAAGCAAATAAAATTAGAAATAAGTTCAAATAAAAGAACTTATGATAATAATGCTAGTAGTAATCATCAAAAAAAATATCCTGAAGATGAACCCAGACGCAGTAAGAGACCAAAAGTTACAAAGTCTTTTGTCTGATTATGTAACTTATATGTTACAAAATGAACCTCAACATTCAAAGAGGCAATGTCTAACCCAGAAACACCCTTTTGGAAAGAAGCTATTAATAGTGAAATTGAGTCCATCATGCACAATCATACTGAGAGTTGGTAGACTTACCATCTGATATAAAACCTCTAGGGTGCAAGTGGATTTTAAGAAAAAACTAAAGGTTGATGGATCAATTGACAAGTATAAAGCCAGATTAGTGGCTAAGGGCTTCAAACAAAAAGAAAGTATAGACTTCTTTGATACCTATTCACCAGTAAGTAGAATAACATCTATAAGAATGTTAATCATTTTTGCAGCCATTAACAATCTTGAAATATATCAAATGAATGTTAAAACAACATTTCTGAATGGTGAATTAGAGGAAAAAAATTATATAAACAACCAGAAGAGTTTGTTGTTATGGGCAAAGAAAAGAAGGTGTGTAGACTTGTTAAATCCTTATATAGATTAAAACAAGCTCCTAAGCAATGGTATATAAAATTTGATAATGTCATGTTATCAAATAGATTCAAAATAAATGAATATGACAAATGTATATGCCAAAACCCTGCCTGAAGGGTATGTGATAATCTACTTATACATAGATGACCTATTAATCATTAGTAGTAATACTGAAATAATTAAATAGATAAAAAAATATTAATCAAATATTTTGAAATGAAAAATATGGGTGTTGCAGATGTTATACTGGAAAATTGAATCACTAGAACATCTGAAGAAATAATATTATCTCAATCTTATTATATTAAAAAATATTAAATAAGTTTAAAAGTATGATACTAGTCGGTGAAAATACCTGTAGATGTTAATCTACATTTAGCTAAGTATACTAAAGAACCCATATCTCAGTTGAAATATTCATGTATAATTGGCAGTTTAATGTATGACATGAATTGCACTCATCTTGACATAGCATATGCTGTCAATAAATTGAGCAGATTCACTAATAATTTAGGTCCAAGTCATTGGACAGCTTTAATAAAGGTATTAAGATATCTGCGATATACCCTAAGTTATGAATTACATTATTCAAGATATCCAATTGTACTAGAAGGATAGAGTGATGCAATTGGATATCTAACACAGAAGATACAAAATTTATTAGTGGATATGTATTCACCTTAGGAGAAGGTGTTGTGTCATAAAAATCTTCTAAACAAACATGTATAGCTGATCCATTATGGAATCTAGGTTTATTACTTTAAAAAAGGCTGCTGAAGAAGCAGAATGGCTTCAAAATCTTTTAGAAGATATTTCATGTTGGCCAAAGCTGTATCTGCAATATGCATACATTATGATAGTCAATTGACGATTTGTAGAGCATAAAATAGATGTATAATAGTAAGTCTAGAAATATACGTCGTAGACATAATACCATTAAGCAGTTACTTTAAATTGATGTAATTTTTATTGACTATATTCAGTCAAGAAAAACCTAGCAGATCCATTGACAAAGGGGTTACCAAGAGATCAAATAAACTGTTTATCGAGGGAAATGGGTTTAAAGCCTATAAAAAAAAATCTTCATAGTGGATACCAACCTAGCTGACTAGAGATCCCAAGATCTAGGTTCAAAAGAAATAACTAAATTATGAAGAGATCAAATAGCACTAAGGATGTCTAATCCTACTCATTCCTATGATAATTAATTAGTGCAACCTGCTAAAAAGTACTAGAATAAGCATTGCTTTTAATGATTCTTATAACATGAAGATCATGTGGGGTATAGCAGGATACTCTTAATAAGAATCACCTATGTAAGTGTGAACTGGGCCAATTCTATGAGAATTTTAAGGCTTTAATTCTCTAAAAGCACTCATGAAATCAGGAGTTGTTCGGGGCAAAATGAACACAACCATGAGAACCAAAAAATGCTCAAAAGAAGTTGTATGATTGTTATTGTTTTGATTTACACAAAAAGCTGAAAAGTTTAAAATATCATGTTTACTTTTTAGCAAGTAAACTCGATAACAACTCACTAAGGAAGGTTCAAAGCCACAAACTACCTATCCTGATACAACTTCATTCCATTATACTCTCTAAAGTGTCTGCATATTCATTTGCATTTAAAATCCTTTTTTCTAGGGGATCGCCTTTGCTAATCCTTGATGATCTTTGATCAAAGTCAAATTTTTATTCATGTGGGAGATTGTTGGGTAATGGACCAATAGGCCTTGAATACCCAAATAGGCCTTGAAAGCCCATTACCTTCTGTGAATGAGAAATTGAGAGAACATTTAGTCCCACATCGAAAATATTAAGAAAGGAAGGTTTACTTATATAGAAACATATTTCTTCATGCTTAAGTTCCTTAGGCTCACCATAAGCGGAGAGCTTGAGGGTGATGCATACGTGCATGCGAACGCGTGTGTGCGAAGGACGCAATAAGTGCTTTGTAGGCGCACTTTGTACTTCGACATGCGCATCGTTGCGAGGAGCATGAGGAGCCTTAAATTTTTTTAATCATGAAGATCCGACGATAGAGACTGATCGGATTAAGATGAGGGGCTAAGATTAAATGATGGATCGATGACTTGGATGATCATGATTGATCAGAGCGGTGTTGATCGGCTAATCATAGCTTGGATTGAGCACAACCGTCAGTGATGAGATCGTTGAATGGTTGACCATCGGTTGATCAGTCAACAGTTGGCCACCCATGGATCGATAAGACTGTTGGTGATAAGACGCCCATTCCCGATCATGTTATTGGTGATAAGACGATCGTTCCGATCATAAAACGATATATCAAAGCCGTGCAATGACTTACCAGATCACGTGATCATCAGATCATGATGATGAAACAACATATCAGGACGTGGATCGGCTTATGGGATTGAGTGATCATCATATCACGATTATGAAACGACGAATCAAAGGCTGATAAGACCCTCCATTCGCCTCCTTTGATCACATCCGATCAAATTAGATCAATTAAATTTAAACCGTAAGGATGCTTCCAAAAGGCATCTAAAGTCTATAAATAGGACTCGTTACTTGCATTTCATTCAATCAATTCAATTTCAATTCTTTTCTTCTCTTAGGCATTTGCATACTCTCCTTAAGGAAGTATAGCTATATTGCATAGAAAAAAAAAAAAAAAAGCATTCTTGGTTTGAATTTTTGATGAATTATAGTACTATTTTCATCAAAAAGAGACTGTTGTATTCTGGAAGATAATCATCACAAACCGTTAGCACTTGTGTAGGATGAAATTATTTTAAGAATATAGAGTTAAACTCTAGACTCGGTCTTAATTAAGTAGCAATCTGTGCCAACACTGGTATATCCTTGTCTCCACAAATCACACAGAAGAGATTGATATATAAAATGCTGAATCCATAGGTTTTTTTTCTTCCTTTTTTCTTTGAAACTAACACAACGTGATCGTACATTACATTCTAATTTTATGTCCTATAAATGCATCATCTTAAGAAACAATTAGAAAAAATTTCCTGAAAACTAAAACTGAACCCTTAATCTCAACAACCTTGAAATCCATCCCCTAATCCCAATTACCATCCCCTAATCCTAATTACCCTAGTTACCTCACTTCCCCATCCCTAAGAAACATTTGTTGATTCCCTGAAGTTGCTACATTGGAACCTATTTTAACACCCTTAAGCCCCTCTGCCTCAAACCCTATTTTGATATCCTGAAACCCATCTACCCTATTCTAATATCTTAAAACCTCTTTACTCGAGAGAGGGAAAAAAAAACATCTTTCTTCTAAAGAAACCCAAAGCTTTTCCATAAGTAAGCCAATGGAACCTCCAAAGCCCTATGTCCCTCGAAATCCCTGTGGAGCCTCCATAGGAAAAAGAAATTCGTCAACATCAAACAACTCATGCATATTAAACAATCATTCCCTCATGAAAATAGCTCAACTCCAAAACCAAAAGCAGTACCTAGATCAAGCAATGATTTTAAGTTCAAAATCAGAAGCATTACTTATATCAAGCAATGATAAAAACAAAACAAGCTAAGTTGATTTTAAGTATAGAATTGGAAGCCGTACTCATATCAAGCAATAATAAAAGCAGAACAAGCTGAGTTGAGCAAGACCAAGTCAGATCGAGCCAAATCAAGTTAGCTCAGCCAAACCGAACCCAAAACAAACTAGACGAAGCCCAAATTAAGATCAAAAGGATATCTTACTTTCAAATTATGCTTGGTTGAATTTAAAGAGAAGCTCTGCTCTCATATTGAAATAGATTGAGTAGTAATTGAGTCCAAATCAATCATATCGAGCCTGATCAAGCAGTGATTAAGTTATATCGAACCTAATCAAGTAGTGATTGAGCGACATCGAGTCTAATCAAGCAGTGATCGAACCACATCAAGCTCAATTAAGCTTAAATCAAGTTCAAAAGGGAGTCTTACTCTCAAATGAATTCTAGTTGAGCTTAAATAAAAGTCTTACTCTAAAGATTAAAGATCAAGCTATGTTGAACCTGATTAGTCAAACCTAATTAAGTGGCAATAGAGCCACATCAAATTAGATCGAACACAAATAGAAGGAGGTCCCCAAGACGACGGCCAGCTAAGCGAACATCAAATTAGCCATTGCTAAGCAACTTGCTTCCCAAGACGATGGGTCTAATGGAGCGAAGGAAGATTTCCTTGCAAACTTCCGCAGGTGAGGACGCCGCTAACTAGAGCAAATGCCACCCCCTTGGGAGGATGCAATGCAAGACAATGGCATGACTGAACCAGCTTGAAGAGTTAAGAACCAATCCAGATCTGCTGGACAGAGGTCTTCCTTTGTTCCTCTTCATGCTGTAAATGAAAATTTAAAGCCTTCTGCTAGCACAGTGCTCTTGAAATTATATGTATTTATACTTTTTGATTTTTTGAATTAATAAAAGAAGCATTTTTCTTCAATCTTGCCTCGTTTACATGAAAGATGAATGTTTATATGAAAATCCAAAATATATTATGAGGATGTAATTTTAGTATAATGTATATAAGAGGATTAAAATTACATCTAATATATTTAAATATGTCCATGATTGATAGAAGTAAGGATCTTCTATCACTAATCTCATTCAGATTGTTGTGTAGAGATACTTAATGAAGGTATATATATAATAAGATTATAGGATTTGGATCGATATAATTTGAATCTTTATTTAAGACGGTTATAAAGAATTTAATTTATGTCATAAGATGATTATATGTAGATCAACCTTAATCCTGATTTAATCACAGACTCCTTGATTGTGCTATTGGATCTTTTGATTTATTTGTTAAAGCTCAAGAGAATTTTGCTACATATTATGAGTTAATGGAGAGAGAAAAATTTTATTTTTTGATATTTTTAATAATATGATTATTGAGAATATTAAAAATAAATAATAAATTTGATTTATTAGATATTTAAAATTAATAATATCTAAAATTATTAAATGAGATTTGATAATTTAGATATATATTTAATTTAGATATTATTATTTGTAAACGTTATCTAAATTAAATGTTGCAAGAGATAAACGTTATTTAAATTAAATGTTGTAACAAATAAACGTTATATAAATTAAATTTTGTAATATAATGTTATCTAAATAAATTAATTTAAAAATATTTTTTAATTCATCTAGAGCCTATAAATATGGCATAAGGTGAACTTTAAAAAAAAAATTGAAAGAAAAGTTTATTTCCTTCTTTTTCTCTTGCGCCAAAAATATAGAAAATCAAGAGTGAGTTCACTCTCATAATTTGATACCAATTTTGAGAAAGGTAAAGAAAAAGGTGAAGGCTCTAGTTTCGTTTCTTCGATACCGATCTGAGAAAGGTGAGGAATGTTCTAGTTTCGTTTTGTTTTAATTTTGCAGGTATGTTATGAAGTACCTTGGTCCGAAGTACCTTGGCCCTTAAACTCTACAGTGAGATACTTCATCCATAGCTACGAATCCAGTAGTAAGGCGTGTTTGTTCCTTCGAGATCTCAATATATCGATATGTTTTTATGTTTAGAAAAAATTATATGATAATTTTTTCTTTTCATATGACAATATTAATTTTATGCTTGTTAAATGATCCGCATATTTTTGCTATGTATATATATATATATATTGAAAACCAACACTTGCCTAGTGAGAAAACCTCTTTCGGAGAGTTAAATGTCCCAACTATTGTGGGGTGGAATGGTAAGAATGGTGTTAATGTCACTTCCACTCAAATCTCTATTAAGACCCTAAGGCCAAGGCCTCCATCTCATGATAGAGCATTCCATCTCCCCTCTCCATTTAAATCAGAAGCCTGTTTCTAGTACCATGGAGAGAGACAGGCTATATTTCAAGAGTGTCAGCAGAAACGGTTGGGTCTTCTTTTTATGCAAGAGGGGCAGTAGGAAAATAGATTCACAGGAGGCTTTGTTTATAATTCGTGGCCATCCTAAGAGCATGTACGATGTTCCTTCCTTCCGAGTGGAGACTTCTCACGTCCGTCTGCATCACGACCTAGAACGAGTTGCCGTCTTCCAAATCTCTGTGACTCAGAGTGGGATCCCTCCTCCAAATTAATGCCGATCAAGTTAGAAGCGCCTTTCGTCATTTCTATGGGAGCTCCCACCAAGATCCTGCAGTTTATGGATGCAATGCTTTCCTAGTGTTCTTTCCCGAGAGAGAGAGAGAGAGAGAGAGGTAAAGGCAAGGGCCATCAAACATTGCCAAAAATACCCCTTAAAAAAATTAAAATAATAGATAATTAGGTAATCGCATGTATACTTTACAATTAGTAGAGACAAAAGTAGAAATAGCAATACAAGCAATAGAAGAGCAAGAGCAATATTATTGATACTACTAGTGGTAGCAGCAATATAGCAACTAATAGCAATGGTGATGATAAAAAAGGTTATAGGTTAAAAAAAAAGTTGTTGTAGTACCCGGTTCCTACGAACCAGGTTTAGGTTAATTCTAACCCGGTTCATGCGAACCAGGTTTGAGTTAATTCTAACCCGGTTCATGCGAACCAGGTCTGGGTTAATTCTAACTCGGTTCATGTGAACCAGGTCTAGGTTGATTTAATGTGTTGAGCAACGCTTGGCTCGCAGCGATGACGCTTTGTTTCTCCAGATCTCATAACCGAAGCGTCTCGCTGCGACATTAAAAAGGCAGGGGGAGCCCTCCCTCCTAGTGCTCAGAGTCCGCGTCCCCTCCAGGTAATTCTCTGCCCATCCTCTTAGTGCTAGAGAGAGAGAGAGAGTTGCCATGGGAGAAAGAGGAAGAGAGAGAGTATCAGGAGAGAGGAAGAGAGAGAGAGACAGCGGGAGAGAGAGAAAGCAAGCGGGAGAGAGAAAACCAGAGAGATCGCGAGAGAGGAACCGGCCGATCCCCTTGGTTCAGGCCCGGCGGCGTGCTCGCCGCCGCGCCGGGCCTGATACCTGGCCGGTGACCCCGCCGGAGCCGGGGGAGGCGTCCGGCGGGGTGGTGGTGGAGAGAGAGAGGAGAGGGATACCTCTTTGTCACCCGGCTAGGTCTAGACTAACTTTTTCTTTGCTTGTCTAACGGAAACGCCTAGCTAGGGACCGGCCTTAGCGCTGCGCATGCTAAGTCAGCCTACGAATGTGGATGCGTTCCACTCTGGGTGAGGTTATGGGAACCTCTCCTTGATCAGCCCCTTTGCCAATCGGCTACACAATAGCAGCCCTTAGCCTTCCTTGCTCGCCCAAGGAAGTGCTCGGCTGCTTCAAGCGTTGATTGCTTGAAGGCTTCCCTCAGCTCCCGCTGAGTGAACGCTGAGTGAATGCCTCTCCATGGGACGTCCGCCTCCTTTTTATAGCTGCAGCACTGCCTCTTATCTAACGCCCAAGTCTTATCCCTTCGCTGGATAAGAATTATCTCCAGCTCAGTCCAAACTGCCAGCATTATCTTCTCACCGCCTAGCTTAGGATAAGCCTTATCCATCCAGCTGCTAGCCCTTATCTTATCTTATCTAATCCCTTCCGCTTGAATCAGATGTAGGCGTGGATAATCCTTCCAGAAGCTGCTGGGCGCCAACTGCCTTCTAGATGGATGCTGGTGGATGGATAATGCCGTGGATAGATAATCTGCTGGGCGCTGAAGACCATCTCCTGCGAATGGATAAGACGCGCGTCGCTGGGCGCGCGTTGAAGGTGCTGGGCGCGCGCACGCTGGGCGCGCGCCCTGGCGGGCGGGCCTCCTGCCCGTCCGCCCGCTGCTGCTGTTGGGGTGGGCGCGTCCCGCCGCGCCCAGGTCGGGCGCGCGCTTGCCCGCCCGGCGCCGCCTGCGCCGGGGCGTGCAAGGCTGCTGGGCGCTGAGCCCAGGCAGCTGGGCTGCGCGCCCCTCTGGACCTCCCGTGCCGTGCGCGCCTGCTGATAACATGGCGCGCCGATGCCGCCTCCTGCATGCCGCCGCATCTGGAGTGTGAGGTTGCATCTGGCCCTGGCGCATTGGATCTCCAAGCTCGCGCCGAATGACATGGGGTCTGCCGACCCCAGGGCGGGCGTGCGCATCCTATCGCACGGTCAACCTCGCCCGGGTAGGCCTCGACTGTCCAACTTGCCTGCGCTGCGCGCCACGGGCTGCGCCGCGGCCCTCCTGGCCATGCGCACTACTGGGGCGGTGACAATCCTCACCCACCTGAAGGCGCCGACGCCCCCGTGCGCTACCCTCCGTGTAGGCTCGTATGTCATCCTTGAACTGCCATAGTTCTTCGGCTCGCCTCCAGGTGGCATCGGAGACATCCTCTCCGTGCCACTGCACCAAGTACTCCGTGTACTTGGGTCCTTGACTAGTCCCCACCTTTCGGTCCGCCAAAATCCTCGCTATCTTCCTCAAAAATCTTGGGCGTATGGCAGGGCGCATCCTACCGGGGTTCTCGAGCTGATCAGCTTCCAAATCTCCGTGGTAAGGCTTGAGAAAGCTCACATGGAATACTGGGTGTATCCTCAGCCTGGCCGGCAAGGCCAACTTGTAAGCAACTTCGCCCACCCTCCTGAGTACCTTGAAGGGGCCATCATATCGCGGCAGCAATCCCTTGTGTTGCTTCTGCTTGGTGGCCTTCTTCCAAAGGTAGGGCGTGATCTTCAACATGACCAGGTCACCCACCTAGAACTCTACTGGTCGCCTATGCTCGTCTGCACGCAACTTCATCCTCATCGCCGCCCGTACTAAGCTGTCGCGTGCCTTCGCTATGTTCTCGGTCCTGTCCCTCGCAAACAAGTGCGCCGCTGGGCATGGGCCGTCATACTGGCGTGCGACCTCCAAGGGTGTCCTGGGCTGATAGCCTAGGCACAGCTCCGCTGGGCTTTGATCGGTTGCTGAGGAGCGGTTGAGGTTGTATGAGAACTGCGCCGCATCCAGCAACTCCAGCCAATTCCACTGTCTGGCTATGACGAAGTGCCGCAGATACTCCTCGAGCAATGCGTTCACCCGCTCGGTCTGACCGTCTGTCTGTGGGTGGAACGCTGTGGAAAACTTGAGTTCTGTGCCCACGATTTGGAAGAGCGTGGTCCAGAACCTGCTTGTGAAGCGCCCGTCACGGTCAGTGATGATATCCCCTGGGATGCCGAATGTCTTCACCACGTGGCTGAAGAAAAGTGTTGCGCAAATCTCGGCCGTGCAAGGCTCGGGTACCACCATGAAGATGGCGTACTTCGTAAATCGGTCCACCACCACGAAGATGGTCTTCCTACCGTCCACCTCCGGGAACCCTGCAATGAAGTCCATGGACACTGATGCCCATGGCCGGTTTGGTATAGGTAGCGGCTGAAGTAGTCCTGCCGGTCTCTTGCGCTCCACCTTGTCCATCTGGCATACGAGGCAGCTCCGCACATAGGCCTCCACGTCTCTCCACATGTTCGGCCAGTAGAAGTCTCGAGAAAGTAGGGCGTACATCCGCTCGATGCCCGGATGTCCCGCCCATCTTGAGTCATGGGACTCTTTTAGTAGGTCGCACCGTAGAGCATCGTTCTTTGGCACGACCAACCTGCCTCCCTCGCCGAGCCCGAGACTTGGCCTGTCGTCTCCACCGGCGCCGGGCGTGCGTCCGGTGGAGGTCCGGCCGGCCATGGTGGCCGGCCGTGCCGCCGGCACAGTTCCGTGCCGCGCGGAGGAGTTAAAGAGAGTGAGAGAAATTGAGGGAGAAGGAGGGGGTTTGGCGGCCGGCCGCGGCGGCGGCCGGATCTGGCCCGGCCACCGGCGGCCGGGCCGCCCTCAATTTGGCCGGCGGCGGCCCCGGCCGCCGGCCATGTCCCCGTCCCCTGTTCGGTGAAACAGGGGATCGGGTGGGATTTGGTTTGAACCGGGCCGGCTGGGCCGGCCGGTTCAGGCCTTTTGGGCCGTGCAGTGGGCTGACTTTGGGCTGGAATTTGGGCCCTGTATCGGGTCGGGATTAGAAAAATAATTATATGGCTAGAATCTGGGTGAATTCTAGTTTCTTGGGGTATTTTTACTTCCCCAATTGGGTGTGTATAGTGGGAGTTATTTGAGCCCAAAGTAGGGCCCATGAACTAGTTTGGGTAGAAATTCTAATGATCATTTTAATATTCTTTGCTAATAAATTAATTGTGTAAATGATCCTGTAGGTGCTCAGACATCTGACTAGCTTATTTATACCTGTTGGATTGCGTACTGAGGTAAGTAAGCCAGTTATCAGTTTATTAAATAATTTATTTCAGGATATGCGTAGTTAAATTGTGAATTGTGATATGAAGAATTGTTATTGGCTAAATTTGTAAGTAGATGAATATTATGACTACATGGCTATTTATGTACTATGATTTCATGTGTGGATGCTATGCATGAGAGATGCAGTTATTATGCATGAGAGATGCAGTTGCTATGCATGAGAGATGCAGTTATTATGACATTGATGTGATGTATTACATGCAATTGTTCAGTAGGTATAATCCACTGTTTATACAATATTGTGTTGTTATTGATATGATGAGTGCATGTGATGTGAGGTACTGTTATGTGTCGCTGCGGCTCTCCTTTATCATGTCATGCCCTGGTATTTCGACCCTACTTCAGTAGGGGGGATACTTGTTGATACACTATGGTATTTCGACCCTACTTCAGTAGGGGGGATACTTGTTGGTACACTATGGTATTTCGACCCTACTTCAGTAGGGGGGATACTTGTTGGTACGCTATGGTATTTCGACCCTACTTCAGTAGGGGGGATACTTGTTGGTACACTATGGTATTTGACCCTACTTCAGTAGGGGGGATACTTGTTAGTATACTATGGTATTTCGACCCTTTCAGTAGGGGGGATGCCTGTTGGTACATTATTGAGATATTGCAGGGCCGTGGGTCACATTTACAGTTACCATTGAGAGTATAAACAGTGGGTTTACTTATATAGTATAATTGAGGAGTTATGGATGCAAATGATTGGTATTATATTCATGAGTGTCGCCGCGGTTCTCCTTTGCTATGGCCATACACATCTAGAGGATGTACTCAGATGAGGCATTGCAGGGCCGTGGGACACGCATGATATAATACTTACATTGCATAATGGAGTGATTGTGAATGCAAAAGAATGAATTATATTTATATGTGCCGCCGCGGCTCTCCTTTGTTATGGGGCATTGCAGGGCCGTGGGACACATATGATATAATATAACAATTGGAATGCTTTATATGCACTGATAATTTGCTATGATATAATACAACAATGATGAGTGCAAATGATTTGAATTATATTTATATGTGCCACCATGGCTCTCCTTTGTTATGGGGCATTGCAGGGCCTTGGGACACATATGATATAATATAACAATGATGGGTTTACTTACATTGCATGTTTGAGTAATTGTGAAATGTTTATGCATGCAGATCATTTATATGCTTATTGATTGCTATGCTATGATTTGACTGTATAACGTGGTTTACTTACCGAGTGTAATCTCATAAAAATATTATAATGTTTTTGCTACAGGACCATGAGATTTGAGAATAACATGTTGGAGTGATGGACCTCAACTCAAATAAAATATAGATTTTATTTTATTACTATACCAGTGTATTTATGTGTAGGGCTTGATGCCCAGACTATATTATTGTGGTGTGTAAGGAACCATAGGTTCGTTGGAGCTTCTATTTAAAATAAAGTGGATTCATATGTTGATGTAACCCCAGTAATGCTTATGTGTAGGGCTTGTAGCTCAAATCTTTAGTTATGGATTGTATTAAAGACATGGACTTGAATGATATATAGGTTGTTGCTTTTCTTGAATTCAGCATCATGTTTCGGGACGCCTTGCGTGCCCGGCACGCGGCGGGTTGTCACCCTAGCTCAAAATTTTTGGGTCTGGGGCATGACAGTTATGTAAACTAAATTTAATAAGAAAAATTACTCTTGATCGAAGGGATCCTTACAATCCATCAAATGCTTCTTCTCTTAAATACCAGATAATAATTTAATACGAATATAATCAAAAAAAAATTCTGAGCCCAAAATGATTCTCTCTCTCTCCCTCAAAAAAGTAATAACCAGGATTTGAATATATGATCTCCTCCAGGGCATCTTACTAAGCAGTACAAAAGTGATGGAATTTTTTTGCTTTTAAATTATTGGTACAGTAGAATCTATGCCTCTCCTCAAGTCCCTGGATTTTATTTTATTTTATTTTTATCCTTTTCATGAGAGAGGACGAGGACGTTTTCTTTAGAAAGGAAAAATTTTAAGGAGAACTAGCTAGTTATATATTTTCTAAATCTATCAATTCTATATATCAAAAAAAATTGAAAAATCAAACTTTCTCAAAAAAATAAATTTTCTTTGCAGCCAAATATAACTTAAAACTTGAACTCATCATATTGAAGGAATATTTGCTATGGACAACGAAAGCTAGTAATTAAGCTATGGAATATTTGCTCAGTGATTCACGTATATGCCGGCCTTGTCCGCCATCTCAGCGCCATAGGCACTCAGCTAGTTGGTAAAGAGGCTTCTCACTTCTCAGGAGAAGGAGACAAGGCCCCAAGATGAAGTGGCTATCTGGCTCAAGATAACCATGGCTAAGGCAACCTACAATTCCCCTCTATCTTCATATCATCAGGCCTTTCCACCGCTTCATCCTCTCTGGTCCTGGAGACATAGAGGTCACACTCCTTTGCAGAAGCCCCAGTGCAGAGCTGTTCCGGGATCATATAAAGACTAGACGCCCATCAAAACAAATCATGAACTAGATTTTGTCAAACAGCATATAGTATTATACTGCTTCTGAACTCTAATACAGCATGATATATACTATGATACAAGGAAGATACGCCAGGTATAGTAACCGAGACTCTACTCTCTCTCTATCACAGCACAAAGTACTTCACCAAAACTTGAAGGTTTGTACATAGAAGCAAGCCAAAAAAAAAAGAGAAAGAAAGCTAAGCTATATATAGAGCATACAATTAGCAAATCTTAAACGAAGACCCGGCGACGGTGCCAGTGCGACACAAACAAAACCCCTCCGAGTTCTGTGGCGGCTTGGGTGCTATCCAGTGGCTCTTTCTTTGGAGTAACGTTTTGGAATGGCTTGGAGTAGTGGTTAGCATAAGGTGGTGGCGGTGGCGGCCTTTTTTTCCGGCCCATGCCCTCATCCAGAATCTCAAAGGCCTCCGTCCCAATATTGGCAAGGCGCTCGCTCCGAGACTGAGGTGCCATGCGCTAGAGCCTAGAGCTTCCTTGTGTTGGGTTGCCAAGTCCATGTAGGTGGCCATGCCTTATTTATAGGGAAAAGTCTTTCTGCACCGGTTTGGTGCAGAAAGCGCGCATCATGCATGATTATTGATTGCACATGCTTATGAGCACGCGTATGATGCGCATCGCAGTCCAATAAATTATTGCATACATGTTTGTACGTGCGCACAATCAGTGATCATGCATGATGCTCGGTTGCGCATGATGCCCGATTTCTGCACTAGACCCGGTCCAGTCAAAATTCTGTGGCCCCCTCTCCTGCTCTTTAAGGGACACTTGCTAAGTTAAATTTTCAGCTGCTCGAACTTGTCTCCCACTATAGGGAAGGGGACCGGTGGAGTGGATAGGTGGGCATTTTTGTGGCATCTAATGCTTCCCTAACTTATGAAGCCTAAAGATAACAGGCAAATATTTTGCTTTACCAAGGAATAAACAAGGGATAATAGGAGGCGAACAGAATTGCTCAACTGGATGAGTGTTGATAACTACCAAAAGCAAGAATTGATCTAACCGGCCCACTAAAATGAATAAATAATCCCAAGCCATTTATCATTAAGAGGCTCACTCCACGGTTAACATAATAAACTCATTTCAAACACATATAAATAAAGGACCAATGCTTAATTTAAGATGTATGTAAGGCACATTATTTTCTCATCGTTTCTATTATTCTCTTATTTAGCTATATTTTCTTAAGTTTGAGGGCTGTCTTGAACGTTGAAGGACTTTTTCGAAGGAAATTTCAGGTTTTCTCGTTCTTCCTTTTATGTAAGAACTGCAAAGATCTATATTCTTAATTCTTAATCATCACTAATTAGTTTCTTGATCCTGAACTAAGTTCTTTTTGTAAAAATTCTGCATGCTAATGTACTATACTAATTCTTCATCAAGAAATCTTATCCATTAGTGTTCAGAGCTAAAAAAGAACATCAATTACAATTGTAATAGGTATAATTGGCCAGGTGCAAACCGTGATCATACCAATATTAGAGATCTAATAGGGTTGATTTGATTTGACTGGCCATGGTTAAGAAATCTAGCGTCCATTGATGAGGCTTAGCTTGAGTCAAGGTTCACTAGCTTATGCTTATTGATACTCTGCTTTAGGTTAACTTGAACCTAGAAAGATATTCCATGACATAAAGAAGAGGTTGGGTTTGGCCTAACCCCCAACCCTAGGCCAGCATTAAAAACGACTTGCACTTACGTGTGATGGTGCGTAACCTTCCCTCGATTTTTCAGCTGGATCTTTTGGGAGTCGGAAATGCTGGAATTACGAGAAGTTTTTTTTTTTTTTTTTTTTTTAACGTTGTGTTGAGTTTCTGACAAAATTATGAAGTTAGTTTCCTACACACACCGAATAGATTCAGTGTAATAAAAAGTACTTGATATAAGCATCTGAGACTAGAATCATATCCAAACCATTTGGGATCAGATTTACTTTACTTAATTTCCAGACAAGGAGCACAACTAGGAAATAAGTTAGTTCATCATGATTGGTGTTGCCGTCGGGATCCGTCCTCCGACTCGGGCGCGGTCGGTCCTCAGGGAGTGGGGTGCGGCGGACCTGCAAAACAGGAAGCCCACACGCGGAAGGACGCCGGGGGTGGTCCTCCGCGGAAGGCCCTCCGACGCTCAAGTCAGTGAGGAAGGAATCGGCGATCAACCAGACAATGAGGAGGTGGATCTCTCCGGGAGACCTCTCCAGGGGGGCGGCCAATCGGAGGCTCCGGTAAGGGCAGAGCACCGACGAGCTGCCGGGAGAGAGGAATAACCCCAGAGTTTTTGTGCGTCAAGAGTTACGTACCTGAGGGAATCTGCCAAACTAATATTTATAGACTGTCACCTGGGGACTTGAGCATCTTCTGGAAGGTACTGAGGTTGTTAAGATACGGGGGTAGACAGAATCAGGCCGTTGTGGGGCCGTTAGAATCCACGCCTTGTCTGTTAAGGGATCGACGACTGGGAGAGCCCCTCGATGTCTTGGGATCTGGGTGAGTAGACCTGGGGCGGTTACAATAGGTCTTAGGCCACGTCTTAACATGATTCCCTGCTCAGGGCGCTGCTCGGGTAGACTTGAGTTCTCCCGCGTCAGGTTCCGCGGAGGTGGACGTCGGGGCGTGGATCGCTAGGTAGCAGCAGGCTACGGAAGCCCGAAGGAGGCCGAGCTACGGAAACCCGGAAGAGGCCGAGCTAGGGAAGCCCGGAAGAGGCCGAGCTACGGAGGCCCGGAAGGGGCCAAGCTAGGGAAGCCCGGAAGAGGCCGAGCTAGGGAAGCCTGGAAGAGGCCGAGCTACGGAGGCCCGGAAGAGGCCGAGCTAGGGAAGCCCGGAAGAGGCCGAGCTACGGAAGCCCGGAAGAGGCCGAGCTAGGGAAGCCCGGAAGAGGCCGAGCTACGAAGGCCCGGAAGGGGCCGAGCTAGGGAAGCCCGGAAGAGGCCGAGCTAGGGAAGCCCGGAAGAGGCCGAGCTAGGAAAACCCGAAAGAGGCCGAGCTAGGGAAGCCCGGAAGAGGCCGAGCTACGGAGGCCCGGAAGAGGCCGAGCTAGGGAAGCCCGGAAGAGGCCGAGCTAGGGAAGCCCGGAAGAGGCCGGAAGGAGGGGGTCAGCCTTAGCCGTCTTGCACGGATATCAATGCAATGACGATTTTACCCCCCAACACATGCCCCCCACTCCCTAGTTCGAAGCGTAGGTTCGGGCGTAGGGAGTATAAGCTCAAGTGGCGCGCCCCGACGGGACGTTTTGGCTTAAACAACCAGTGCAATGATGCCTTAATTAATGCGATAGGACCATCGTACCTTCGGAGGTAAGGCTCCTCCACTAGCGACGGTTGAGATTGTGCCGTACGTGAATCCCGATCGATATGGGGGTATGTCGAGGCGATTCCGGATGCCTCGAATGGGATGTTCCGCCTCCCCAGGGCGGTTTCTTGGCGGAGAAGCGAAGTGACAGCTGCCCTATCTGCATATATACGCACATGTGTGTGTGCTTGCGGCGTCTTCTTACCTTGTTTTCAGAAGAGCATTGTCCTCTCATCCTCTTCAGCGTTCACCGTTTTCGCCCAGGATTTCCCTCGACCGAGATGGCGATGAGCCCTGAAGACGTAGCCTCAGAAATCGTCGCTGAAGATTCGGGGAGGATTCACTAGAGGTATGGTCTGCCCATGGATGTGGTTTTGCGGGTGCCGGGACTTGAAGATAGGGTTACCCGGGGATTGGAGTCTGGAGTATTTCTCTATGAGGACAGTTTTAAGGCGGGTCTTCATTTTCCTCTTCATCCCTTGGTGAAAGAGATCATGACCCACTACAACATCTGTCCATCGATGGTGGCTCCAAATAGTTGGCGGAACATCGTCGGATTTATCTCGATGTGTCACCAGATCCAAATCGCTGCGACTCTCCCCCTTTTTCGCACCTGTTACCACCTAACTCCCGGGAGGAAATCGGAGTGGACCTCCATCGGGCCCCGGAGGTCCTTTAATGTCATTGCGGATAAGCCTTCTTCCATCAAGGGGTGGAAGAGCCGATTTGTGATCGCGGAGGGGAACATCGGTTCCGATTTCCCTCGGCGATGGGGGGAAGTTGCGAGGGATGCGGAGACGCATCCGGCCTTATCGGCGCAGGAGGAGAGGGACCTGGATGTCCTTCGTAATGGACAGACGTTTTCGGCTAACGACCTGTTATCGGAGGGAGCTCTCTTTGCAGCCGGGCTCAGCCCTTTGGATCCTCAAGGTGAGTTTCTTTTCGCGCTGCGTATTTTTCCCGGTTACTGCGCTTGGGTCTGAATATGTGAACTCCGGTTTGACAGCCACGAGGTTGGCGTTATCGAGCCTCTCCAAGAGGAAGAGAGGGAGCGTCCCGGGGAAGGTAGTGGAGCGGACAGCGGTCGACCCAAAAAGAGGGGTCATACATCCGCGAGGAGCCCGCCGGGCGTTGGAGCAGTCGCTACAGAGGCGCTTGGGGCGAGAGAGGATCCGGGGAGGGCGGCCGTAGCGCCCGAACCTCTTGTGTTGGAGATTTCAGACAGTTCGGATGAGGCTCCGCTGGCTCATCCGACCGCGCCTCCCTTGAAGGAGGAACTTGCGACGGGTCCAGTGGAGGCGGTCGTAGCAGGGGGGTCCATTGCCCCCGCGGGGTCGCCACTGGCTCCAGCGGGAGAGGGGGAGGAGACAGCCGCAGCGGAGGAAGTTCGGGAGGAGCCCCCGCTTGGCCTATCCGCTGGGGAGTCAGGCAGCAGCGAGGTTGGGCCGTCTTCGATGGGTCAAGAGGCGGTTCAGACCGAGACCTCGGGGCAGCCCGCGGAGGGGGCGCAGGCGGCGGCAACTGGAGAGGACGCACCGGTGGAGGGAGCGCAACAAAGTGGGGATCCCACGATCGGGGCCCCCTCAAGGAAGATTTTGGGGAGGCTGGCGCTTGGGCTGGCCGAGCTATCTGAAGAGGCTCAAGCCAGGGCCCTGACGGAAGAGGCTAGGAGGCTGCAAGCTACTCAGCTGGGGGTCGTCCAGGCCGGTCCCCCAGGTGGAGTCGGTCAATCCAGCGGCTTGGAGGCTAGCATTGACGAGGCGTTTTCCGCCATGATAAGGTCGGTCCTGCATCCGGGTGCGGGTCCATCGACGGACGAGTTTGTTGACCGGGGGTTGGTAGATGCTGCGTTTGGGCAACAAGGTGTAGCTGAGGGTATTCATCTCCTCCCCGCCATAGATAATACGACTTTGATGAAGATGACCCGGGACTATGCTTCGAAGGTGAGTCATTTTTCCAGCGTGTCAGATGTTACCCGATGGACTCCTTTGTGGGCGCTTATTCAGTTTTTTGCCTTTGCAGGGCGTTCTACTTTCCCGGGCAATTTGCTGGCGCTTGAGTCTGGCGACAGGGGCCAGCGTCCAGGCCCGGAGGGAGAATGTCGAGCTCCAGTCGCGGCTAAAAACGTCTGAGCAGTTCGCAGAGCTCATGGACACGATGGATAGGAGCTCGAAGGCGGCCAGGGTGGCACACCAGGCTGCTGTGGACGAGGCGTTCAAGCAGAAACGCAGGGTGGAGGAGTTAGAGGGACTCCTAGCGAAGAACGATGACGCGTGTTTGGAGCTGGCCAAGATCAAATCGAAACACTCCGCGGAGGTGGTGGCGATGCGGCGGGAACACGGCGAGAGTTTGAGCCGGTTGAGGAGAGAGGCCGACGACGAAAGAAAACGCCTGGCGAGAATGTTGGGCGAGGTGGAGGAGAAACTGAAAAAGCGTGATGACGAAATCGCCGAATTGAAGGAGAACGCGAGGTGGCAACAAGGAATAATGACTCGAGTGAATGGCGAGCTATCGCAAGCTCGCGGGGAGATTGAAGTCGGACGATCGAAGATCAGTATCCTACAAGAGAGGGTGGAGTTGGTCGGTGCTGACAGGACGAGGGCCCGGAGTGAGGCTGAGGAGCTGGCCGGAAGGTTGCCCAGGCGAGAGGGGGAGGTATGCTCTTATTTCACCCCCTTATTTTTCTATTGGTTCCCTGTGATGCCGATCGTCCTTGACTTTTCCAGATGGCGAGGATGGGGTCGGAGATTCAGGCTCTCCAAAGTGCGTTCGCGTCTGCTCGCAGCAGGAGCTCGGAGCTCGAGATACGGTCTAGCGAGCTCGAGGGGGAAAACGCCATCCTGAAGGCCCAGGCTGCTGAGGCCGAGAAACGGGCCGCCGAGGCCAACACGCAGTTCGCCATTCTTCAGGGGAGGCAAGATGCTATGAACGTAGACGCATTCCGTTACGGGATGGAAGAGTGTAAGCAGAGGATACTTAGCGGGCACCCGGAGTGGGACCTTTCTTTTCTGAGCGTCGAAGGCTCCGAAGACGGCGAGTCCGAAGAAGAAGGAGATGAAGATGAATATGTCGATGTTTCTGACGCCGAGCTTGGCGGCGCCCCTGGTCCCAGCAAAGCCGTAGCCTCCGAGGGACAGTCACAAACCGTCACAGAGGGGGTGAAAACATCAGAGAAGGGCGAGCCTAGCTGTGCACCTGCAGACGTGGCCGAGGGTATTCCCAAAGCCGGTGAGGCTCCTGGCTCCTAGGGGCCGCTCCTGTATATTCCCCTCTTAAACATTTGACATTTCGCAGTAAAGGGGTTTCCTGTTTTTATCTGAGTGTTTTTCTTGCGTGACTTTGTCGTTGTCTAGTGTCGCCTCGATCGTGAACGACCCATGGCTCGTTGATATCTTTGGGACATCCTTAATTTGAGACCAGGAAAACGTATTGGCTCGGGTCGATCGGTAAAATGGGCCGGTCTGGAGTGACAGACAAAAAATAGGTCGGTCTGGACCGACGAACAAGGTCGGTCGGCTGAGGCAAGTTAGGTCGGCTAGGACCGACATACGACATGGGTCGGCTGTGGCCGGCGGATAACATGGGTCGGCTGGGGCCGACGGACAAAGATGGGTCGGCTGGGGCCGACGGATGAAGTAGGTCGGCTTGGGCCGACGGACAAAGATGGGTCGGCTGGGGCCGACGGATGAAGTAGGTCGGCTTGGGCCGACGGACGAAGTAGGTCGGCTTGGGCCGACGGACAAAGATGGGTCGGCTGAGGCCGACGGATGAAGTAGGTCGGCTTGGGCCGACGGACAAAGATGGGTCGGCTGGGGCCGACGGATGAAATAGGTCGGCTTGGGCCGACGGACAAAGATGGGTCGGCTGGGGCCGACGGATGAAGTAGGTCGGCTTGGGCCGACGGACAAAGATGGGTCGGCTGGGGCCGACGGATGAAATAGGTTTTCGCGCTCCCTGCCATCCTGCCAGCGTTCTGCCATCCCGCAGGCAATTCGGTTTTTCTTTACTATAAGTGGAGATACGGCAGAGTGGGGGTATAAAGCTGTATCAGAGCTTTCCGGAAGGTGCTCCTTTCCCATGCAGGTCACCTCGTTGCGATGCGCATGCAACCGTCCACTATTGGACAGTACCTTTTCAAAGGATGATTTTCTGAGCCCGCCGATTTTCGAAGCGTCAGCGGACGATTTCCTGCACTTAATGACTGCGATCCGGGATCAGGAAGGGATCTCCGTACGCGTCCTGGTTCAGGCGGTGAGTTTGGCGTGCAGTGGGGTGCTGCGTTTATCGTGAGAGGCCATGTGGAGACGTGGGACAGGTGTTTGAATCTCGGGACTCACAGCTCTGATGGCTCGTCCCGAATCTCTTCTGTCTATAAAAAGGGAAAAGAGGCGTCTCATCTGGTTATCCCCAAAGTTTCTTTCTCGTTGGAATTTTTACCACACCCGTTCCTCTGGTGCTACGAGTGGAAGGATCGACTTTTCCTTTCATGGGCTCCTTGCCGCCGGATAGCTGGGGCGACCGGGGAGTAGCTGAAGAACGGCTCATCCTTAGGGGACGAGTCTCGAAGATCATATGGAGAGCGCACATGGAGGGGGCAGAGATCATACGAAGAGCGCACATATGCGCTTCCGTTGTGATCTGCGGCTCCTGCTGCGGGGGATGCAGGTCAGGAGGTGTATGGACACCTCCGTAGCACGCGCAGGCTCCCCCTCTTTCGCTGGCTTAGGTTCCCGTCTTCTCTGAGGGGAATCCTTGCCACGGGAGGGACAATATGGGAGCAACCGGGGTTGGATGGCCCCGGTTTCTCCTGGCTAGGCAGCCCTTTTGGGTCTTTTAATTCATCCTGCCAAGGCGGACTTGGCCGTTTCTTGGTTTGCATGATTTCTCGATCCGGATGTTGGAACATCGCGGTTGTCTAGGCCTGCCTCGGAGCAGTTGCCCGAGTTTTGTATTTGCCTTTATTTTATGCATTTCAATGCTTTTGTAACGCCTGCGAGGCATTTGTAATTGATCATGATCGGCAATAAAGAGAGTTATATCCTGTTTCTCAATCTGTCTTTTCTTGTGCCGATCTCATTGCTATTTGTCGTTTGTGGGGCATAAAAATGTCCCGCTCGTCCTTAGACGAGGATCCCATGGCGCCCAAACTAATTGAGGTCCGTATGCGGTGGTGCAGAGATCGTTCGGCGAAATACGCTCCTTGCTTAGGTCAGGAGTTTGGTATCTTGTGCTCCGCTTTTATCGGAGCTCGGAGTATCGTGAGTCGGCTCTGGCCGAAGTCCGGGAATCTGCCCCCCTTTTGTCATGGTTTAAGGATTTAGTCACTCGAGATAGTCGAGTTTTGGGGAACGTCTTACTTGGCTCCGCCAAGGTTCGAAGGATTTTGTAACTCGGCCCTGCCGAGGTTCGGAGAACTGACAGCTCGGCCCTGCCGAGGCTCGGAGAATTGATAGCTCGGCCCTGCCGAGGTTTGGAGAACTGATAGCTCGGCCCCGCCGAGGTTCGGAGAATTGATAGCTCGGCCCTGCCGAGGTTCGAAGAATTGATGGCTCGGCCCCGCCGAGGTTCGGAGAACTGATAGCTCGGAGGGAGCGAATCAATCGCCGCCGCAGGCTACGGCGTCAGGTCTGCACGGCGCCCAATGGAGGGGGCGCTCGAGTGGAACGGGCGGCGTGTTTGTTATGCTTTTACTGGCGATGCTTTTTTCGAGGGGACAGATCGTCGATCGAGCGTTGGACTCTGCCCCCACGCGCTTTTCGAGGAAGGGGGCAGTCTTAAGAGGCTTGGGGAAGCGTCGAAAGTATTTATTGCAGGAGGCGACAGATCGGGAAGATGCTCTGTTTGCACCTTCCGATCTTACTCGGGATAGGGCGCGACTTTTCGGGTTCCGTACGCATTAGAACGGCGACACATGGCGAATTTTCATGGGTCGGCGTCCGCGGTACGGCTGATCTGGATACCCTCCTGGCGGGTATAAATATGACCGAGGGGGATTGGATTTGGCCATCTCTCGGTCTGAGCTAAAAAAAATGGACTCTCCAGTGCGGTCGTCAACTGACTTGCGTTCCTCGGTTAGCGACCCAGCGTACTCGGAGGAGAGGGGGACCTCCGTGACTGTTGATGGGCTGACCCTTGCGTTGGGCCTCGCGACCAATGAGCGGCTCGCTAGGGTCGCCGAGGAGTTCCTGGATGTCTCGGTTAGGGAGGCGGAGGCCTCGCGCCGGTGATGGGTCGGCAGGAGGAGGAGATTCGGCTGCTCCGTCAGCAGGTGGCTGACCTGACTGCACTTCTGGAGAAGTTGATGGGTTCTGGGGGCAACTGACCCCAGGGGCTCTGTCCGCCCCTGCTTTTGTTTTTGAATTTCTGTGTCTTTTTGTGCCTTGCAATGGCTCCTTTTCATGGAAAATAGACTCGTCTTTAAAGATTTCTTTTCTTCTCTGAGAACGATTATCTTGATACGTTCGACGGACTTGGGCGTCGGTCTAGTCCCATTGTTCTGTGTATTAATCGTAGATGTGCCGCGTGACGGGTTGCAGGGGGAGGCCTCTCAAAGGCTCTCCACTGTTAGGGAGAGTTTCCTGGCCCAGCCTGGGGCCATCGGCTGGTTATACGAGACCTTATAGCCTTTAGGGGAATTCTGCCCATGGTGGCATTTTTTCGCATGCCGATGGTCTTCGTTTATCACCCGTTTTCGAACCGGGTGAAGTCCTTCAGGGACTATTTGGGGGCCGCTCGACTTTGGTCGAGGCTTGTAGGTTTAGACTTTTCGTCGGGGTCTCAACCTTGCCTTGTCATGGGAGATTTATCGCTCGGTCCCGCCGAGATTCGGGGGAACGTTTTACTTGGCTCTGCCAAGATTCGGAGATTTGTTGCTCGGTCCCGCCGAGATTCGGGGGAACGTTTTACTTGGCTCTGCCAAGATTCGGAGATTTGTTGCTCGGCCCTGCCAAGGTTCGGAAAATATTTTACTTGGCCCTGCCAAGGTTCGGAGATTTGTGCTCGGCCCTGCCGAGGTTCGGAGAAATATTTTACTTGGCCCTGCCAAGGTTCGGAGATTTGTGCTCGGCCCTGCCGAGGTTCGGAGAAATATTTTACTTGGCCCTGCCAAGGTTCGAGATTTGTTGCTCGGCCCTGCCGAGGTTCGGAGAAATATTTTACTTGGCCCTGCCAAGGTTCGGAGATTTGTTGCTCGGCCCTGCCGAGGTTCGGAGAAATATTTTACTTGGCCCTGCCAAGGTTCGGAGATTTGTTGCTCGGCCCTGCCGAGGTTCGGAGAAATATTTTACTTGGCCCTGCCAAGGTTCGGAGATTTGTTGCTCGGCCCTGCCGAGGTTCGGAGAAATATTTTACTTGGCCCTGCCAAGGTTCGGAGATTTGTTGCTCGGCCCTGCCGAGGTTCGGAGAAATATTTTACTTGGCCCTGCCAAGGTTCGGAGATTTGTTGCTCGGCCCTGCCGAGGTTCGGAGAAATATTTTACTTGGCCCTGCCAAGGTTCGGAGATTTGTTGCTCGGCCCTGCCGAGGTTCGGAGAAATATTTTACTTGGCCCTGCCAAGGTTCGGAGATTTGTTGCTCGGCCCTGCCGAGGTTCGGAGAAATATTTTACTTGGCCCTGCCAAGGTTCGGAGATTTGTTGCTCGGCCCTGCCGAGGTTCGGAGAAATATTTTACTTGGCCCTGCCAAGGTTCGGAGATTTGTTGCTCGGCCCTGCCGAGGTTCGGAGAAATATTTTACTTGGCCCTGCCAAGGTTCGGAGATTTGTTGCTCGGCCCTGCCGAGGTTCGGAGAAATATTTTACTTGGCCCTGCCAAGGTTCGGAGATTTGTTGCTCGGCCCTGCCGAGGTTCGGAGAAATATTTTACTTGGCCCTGCCAAGGTTCGGAGATTTGTTGCTCGGCCCTGCCGAGGTTCGGAGAAATATTTTACTTGGCCCTGCCAAGGTTCGGAGATTCCTGTTCAAGCAGATAACTCGGTTGTGCCGAGGATTGGTAAGCAGCATCTATTTCCTTTTACGATTTATGGCAATATGGTGCATAATGATTCACACAATAAGTTGCGGGAAAATAGACAACTGGCGAAGCGTAAAGGACATACCCTATTGATAGTATTTGCGGAGGTTGTCCGAGTTCCACGTTCGGGGGACGGATTTCCCATCGAGATCCTGCAGCTTGTAGGTTCCTGGCCCAATGATCTCCGTGATTTGGTACGGGCCTCCCAGTTCGGCGCCAGCTTTCCTTGCTCCAGCGGTTTGGATACAGAAGCTTTCCGGAGGACAAGGTCGCCAGGTAGGAAGGTTTTCCCCTTGACCCTGGAGGCATGGTACCGAGCCACCCTCTGTTGATAGGCAGCCGTCCTGATTCGGGCCTTCTCTCTGACTTCCTCTACCAAGTCGAGGTTGGTGCGGAGTTGCTCGTTGCTGGCTTCCTCCGAGTAACTCTCCACCCGCAAAGATGGGAGGCCTACTTCCACAGGGATGACGGCCTCCGTGCCAAAAGCCATTCGGAATGGAGTCTCGCCCGTCGGGATTCTCGGGTGGTGCGTAGGCCCATAAGACATGGTGTAGCTCATCCGCCCACCTGCCTTGGGCTCTGGAGAGGCGAGCTTTGATTCCTTGGAGGAGAGTCCTGTTGGTCACTTCGGCCGCTCCGTTGGCTTGTGGGTGCCCGACCGAAGTAAGGTGGTGACGGATTCCATGTTCCTCGCAGAATTGGCGGAATTTGGAGTTGTCGAACTGCTTGCCGTTATCGGTGATTATGGTGTGGGGGAGGCCGAATCGGCAGATGATGGACCTCCACACAAAGTCTCTGGCCCGTGCTTCGGTGATTTGGGCAACTGCTTCCGCTTCAACCCATTTGGTGAAGTAGTCAATGGCGACAAATAAGAATTTCCGCTGTCCTGTCGCAAGCGGGAATGGGCCGAGGATGTCCATCCCCCACTTGGCAAAGGGCCAAGCGGAGGATATAGAAACTAGCTCGGCGGAAGGGAGCCTCTGGATGCTTGAATGTCTCTGGCAGGCGTCACAGGCTCGGACTAGATCGTCCGCGTCTTTCTGCATGGTCGGCCAGTAATAGCCTTGCCGCAGCACCTTGTGGCATAGGGACCGGCTTCCCAGATGGTTGCCGCAAATCCCTTCATGTACCTCCGTAGAGCATAGTCCGCTTCGGATGGGCGGAGGCATCTGAGCAGCGGCATGGAAAAAGACCGCTTGTAAAGTTGGTTGTCAATCAATACATAGTGGGTGGCCTGCAGCTTCAATTTCCTAGCCTCTCTTCGGTCGGACGGGAGCGACCCTTCTTTGAGATAGTTGAGGATAGGGTCGAACCAGGATGGTTCGGCCTCGACTTGCATCACCCGGTCGGCTTCCATGATGCTCGGCTTTTCCAGAGTCTCCAGTGGAATTTTTGTTCGGCATCCATTGTCTCCGTGGTTGCCAATCGGGAGAGTAGGTCGGCACGGGCGTTCTCCGATCTAGGAATTTGAATAATTTCAAATTCAGAAAATGAGGAAGCAAGGTTACGCACCTCCTGGAGATATCGAATCATGTTGGTTCCGGGCTTCAAACTCTCCCCGAACATGGCCGGCCACCAGCTGAGAGTCGGTGAAGGCGCTGAGCTTTTCCACCTTCAGGTTGCGGGCGATCCGGAGACCGGCTAACAGGGCTTCGTACTCGGCTTCGTTGTTGGAAGCCGGGAAGGAGAATCGGACGCCATACTCGAAGATCATCCCCTCTGGGCTGGTGAGAACTAGACCCGCACCGGAGTGATGGGCATTGGACGACCCATCGACGTGGAGGAGCCACCGGGCTTCAGGCTTTGGTCCTTCGGGATTTGGGGTAGAACCGTCCTCCGGGATGGTACACTCGAGGAGGAAGTCGGCCAGTACTTGGGCTTTGATGGCCGGGCGAGGCTGAAAATGTATGTCATGCTCGCTTAGCTCGACGGCCCATTTGGTCATTCTCCCCGATGTTTCTGGACGGTGGACCACCGCCTTGATGGGTTGGTCAGTCAGGACCGTCACTGAATGTGCTTGGAAATACGGCCGTAGCTTTCGGACTGAGGTGATCAAGGCCAGCACCATCTTTTCAATCCTGCTGTACCTCGTCTCCGCATCGCGGAGCAGCCTACTCACATAGTAGATCGGCTTCTGGATCTTGCCTTCTTCTTTGACTAGCACCGAACAAACTGCGCCCTCCGAAACGGCCAGGTACAGAAATAGGTCTCCTGGGGTCGGACTACTGAGAAGCGGAGGCGAGCCGAGGTACTTCTTGAGATCTTGAAATGATTTCTGGCACTCGGGAGTCCACTGGAAGTTTTTGGCCGATCGGAGAGTTTTGAAGAAGGGGAGGCATCTCTCGGCCGACCGCGCCACAAAGCGGTTAAGGGCCGCTATCCTCCCGGTTAGGCGCTGGACCTCTTTAACAGATGCTGGGGGCGCCATTTGTTGGAGAGCTTGAATCTTCTGGGGGTTAGCTTCGATACCGCTGGGAGACCATGAAGCCGAGGAACTTCCCGAGTTGACGCCGAAGGCGCACTTGGTCGGGTTGAGTTTCATCCCATATTTGCGCAACGTTGCAAAGCTCTCCGAGAGGTCCTCAACATGCCGTGCGCTTCCTTGCTTTTGACCAGCATGTCGTCCACGTACACCTCCATGTTCCGGCCGATTTGCTCCTTGAACACCTTGTTGACCAGCCGCTGGTAGGTCGCCCCTGCATTTTTAAGACCGAAAGGCATAACTCGGTAACAGTAGGTACCTCGGTCGGTTATGAAGGCGGTCTTTTCTTCATCTTCGGGGGCCATTCGGATCTGATTGTAGCCGGAATAGGCATCCATGAATGACAGCATTTGGTGGCCTGAGGTGGCGTCCACGAGCTGATCGATCCGAGGGAGGGGGAAGCTGTCCTTCGGGCAGGCTTTGTTGAGGTCGGTGAAGTCGATGCAGATCCTCCATTTGCCGTTCGACTTTTTCACCATGACGACATTTGACAGCCAGTTCGGGTAATTCACCTCTCGGACGAAGTTGGCCTTTGATGAGTTTGTCGACCTCTTCTTCAATGGCTTTTTGCCGCTCTGGGGCGAAGCTTCTCTTCTTCTGCTTAACAGGCCTGTGCATCTCGTCCACATTGAGACGATGGACGAGGACCTCGGGGCTGATTCCTGGCATGTCGGAGGCGGTCCAGGCGAAGATGTCCGCATTGCTTTGGAGGAATCTGATCAAGCTCGTGACGAGGCTCTCCTTTGAGTAGCGACCCGATCCTTGTGGTTCGGTCGGGCCGAGCTTCGTCCAGCGGTACTTCTCCATTCTTCTGCCGGTTCTCCCCGTTGTTCGGCGAAGTCTCGCGAGCGTCTAGCCCGTCAACTTCGGGCATTCTAGACTGAAGGCTCGTAACGAAACATTGCCGAGCCATGGCTTGACTTCCCCGAACCACTCCAACTCCTTGCTCGGTGGGGAACTTCATAGACAGATGCGGGATAGAGACAACTGCCTTGAGGGACATCAAGCCGGGCCTGCCGAATATGGCGTTGTATGGGGACCTGAGGTCGGTCACTAGGAAATCGGTCTGTACAATGGTCACAAGGGGCCAGGTTCCCGCGCGGACCGTCAGGGTGACGATTCCTTCCGGGATGATGACGTCGCCGGTGAATCCCATCAGGGTGGAATCCACGGCTCGAAGGTTTTCCATGAGCAATTTCATCCTGGCAAACACACCGAGGTACAAAACGTTTACCGAGCTTCCACTATCAACGAGGATTCGGCTTACATCATAATTGTTCAAATTAAGGGATACAACAAGTGCGTCATCATGGGGAGCTGTATCCCAAGAAGATCATCATCAGAAAAGGAGAGTTCGCCCGTGCGTGCCTTCTTTGGCACCGGTGCATCACCGCCCCTGGAGCTCGATCCGCCGGCCTCTTCAATCATGTTGATACGGCCAACCACGGGCGGATTTGGTGGAGGAGGGAGTTGTGGGAGCTCGGGCTGGCGGTCACCTCCTTGTGCTGCGGCTCGGGTGCCCTCCTGAACTGGTCCAGCCGTCCCCGCCGAATCAGTCTCTCGATTTCATTCTTCAGCTGCCAGCATTCTTCAGTGTCATGACCATGCTCCCTATGGTAGCGGCAGTACTTGGCGGGATCTCTTCGGGTCGGGTTCCCTCGGAGAGGTACTGGCCGGGGAAGCTGGCGCTCTATCTCCATGAGGATTTGCGCCCGGGGCACAGTCAACGGAGTATAGCGATCGAATCGCCTGGGGGACTCCGGGAGCGATTCCTTGGCGGCAGCGGAGGGACTCTTTGGCGGCGAGGCGGACTTGGCCGACGGACGGGACGGTGTCTGTCGGGACTTTGGGCTCTTGCTTCTTCTTGCTTGCTCAGCGCGGGCCACTCTCCGCGACTCCTCGACCTAGCGTACTTGTCCGCAAGGGCCATCATATCAGAGAGACATGGGGGGTAGCTGACCTCCATTGCCAGATAGAAGTCGCTCTCCTTCGAAACTCCCCCCGCCAGGGCGGACATAGCCACCTCATGATTAAGGTGGTCCACCTCCAACATGGCCTTGTTGAAACGGCCAAGGTAATTTCTCAAGGACTCCCCCTCTCTCTGCTTGACTTCGGAGAGGGAGTCGGATCTCGTCGGTGGCGGCGGCTGCTGACGAACTGGCCAATAAAAAGGTGGCTCAGCTCGTCGAATGAATCAATGGAACCCGGTTTCAAGGCGTTGAACCAGGTTCGGGCGGATCCTCTGAGGGTGGATGGGAAGGCTCGGCAGAGGACCGCATCAGATGCTCCGTGGAACATCATTATTGACCGGAAGCTACTGAGATGGTCGTCCGGATCAGTGGAGCCGTGATAGGGCTCGACGGCTGGCAGTTTGACATGGGAGGGAATCACTTCCTCCATGATCCCTTAGAGAAAGGGATGCCCTGCTCGCCTTGGGCTGGGCAGATGGGTCTGCTTGGCGGCGTCCAGCTCCTGACGCATCTCCTGGATCTGACGGCGGATCTCCTCCTCGCCGGCGAGAGGAGGAGCTGGGCGGGAGAACCGCAAGGATGGCGTCGAATCATGGTGAGACGTCGCCGGGAGAGGGAGCGGGCTCGCCGAGATCTGGGAGGATCTCTATCATAACCGGTTCGAGGGACCGGTTTGTCCCCCCTGGGGCGATGTGGGGGATCCGCTGATTCATGCGGATCAGAGGAGGAGGTTGCCGGCGAAGAAGAATCGCCGCCTCTTCTGAGGATGCGAAGCAGGAGGAGCTGCAAGGCGCTCCTGGACCAGGTGGGTAAGGGCCTGGACTTGTTGGACCAGCGTAGCAAACTGGTCCTGGGTCACCGGAATGGCAGGCGGCGACGGAGTCTCGACAGGTGGGGGTTGCGGCGCTGTGGCGCCAGTCGGATCAGGCCTCTGGGAGGCGACCTGATCTTGGGCATCAGAGGTTGCTCTCTCTTCCGGTTGGCCATCAGAGAGGTTCTTCTCCGGATTAGATCCTTGTCTCCTTTTTCAAGTTTTAATGGGACTTGAGGCCCTTCCTCTAGCGCCAATCTGTTGCCGCCGGGATCCGTCCTCCGACTCGGGCGCGGTCGATCTCAGGGAGAGGGGTGCGGCGGACCTGCAAAAAGAAGCCCACACGCGGAGGGACGCTGGGGGTGGTCCTCCGCGGAAGGCCCTCCGACGCTCAAGTCAGTGGGAAGGAATCGGCGATCAACCAGACAATGGGGAGGTGGATCTCTCCGGGAGACCTCTCCGGGGGCGGCCAATCGGAGCTCCAGGGCAGAGCACCGACGAGCCGGGAGAGAGGAGTAGAGTGTGCGTCAAGAGTTGCGTACCTGAGGGAATCTGCTGATATTTATAGACTGTCACCTGGGGACTTGAGCGTCTTCTGGAAGGTTCGGAGGTTGTTACGATACGGGGTAGACAGAATCAGGCCGTTGTGGGGCCGTTAGAATCCACGCCTTGTTGTTAAGGGATCGACGGCTGGGAGAGCTCCTTGATGTCTCGAGATCTGGGTGAGTAGGCCTGGGGCGGTTACAATAGGTCTTAGGCCACGTCCCGACATGATTCCTTGCTCAGGGCCGCTCGGGTAGGCTTGGCTCTCCCGCGTCAGGTTCCGCGGAGGTGGACGTCGGGGCGTGGATCGCTTGCTACGGAAGCCCGGAGGAGGCCGAGCTACGGAAGCCCGGAAGAGGCCGAGCTACGGAAGCCCGGAAGAGGCCGAGCTAAGGAAGCCCGGAAGAGGCCGAGCTAGGGAAGCCCGGAAGAGGCCGAGCTACGGAGCCCGGAAGGGGCCGAGCTAGGGAAGCCCGGAAGAGGCCGAGCTAGGGAAGCCCGGAAGAGGCCGAGCTACGGAGCCCGGAAGGGGCCGAGCTAAGCCCGGAAGAGGCCGAGCTAGGGAAGCCCGGAAGAGGCCGAGCTACGGAAGCCCGGAAGAGGCCGAGCTAGGGAAGCCCGGAAGAGGCCGAGCTACGGAGCCCGGAAGGCCGAGCTAGGGAAGCCCGGAAGAGGCCGAGCTAGGGAAGCCCGGAAGAGGCCGAGCTAGGGAAGCCCGGAAGAGGCCGAGCTAGGGAAACCCGGAAGAGGCCGAGCTAGGGAAGCCCGGAAGAGGCCGAGCTACGGAGGCCCGGAAGAGGCCGAGCTAGGGAAGCCCGGAAGAGGCCGAGCTAGGGAAGCCCGGAAGAGGCCGGAAGGAGGGGGTCAGCCTTAGCCGTCTTGCACGGATATCAATGCAATGACGATTTTACCCCCAACAATTGGAAAAGGCAAAAAGAAGCATAAAGTACATGAATTAAAGTTGAGATGATCCGGCATTAATTATCTCTTTGCATAGAAGGCCAAACGCAAGGTGTGTATTATTTAGCTTTTAAGGCAATAGTTGCGCTGTAGATCCAATTGTTTCTAATCATGCACGCAGATCACCTGTACTTGCCGAACGAGCTATGCGGATCTCAACAATAACTTTCCATTGTATAAAGATTAAAGACCATCGTATAAAGATTAAAGAACTTCAAAGGCTCAAACATGCCTTCAACAAGACGCTTGTGTGCTTTAATTTTCTATTGGTTCCCTTGCTGGACCAGCGAATATATTAGTTGTCACCGGTGGGATGGCGAAAGAATAAATATCTATCTTACAACTCTTTTGCCAGGTTGGTTAACGTCATCACTGGTGGCGTGGTGCAACTTGGAGCAGTAACCGGGCGATGGAGAAGAGGAGCACCCATGCATGGACCTAGGCCAGAGAAGCTGAAGATGTTAAAAGTGTTGGATAGATCAGAGAAAGCAAAGGAATAAATCTTAGCATTGCTTCAAATATTTATATGGAAGCAAGCATCGGTTGAAGGCAACGAATTAATCCAACGAAAATTCTTTCGAATATTGAAAATGATGAATCAGTCCAAAGGTCGGATCGTCAGCAACATTTGAATTGGGCTTGGCTCGACTCGCACGTACGTGAGCTTTCTCACGACCATTCAATCAAGTAAGAAAGTAACACATATATAAGTAAGAGTAAGATTCTCATAGCCATTCAACCAAGCAAGAAAGTAACACATATATAAGTAAGAGTAAGATTTGTTATGTTTTTCATGTGAAACTAAAAGAATGGTTTCATGACAAAAGAAGTGAAAGCTTTTGGAAGAAAACTTTTGGATATTGGTTTGGAGGAAACTTTTAGATATTAGAATATACTAAAATTTTCAACAAAAAGCTATGAAAAATATTAATTTCTTCCTTCCATGAAAATTTGCAAGGGTCCATGCCCCCCGTACTGATAATTATTAACTATCAAATAAAAAAAATTTCAATCGGTAATGAAAGCTCGACAAACTTACTCTATGAAAAGGCTCTAAAGATAAAAATTAGCCGGAATCATTTAAAACACTTCCTTGATCCCTTATCGGCTTCTCTAAAAAATCAGCCTCAGTGAAAGAGAGATCCTTACTCTTTCTATAATAGCCAATCATAAGCAATTTTTTACCCTATGATGCAATTCTAAGGTGATCAGGCTTCAATACTTTGAAGGCCATTGTATAAAGCTACCATTCTCCATGAAATTCTCTATATATGGATCATGGGATCAAGGATCTCAAGAGACACTAGTTAATAACTAAGCAATGCTGCGCCATGATCCTAGAAGAGTAAACTGGAGTTAATAAGGGACTCATGGTGGAGAGCTTCAATTAAAGAAATAAATGTTTTTAACTTCGACAAGGGAAGCTGGTGAAAGATCTCTTCCGGATCCCTTCGGTGGAGGGGGATTCGAAGAAGCTGACTTACAGCAACTACACCCTGCCTGACAAAGATAAAATTAGTTGGTGTCCTTCCTACGAGCAAATGCGAATGCCTTTGCTTAGAACCTAATTGACATGCTTAGGATTGACTGAGGGGAACAACTTTATGCACCACCCTCAGTGCGCGAATGCATGCACCGGGCATGCCCATTGGCTGCGCGCCCGTGCGGGCGTGCATATGGGGCTATGCGCTGCAATTGGCCGCGCACCCATGTGGCGCACAGCCCCACACGCGCGTCCGCACGGGCACGCGGCCAATGGGCCCGCCGATGTGCGCTTCTTGCACCGAAGGCGATGTAGGAAGACTTTTCCTTGACTAAGACATCATTTTCTAGAAGCTCGGTGTCAACTTACCCCACCGACCTTTGAGGCAGAAGAAGAGGAGTTTTGCCTTCCGAATGATAGGATGCAATCCGAGAAAAAGTAGGTAAAGTGCGGGCGCACAGCCAATGGGCGCGCTCGATATGCGCTTCCCACACCGATGGCGATATAGGAAGACTTTTCCTTGACTGAGACATCATTTTCTAGAAGCTCAATGTCAACTTAGCCCACTGACTTTTGAGGCAGAAAAAGAGGAGTTTTGCCCTTCAAATGATAGGATGCAATCCGAGAAAAACTAGGTAAAGTGCGGGCGCGCGGCCAATGGGCATGTCCGGTGTGCGCTTCCTGCACCGAAGGTGATGCAGGAAGACTTTTCCTTCACTGAGACATCATTTTCTAGAAACTCAGTGTCAACTTAGCCCACGGACCTTTGCGGCAGAAGAAGAGGAGTTTTGCCCTTCGAATGATAGGATACAATTCGAGAAAAAGTATAAGGTGAACTTCTTGATGCCAAATTCATCAGAAGGTGAGTTACCCAGAGCAGCTAGCCACCATCGTCCTAATAAAGAAGGCTAATACTAGATGGCAGATATATTTGAACTTTACCAACCTTAATAGGTTCTGATGTGGCTGATCCAACACCGTTAGAGAACCGTGAAGGAAGGAAACCGACGGAGCCCCCCTTTGGCCTCCAAAGGGCCCTTCGGCCATGGTAGCATTTATGGCCTCAAAGCCACGCGCACCCAATTGCTCCATGGCCGAGAGCTCCAAGGCCGACACCTCCAAGGCCGACACCTCCATGGCCGAGAGCTCCAAGGCCGACACCTCCAAGGCCAACAGCTCCAAGGCCGACAGCTCCATGGCCGAGAGCTCCAAGGCCGATAGCTCCAAGGCCGATAGCTCCAAAGCCGACAGCTCCATGGCCGACAGCTCCATGGCCGAGAGATCCAAGGCCGACAGCTCCATGGCCGAGAGCTCCAAGGCCGACAGCTCCATGGCCGAGAGCTCCAAGACCGACACCTCCAAGGCCGACAGCTCCATCTGGTCAAAGAACACGCGAGCCAATTCCTTAGCAATTGGGCTTGACATGGCTTACCTCGACATCTGTGTCGGTCAGGGCCCATCCCGACCTCGGCGTCGGCCACAGCCAGTCTAAGCGTTGGTTACGGTGTCGGCGCCGGCTTCGGTATCAGCCCCGGCATCGGTCTCGGCGACAATCACCCACGTTCAAGCTATGTGGTCCACTTCCATCGAGAATGGCGGACCACGTCACCACGAGCACGCACGGCTATGCGCGCGGTGGACGTGCTCCCTCCTGGCGCCGCTAACGACGGACGTGGCCCCATGATCATTCCCATGACCCGTACTTTGTGGCACGTTGAAGACTAGAAACTAATGATCGTCTGAAGGAGGCTGGGCCACGACGGATAAAGAGGGTAAGAGGTACCTCGACCAAAAAACACACTCATTACACCCCAAAATGCTCACAGCGATGGATCTTCTCGGAGCCATCTCTCTCTCTTTTTTTCGAGCTTCCTCAAGCTCACGGCTGTTGCCCAGACCACTGACTTGAGCGTCGGAGGGTCCCCGCCGGAATCTTTGGCCCCCGGGACTTGCTTGCAGGCACGAGGAGCTCGCTGGAGGAGGCGACCGGACGCTCGAGGCCGGTGATTTGGCATCAACAGATTGGCGCGCCAGGTAGGGGGGACGTGCTGAAGGAAAGAAAGCTGTCTCCTTGAGCTATAAGTCTCTGTCCCCTCTAAGATAGCTATGGTGGTGATGCGCATGCCAGAGGTTCTTACCAATCGTGCTGGGGGGCATCCACATCGCACTGAGCGACAAAAGACCAGTCTCTCTCTCCCTACCCCTCCTTCACCACCAACTTCAGCTGCTCTGATTAACCAGCTGGCCATCCTCAATCGGCAAGATCAAGCTTTGAAAGTAGCAGTTCATGAACTGCAGAAGCAACGCGCGGGGGCCACTCAGCAGCACCCCAAGCCTCTCACGTCGCCCATAATAGCTGCACCAGTTGGCTAGTGATCCGCTCGTGGAAAATCTCCTCACAGAGAAGCTTATCACCATCAAGCTTCACCTGAGCACCACTGATCTCCCGCCTTCTGTTAGTCTTTCAGGTCATCTGGGGAGGACCTTAATCATAAGATGAGGAAGTATCTGGACGAACAACACCGGCGGCTGGAAGAGCTCACTCAAAGGCTCAACAATCGGCTAGAGCAAGCCGAGAGGTGTCGTTGCAATTAATACAAGGAAGAAGATGAGGACAAAAGGCTTTGACTGCTGCTCTTAAGCTTCAGCACCGAAGGCAATCAATCTCTTCAAAGAAAAAGCTAGGCAAAGAGCCCTTCCAGCAACTCCTCCAAACTTTTTACTCTCAGCAACGCCCTCGATGGACTCTCCCAGCCATTCATCTTCAATGACCGCCAACTATCGAGGCTTTCCTCAACGGACTCCAGCTTTGTCCCGGTTTCCAGCTTCGTCCTGGCCACAGGCATCTCGTCCTAGCCTCCAATGCGAGGGAAGGCCCAAGTAAGGGCAACGACACTTCCAATCCGACTAACATGACTCCCTGGGGGGCAGGTCACCAGCGGACGAAAGTGCTCAAACCCGCAAAAGGAAAACATGGGAGCTACAAGAGCTAAGTACATTGCACTTAAGACAGTTTCCTTTCATTAATACTTAAAAATGTCATGCAGGGAAGATCTACCTTGCATCAACATCCAAGGTCAACCTTGCTTTGGCGCACAAAAAGCCCTGGGCCAGCCAGGCATGAAGCCTGACACCCATCGGCACCTAAAGCCCTGCACCAGCCAGGCATGAAGCCCAACCCCGGTCGGCACAAAAAGCCCTGGGCCAGCCATGCATGAAGCTCAACACCCATCGGCACCTAAAGCCCTGCGCCAGCCAGGCATGAAGCCCGACACCCGTCGGCACCTAAAGCCCTGCACCAGCCAGGCATGAAGCCCGACACCCGTCGGCGGATAAAGCCCTGCACCAGCCAAGCATGAAGCCCGACCCCGGTCGGCACAAAAAGCCCTGGGCCAGCCAGGCATGAAGCCCGACACCCGTCGGCACCTAAAGCCCTGCACCAGCCAGGCATGAAGCTCGACACCCATCGGCGGATAAAGCCCTACACCAGCCAGGCATGAAGCCCGACCCCGGTCGGCACAAAAAGCCCTGGGCCAGCCAGGCATGAAGCCCGACACCCGTCGGCACCTAAAGCCCTGCACCAGCCAGGCATGAAGCCCAACACCCGTTGGCGGATAAAGCCCTGCACCAGCCAGGCATGAAGCCCGATCCCGGTCAGCACAAAAAAGCCCTGGGCCAGCCAGGCATGAAGCCTGACACCCGTCGGCACCTAAAGCCCTTCCCCAACCAGGCATGAAGCCCGACACCCATCGGCGGATAAAGCCCTGCACCAGCCAGGCATGAAGCCCTGCATCAGGCGAGGATCAACCACTTGGGAGGTAACGCCCCTTTCGCCTTGCTGGGGTGGACCCGCTTCATCTCAGGGGCAAGGGGGCATCTGATGTGGCTGATCCAAGGCCGACAGCTCCATGGCCGAGAGCTCCAAGGCCGACAGCTCCAAGGCCGACAGCTCTAATGCCGACACCTCCAAGGCCGACAGCTCCAATGCCGACACCTCTAAGGCCGACAGCTCCATGGCCGAGAGCTCCAAGGCCGACAGCTCCAAGGCCGATACCTCCAAGGCCGACAGCTCCAAGGCCGACAGCTCCATGGCCGAGAGCTCCAAGGCCGACAGCTCCAAGGCCGACACCTCCAAGGCCGACAGCTCCATCTGGTCAAAGAACACGCGAGCCAATTCCTTGGCAATTGGGCTTGACATGGCTTACCTCGACATCTGTGTTGGTCAGGGCCCATCCCGACCTCGGCGTCGGCCGCAGCCAGTCTAAGCGTTGGTTACGGTGTCTGCGTCGGCTTCGGTATCAGCCCCGGCGTCGGTCTCAGCGACAATCACCTACGTTCAAGCTACGTGGTCCACTTCCATCGAGAATGGCGGACCACGTCACCACGAGCACGCCCGGCTACGCACGCGGTGGATGTGCTCCCCCCTGGCGCCGCTAACGACGGACGTGGCCCCACGATCAATCCCATGACCCGTACTTTGTGGCATGTTGAAGACTAGAAACTAATGACCGTATGAAGGAGGTTGGGCCGCGACGGATAAAGAGGGTAAGAGGTACCTCGACCAAAAAACACACTCATTACACCACAAAACGCTCACAGCGAGGGATCTTCTCGGAGCCATCTCTCTCTCTCTTTTTTTTAAGCTTCCTCAAGCTCATGGCTGTTGCCCAGACCACTGACTTAAGCGTCGGAGGGTTCCCGTCGGAATCTCCGGCCCCCGGGACTTGCTTGCAGGCGCGAGGAGCTCGCTGGAGGAGACAACCGGACGCTCGAGGCCGGTGATTTGACTTCAACAGGTTCTATTCGAAGGACTATTTTTTCTTATTGTAGATAGATTAACATGTGAACACCTAAATACTCCTCATATATATATATATATATATATAAATTTTCCCATCTATATAATTTTATTTATAAGATTATATTATATTTAGATAGTATAATATTATTATGCAATATATATAAATTATAATTATCATAATAAAATATTATAAATGTAATATTATATATTTTATATTACAATTTGATCATAATATAATATATTATTATTATACTAGAATAAAATATTATAAAAAAATATATTATATTTTAATCTAAATATCATAATAATAAATTACCATAATAGTTGTAAAGTATATTAAAGCAGTTTTAATATTATATGGTTCATGATTTTAGATTTCTATAGCATACCAAATAAGCTAACTATGAATATCTAGAGATCTTTAATTTTTAGGACTTACATGATAAAAGGAGTTCACTAAATATAAGATCACGATGGAATAACGACCATCAATGATCTAAAATCACTATGATGAAACCATTTGGGTTAACAAATGTCCCACAAGTATTTTTCAATGGAATGACTATTATACTAGAAAATAGGATAAACCAACAAAATCTAGCATGTAGATTTTCTTTGATGACTAACCAAACTCATCTAAATTGGATAGGATGTCCCATTAAAGAACTTCAAATAGAGTGCAAAATCCTCGCAATAATCATTATCATACAAAGAACATATATAAAAGCATTATCCAATGACAAGCCAATCAAATATCTCAACATCTAGATCTTTTTTATAATGCAAATTTGTTAGTTATATTCAATAATATTGACCTTCTTCATTAGTTCTTTATCATGATAACTTGCTTCTTTGTAGTTACCTCCATAAATAACTTGGTCTTATCTTAATAACTTTTTTAGAAAGTAAATTTAACTAATTAACTATCCAAGTATGGCCTATTGTATAAGTGGCAAGTAGCCCAATACAATTCTTTCAATTGACATTCATCAATGATAAATTAAATCTTTATCAATCTTATATTTTTGACCATTTATTATGGTTAATCAATAATCGATAAAATTTTAGGCATAAATGCTACCTCATGAAGCTTAATGAAAATAGATATTTTTGTTAAAAGATGTAAACATAAATTGAAATAGAAAAAGAAAGCTAGTTTGATCATAATAAGAGGCTAGTGAATGATTAATTATCTTGATTGCAATATATCATTTTGACATCTAACATGTTGACCATACACATTAACCATATTAAAGGCTATAATTTTAAAAATGAGTAGACATGACATCAACAATATGTGCCATAAGTTCAAATTAATTAATCATGATGATGGTCATAATTTTGAATAAGCTGATCTTATTTATTGATTAAAATAGTGACCCTAAATTTGAATTGAAGAATTATACTCATAATAATAGTAATAGCTTTGAACTAATCTATCATTCTTATGGATAATGATAATAACCATATTGTCAACTAAGTCATTCATACTTATTGATTATTATAATAGTCATAGTTTTCCATCAAGCATTACAGTAACCATAGTTTTGAATATATCCATTGTCCTTATTGGTGATAATAACAATCATAATTTTGAGAATCAACTATAATGGTGACTGCATTATTGAATGAATCGATCATGCTTATAGATCAATAAATCATAATTATTGCATGGTTTTGAATGGGCCAATTACACTTATTGACCATGATTATAATTATGATTTTAAAAAGATTGGCATCAACCATGGCCATTTTTACTATGTGTATTAATCATTAAAATTTTTGCTTTTTAATCCATAATAATTAAATTTTCTTAGTTTTTTTCTAAGTAATCCTAATTATCTTGAGTTACCTTGATAAGATTGATTTGTACGTACACTTGTGATGTCAATATATTTATATGATTATTCTCTTCAGGCGATCCACATTGATTTATTATCTCAGAGCTTTTTATTGGCATTATATCCTACTTAGACTTCCCCAAACGTGCCAAAAATATTTCTTAAAAAATTAAAATGATTGATAATTAGGTAACTACTTGCATACATTAAAACTAATAGCAACGACAAAATAAGAATGGTAATGGTGGTGATACTAATAGCAATAGTAGGAATACAGCAACTAGTAGCAAGGGTAATGATAAAAGAGATTGCCCATCAAAATAAAGTTATATTAACTAAATTTATTAAGAAAAATTGCTATTGATCAAGAGAATCCTAATAATCCAGTCACACACACACAGAGAGCAATACCCGTGATTGGAATGATCTCCCCAAGGCCAAGCATACAGGGAACAGGTGCCAACTTACTAAACAATTATTGTTTACTTGAGTGGCAAAATCAGTTAAAAACATGATAGAATTTCCTTGCTCCCAGATTATTAGTATGGTGGAATTCATGCCTCCTCAAGGTCTCTGAACTTACTCCCCTTTTCGTTAGATAACGTTTTCTTCGGAAACAAAAATCTAACGGAGAACTAGATATATTTTTTCTAAATTTATCAATTCTCTATACCAAAATAAATAATTAGAAAATCAAACATTCTCAAATAATAATAATAATTGTTGCGGCCAAATCACATATGATGAACGTCGGGCAGGCTTGGATCACCGTGTGCGCAGAAAGGCCGCCGTCTTCCTCCTGGAGCCTGCAAAAAGTCCCGGACCGGTGGTTCCGGCGGGGACCCTCCGACGCCCAAGTTAGTGAGTCGTCGAACAGGGATATGATTTTTGTAGAATTGTTCTAGAGGAAGTTCCAGAGAGAGTCCCCTTGCATGGAGCACGGGTCCTCTTTTTATACCTGTTGGGGATCCCGTTTACCTCGGTCTGTTGGAACCGTCGAATCCGTCCTGTTGCGATGTGTCATTGAACGGCAAGTCGTTGGACTGTTGCTGGATAAGGGCCGCTTATAGCGGTAACTGCCTATCAGGCTAACACTTGCCCGTAATTTTGGTGAGCGAGGTGCTTAGATTCCGGGGTCGGCTGTATGAAATGTGTGGGCCGGTGCCGGAGGCCAGAACCAATGCAGAAGGCCGGAGTCAAAGTTCCAGAACAGGAGGTCGGAGCTGAGGACCGACACTGGAGGACGGCACTGGAGGCCGACGCTGGAAGCCGGCGCTGGAGCCCGACGCTGGAGACCGATGCTGGAGGCCGGCACTAGAGGCCGACGCTGGAAGCCGGCGCTGGAGCCCGACGCTGGAGACCGATGCTGGAGGCCGGCACTAGAGGCCGACGCTGGACGTCTGTCTTTGGTGTTAAGTGTAACTTTGATGCTGACGCTGGGTGCCGGTCTTTGGTGTTAACGTGTAACATTGATGCCGACGCTGGGTGCCGGTCTTTGGTGTTAACGTGTAACTTTGATGCCGACGCTGGGTGTCGGTCTTTGGTGCTGTTGCTGGAGACCGACGCTGGAGACCGACACTGGAGGACGGCGCTGGAGGTCGACGCTGGAAGCTGGCGCTGGAGGTCGGCACTGGAGGCCGACGCTGGAGTCCGATGCTGGAGACCGACACTGGAGGCCGGCATTGGAGGCTTTGGGTTTTGTTGTCACATCATTGCTTTCAAAAACCGCGCAGAAGATAACACTACCCCGGGGAAACGGCCAGCCGTATCAGATGCCCCCCCGCCCCTGAGATGGGTGAGCGTTTACTTACCCGCGAAAGGGGTGTGAATATCCTCTAGGTGGCCAGCTTTCGCGCCATCATTTCGCCTTTGTTGGGATTAGGGAGGATTTTCCTCGGGCAGTGCTACGAAAAGGCGAATGGTATCATTGCGATAAGGTTAACTCCCCCCTTTTCATTGGTGGTCTTTTCGAGCTTATCGCATTGGCAGGTCGTCGAAGCGCCTCCCAACTGAAGATGGACACGTGGTCAGATCGGACGATTGTGGGGTGTTTCGAGATGGTGTCATGAGGACAAATAGCCCTTATCTTCCTATCTTCCCCACTTCTTCCGCCGTTGCCCCCTTTTGAGTCCGCCAGCGTTTCTATCTCTCGTCCATTCTCTCCGTGCTCTGTTCTTGGCTCAAGTTTTTCTTTTCAGGTTAGTTCCCATGGCTTCCTCTCCTTCTTGCTCCATTTCCGGTTCTTGGGGGGGTTCCCATCATCCTTCCCATACTTCCGATTCCCTGTCCAGCCAATGGTCCACCCCTCTTCTAACCACTCACCGGAGCCACGACCAGTCAACCGTCCCCTAACCGGGATTCGTTCGGCCGGCGAGCGGACTTCCGTCCGAAATCGGTCGGTGGCTGCCGGTCCTTCTAAGGTTGCCAAGGAGTCCCCCGAGGGGACTGCGTCCTCCATGTCTGCTCAAGACATAGCAAACTTAAAGGCCAGGTATGGCTTCCCTCCAGACCTTCATCTTTTCTTTCCTACCCCTAATAACAGGGCAACATCTTCCTGTACCGGAAGGGTTGTCTTGTACGGAGCCTTTTTTAAGGCCGGGCTCCGGTTACCGATCCATCCTTTCATTCTTAATCTTCTAGACCGGTACTCCTTGACCCCTTCCCAACTAGTTCCCAACTCTATCCGAACCATTGTTGGTTTTTTAGTACTTTGCCACCTGCAGGGCATTGAGGCTAGTATTTCCCTATTCCGCAGCTTCTATACCCTTCGTAAACAATCAGGCTGGTGGTCCTTCACTCCTAGGTCCAATAGGATTCTTAAACTGTGCCTTCCTTCCTCCGTTAAAGGGTGGAAGGACAAGTTTTTCTTTGCGGACATCAGCGGGGTTCGTGGAAGCTGGGGGATACCCAACATCGACGCCAATAGGGACCCCTCCATCCTTCCACGAGACCGGATGGCGTTTGGGCAGCTTCTGACTGCCGACATTCCTCGGTGTAATAAGCTTCTAGCCGAGGAGAATCTTCACCGTGCCGGTCTAATTCCCGCGAGGGGTGAGCATTAGACTACTCGCCTCTCTTCTCCTCTGCTTCTCTTTCTCTTCTTCTCTTTTTTTTTTTTTTTTTTTTTTAACTATCCTTTGATTGTGTAGGGATGGCGCCGACGCTGCATAAGCTTAAACAGGTGGCCGCCAAGAAGAGGAAGGAGGCCAGGACTGCGCCTCCTGCCGAAGGAAGGGCCGCCGCTAAAGTTCCCAGGAGGGCCGACACTGGGAGGGTCGACACCGGAGGGACTAAAGTCGTGAAGCCCCTCCGTGCCAAGGTTCTGAAGAAGGGCGGACCCAAAGGGCCGACGCTGAGGAAGCCGAGGCCCAGGGGGCCAAAACGGTGGAATCCTTGCGCGTAAGCGAGGCGGCTCAAATCCAAGCCAACGAACCCGTCACGGCAGACGTGGCGAAGGCCGAGGCCGGTGAGGTGGAACGGAACCCACCGGAGGGAGAATCTCCAGCTTCGGCTCCTCCGATTATCTTGCTCGACTTATCTCCCGAGGGGAAGACGCCGTCCCCCACGTTCAAAGAGATGGACAAAACTTCGGCAGCAATAGTGGCGACTCCAACCGCTGCCCTGCCCCCCGTGGGGGCGACAGCCGAAGCGCCTCCGTCAGCGAAAGAGCCGGAGGCAGCAGGCCCAGAGGCGGAATCAGCCTCTGTAGGGCCGACGTCCAGGGAAGAGAGGGGCGTCGATCCTTCCTTCCAGTCGCTGCTGGCAAACCACAGCCGCTGGGCTACACAAATCATAGAGGAAGCCTCGGTGGATGAGGTGCAAGAATACCTCCGAGGTCAAGGGAGAGTCACCTTTTTTCGTGAAGCCTCGGTGGCGCATCTTTGGGTGAGTTTCTGTGCCATTATTGTCCTTTTCCTTCCCCTCTTTTACTTTCTTTATATCTGGATATTTTTTTCCAGGCCTTGAATTCTCTTGTCGCCCTTAAAAACCTTTGGACCCTAAGCGATACCGCCGTCGAACAAGCACACGAGGAGATGTTGTCCCTCCAGATCAAGGCGGAGAAGTTGGCAATGGCTCTGGAGGACATTCGGGCCACCCTGAAGGGTGAGGTTGATGTCGCCCGGCTATGAGCCGAAAAGGCAGAGTACGCGCTGGAGGTTGCTCAGCGCCGCGCCGCCAATGAGCTAGATAATGCTCAGGTGGCCGAGGAGAAACAGAAGGCGGCCGAAGAGAAGCTGGAGGTGGCAGAACTGGAGGTGTGCGTCTTGAAGACCCAATTAAGTTCTGTCGCTGCCGAGGCAAGCGCAGCCCAAGAAGCCACCCGCCAATATGTAACTAGAATTGCGGATCTGGAGGCGGCAGTGGAGGAGGCCCAGAGGAGGGCCATCGAGGCTGAAAAGAAGGGGGCCGACGCCGTAGAAGATTATAAGAAATCCGAAGCCTTCGACAATGAGGTAGCCGAGTCAGCGGCATTAGCTTATGACGCCGGCTTCCAAGACTGTAAAGATAAAATCCAGGAGCTTTACGACCTGGAGGATATCGAGGGGCTGAAGCCCGACGATGTCCCTGAGGATGGCGCCCCAGCTCCGGATGGTCATTAACAGCTTTTGGTTTTTCTCCTTGTATTGGTTGTGCCTGACCTGAGTCGGCAATTTTGTAACCTTTACTATCAATGATGTTTTCAATCTCTTTCACCCCTTCGCTTATGATTAACTTCATTTGTTCAAACTGCTGTGAATCGCCAATTGATAGGATCATGTACAGTAGGTTACGCTAAATAGGACCGCGAGCCGTGACGCTGTCTTAAGTGTTGACAAGGCCAATATTCGGTGGTAACGTGGGTGTCAGTTGCTATTGCCAACACGGGGCGCTGGTCCTTAGTGTCAACGCGAAGTTGGTCTTTGCTGCCGACGCTGGGCGCCGTCTTAGGTGCCAACGCGTAGTTGGTCTTTTGTTGCCGACGTCGGACGCCGGTCTTAGGTGCCAACGCGTAGTTGGTCTTTATTGCCGATGCTAGGCGCCGGTCATAGGTGCCAATGCGTAGTTGGTCTTTTGTTGCCGACGCTGGGCGCCGGTCTTAGGTGCCAACGCGTAGTTGGTCTTTTGTTGCCGATGCTGGGCGCCGGTCTTAGGTGCGTAGTTGGTTTTTTGTTGCCGACGCCGGACGCCGGTCTTAGGTGCCAACGCATAGTTGGTCTTTATTGCCGACGCTGGGCGCCGGTCTTAGGTGCCAACGCGTAGTTGGTCTTTTGTTGCCGATGCTGGACGCCGGTCTTAGGTGCCAACGCTTAGTTGGTCTTTATTGCCGACGCTAGGCGCCGGTCTTAGGTGCCAATGCGTAGTTGGTCTTTATTGCCGACGCTGGGCGCCGGTCTTTAGCGCCAACGCGGAGTTGGTCTTTTGTTGCCGACGCTGAGCGCCGGTCTTAGGTGCCAACGCGTAGTTGGTCTTTTGTTGCCGACGCTGGACGCCGGTCTTAGGTGCCAACGCGTAGTTGGTCTTTTGTTGCCGACGCTGGACGCCGGTCTTAGGTGCCAACGCGTAGTTGGTCTTTATTGCCGACGCTGGGCGCCGGTCTTTAGTGCCAATGTGGAGTTGGTCTTTTGTTGAACATACTCATTCGAAAATAAGAACATGTTTATTATTCATGCATCAAACAGATTCAAATTAATAACGATAGAGTTCTATTGATAGTACCGGCGTAAATTGTCGGCATTCCAAGTTCGAGGGAGCGGTTTCCCGTCTAGCTCTTCGACTTTATACGCCCCATGGTGGAGCACCTCCTTGACACGGTATGGTCCTTCCCATTTTGGTGCTAGCTTGCCCCCTTCCGTCGGCTTTGATACTTCAGCTCTTCGTAGGACAAGGTCTCCTGGCCGGAATGTCTTGGGTCGCACCCGAGAGTTGTAGTGCTTGGCCACTCGCTGACGGAATGCTGCCATGCGAAGCTGCGCTTGATCTCGCAATTCTTCCACCAAATCCAGATCAGCCCTTAGCTGGTTTGAGTTGCTTTCTTCATGGTATAATTCCGTCCGGGGCTAGGAGCTCCTATTTCCACGGGGATGACCGCCTCGGTCCCAAAGACCAAGCTGAAAGGGGTTTCCCCTGTAGGTGCTCGTGGCGTCGTGTGGTAGGCCCACAGCACACTGGAAAGTTCTTCCACCCAGCGCCCTTTGCAGCTATCTAGCCGAGCCCTGAGTCCTTGGAGGATGATGCGATTGGTCACTCTGCAGCGCCGTTGGTTTGGGGATGCCCTACTGAGGTGAATCGATGGTGGATGCCCAGGCCATCACAGAATTCTCGGAAGGCATTATCAAACTGTCGGCCATTGTCCGTAACGAGGGTGTGTGGTAGCCCGAACCGGCACACTACGGATTTCCAGAAGAAATTCCTTACTTTGGCTTCCGTGATCTTAGCAAGAGCTTCCGCCTCGATCCACTTAGTAAAATGGTCGACTGCCACCACTAGGAACTTGCGTTGTCCGGAGGCAGGAGGGAATGGTCCCAGGATGTCCATGCCCCACTGTGCGAAGGGCCATGGTGCAGCTAGAGGGGTCAGTTGAGACGCCGGTTGATGTTGAATGTTGGCATGCCGCTGGCAGCTGTCACATCTTTTAACGAGCTCGGAGGCATCCTCCTTCATTGTCAGCCAGTAATACCCTGACGTAAAGCTTTATATGCAAGAGCCCTGCCCCCCAGATGGCTTCCGCATATCCCTTCGTGTATCTCTCGCAAATATAATTGGCGTCGGTAGGACCGACACACCTGAGAACAGGGTATGAGAACGACCTTCGATAGAGCTTTCCCTCCATAATAAAAAACTTCGGGGCCCGTCTTTTAAGTTTCCTAGCTTCGGCAGGGTCTTCTGGAAGGGTGCCTTCAGTAAAGTACCGGACATAGGCGTCCATCCAGGAGGGCTCCTGCTCCACCTGGCAAGTTTCTCTTGGTACTTCAATACTCGGGGCTTCTAGGTGCTCCACATAAGCCTTTCCCAACATCCCATCAGATGAGGCAGCAAGACGGGATAAGGCGTCGGCTCTAGCATTCTCCTGTCGAGGAATGTAGCTGACGCTGAAATGTGTGAAGGGAGAAATTAACGAGTGCACCATTTCTAAGTAGCGGGCCATGATGGGATCCCTTGCCTCGTATTCCTTTGTAATTTGGCCGGCAACCAGTTGGGAGTCGGTGAATGCCCTAAGGCGTTTCACCCCAAGCTCTCGAGCCAACCTTACACCGGATAACAAAGCTTCATATTCCGCCTGATTGTTAGTGGCTGGAAAGAGGAAGCGAAGTGCACATTCGGTCACAACCCCATCCGAGTTGGCCAAGATGAGGCCTGCTCCGCTCCCTTGAGAGTTAGATGCCCCATCCACATGGAGAACCCACTCATCTTCGCTGGTTCCGAGGGGCTGAATGTCCGCAGGAGGTTCTTCAGGTGGCTCAATCCCCCAAGTACATTCAACCAAAAAATCTGCCAGGACTTGGGACTTCATGGCCGACCGGGGCGAAAGATATATCGAACTCCCCCAGCTTGAGGGCCCACCTTGCCAGCCGGCCGGAAGTATCTGGACGAGCCAGAACCGCCTTCAGAGGCTGGTCTGTGATCACCGCGATCGGGTGGGCTTGGAAGTATGGCCGCAGTCGCTGGGCAGACACGATCAATGAGAAGACGATTTTTTCCATGTTTGAGTATCGGGTCTCTGCATCATGAAGTACCTTACTCGTATATATACTGGCCTTTGTGTGCCATTAGTGTCCATACGGACTAGCACGGAGCTAACAGCCTCAGGAGAGGCCGCAAGGTATAGAAGGAGCTCTTCTCCACCCGTCGGCTTGGCTAGCAGTGGGGGTAGATAAGAATGTCTTTAACCCTTCGAACGCCTCCTGGCATTCTTTGGTCCATTCGAACTCGTTGATTCTGCGAAGCGCCTTGAAGAAAGGTAGACACCTTTCAGCAGACTTGGATAGGAAGCGGCTTAGGGCGGCTACTCTTCCTGTCAAGCGTTGTACTTCCTTCTTATTGGCAGGAGGCCTCATGTCCAAGATGGCTTGGACTTTGTCTGGGTTTGCTTCGATCCCCCTCCGGGTCACCATGAAACCCAAAAACTTCCCAGCGGTCACCCCAAATGCACATTTGCGAGGGTTCAGCTTCATCTGGTACCGACGAAGGCTGTCAAAAGTTTCTGCTAGGTCCGCAATGTGGTCACCGGCATGAACGCTTTTTGTCAGCATGTCATCCACGTACACTTCCATGTTACGCCCTATCTGTCCTTCAAAGACCTTGTTCATCAACCTCTGGTAAGTAGCTCCCGCATTCTTTAACCCGAAAGGCATTACCTTGTAGCATATAGCCCCTTTTCGGTTATGAAGGAGGTAGCTTCTTCATCCCGGGTTCATCCGGATCTGGTTGTATCCAGAGAAAGCATCCATGAAGCTAAGAACCTCATGGCCGGATGTAGCGTCCACCAGTTGATCGATTCGAGGCAGGGGGAAGCTGTCTTTGGGGCATGCCTTGTTGAGGTCGGTGAAGTCTACGCACATTCTCCAACTTCCATTGGCCTTGCGGACCAGAACCACATTAGCCAACCATTCGGGGTAGTGGACCTCCCGAATATGGCCTGCAGCCATTAACTTGCGGATCTCCTCGTCGATAGCTTTCTGCCTGTCCGGAGCGAAGTTTCTCTTTTTCTGTCGGACCGGCCGACACCCTGGCTTGAGGTTAAGTTGGTGGGTGATTACTTCTTCAGGGACGCCCGGCATGTCTGAGGATGACCATGCGAAAACGTCAGTGTTGGCCCGCAGGAAAGTAAGAAGTTGATGACGTACTTCCTCCGGGAGCGATGCCCCCAGCTGAACAGTCCTTGCTGGGTCATCACCCAAGGGGAGGGTTAGAAGGTGCTCTGCCGGCTCTCCCCTTCTTCCCAACTCCCTAGGATCGAGTGACTCAGAGGCTGTCGCTGACTCTGCGTTCAGCGGGCTGGGCGACAGATGGTAGCAAGGCGGAAGTGGGCTTTGCTCCCCCTTCATTTCTCCGATCCCTTCATTGGTGGAAAACCTTATCAATAATCTCTTAGTGGAGATCACGGCATCTAGCATATTCAGCCCCGGTGTTGGCCCAGATGGCAACCCAAGAGGGGGGGGGGTGAATTGGGTTCTTAAAAATTTAAGCCTTTTAAATAATTTAAATTGAGATGTGCAAGTGAAGGGATCAACTAATCAGCAAAGCACAAACACAAGTATATGAGAGATAGAGAAGAGACAATTAAGCACGGCAAACACAAGATATTTTTATAGTGGTTCGGTGCAATCAACACCTACGTCCACTCCCAAGACTCACTTGGGTCCACACTATAATCTCTCTAGATTACAGCCGAGTTGTTTTCCAAGCTCACAACTCAAACTTATTGTTTTTCCGGGATCACAACGAACCCAAGCCGATTTTACACGGGCTCACCGGCACCAAACCCAAACACAAGCTATACCTAGCTTGTACCGAGGTTTAACAACCTCCTCTAGTTTAATCCCTCAGATTAAACTAGACACAAACAAATAAAATGAGTTTAATTACAAGCAGCTCCTTTTGAGCAGATATTTCAAAATAGAAATCGAGTTTAGAAAAGCCTGAATATTTAGAGCTTGAGAGCTGGCTTGGCTTCTTTGGTTTCCTTCCTTCAACTCCTCTTGTTGTTGAATCAGGCCTCAGCACCGATTCTTCACGGATTTGAGCTTTGGAGTTGGTTTGAAGCTTTTTCTCCCTTTTTCTTGAATGTGGAAGATCTTTGATCTGCTCTTGAAAGCGTTGGGATCTCCTCTTGAATCTTTTGTAGAATGTAGCTCTGGAGTGCACGAATCTCACTCTTGGATTTCACTCCTTTTGAATCTCTCTTCGTTGAGCTAAAAGATTTTTCCAAGAATGCTCTGTTTTTTCCTCTTTTCAAAAGATATTCTTTTCTCTCTTTTTGATTTTCTCTTCTTCTTGTGATTTGTAAAGCACTCCTCTATTTATAGAATCTGCAAAAATATATCCGTTAGAGTCAAGGAAAAATAGCCGTTATTTAAAAATCTAACCGTTGGAGCTGATGTGTCAACTCAAAAATTACCGCCCAGATTCCGGGGAGTCGGCTCGAGTACTGTGCGAGTCGGCTCGAGCAAGCGAATCCAGAACGCACCAAAAAGTGAGTCTCCAGGGGTCGACTCGTGAAAATCTGGGAGTCGACTCGTGACTTTCAGGGGTCGACTCGCGAAAAGCTGGGAGTCGACTCGAGAGGCACTCAAAAATGAGTCTTTCTGCCGTCTGAGTCGAGTCGGCTCGCACAGTCATGAGTCGGCTCGAGAAAGTTCAGGGGTCGACTCGGAAACTCTCGAGTCGGCTCGGGACTGATACAAAAATCAGAAAACATTCTGATTTGCTTTGAAAATCATCCCAACCAACTTTGAAATATAAATATGACTTAGATAATGTTGATTTAACAGTAATGCTCAATTTCAAAGCATTTTCATTAAGTCATTGATCTTTAAAAGATTGGTATAGAAAATCATTTTTGAATTCATAAGTATAGCTCACTGAAACATATATTCAATTGATTCAAGAAACTCATTATATTTTTAATAGTTCATAGTTTCCAATTTGAAATTGCTCATAGTAAGAATATTTCATTGATTGACTTATCATGTTCATAGCCTTTTAGAAAGTAAAGCAATGTCTTTTGGAAATCATCAAAATCAATAAGTTGGGGCAATTATGTTTCAATAATTTCTCAACAATCTCCCCCTTTTTGATGATGACAAAAATATTGAGTTTGTTCATGATTGATTAGTGAATTAATTTTGTTTTCATAGTTAAGTTTAGGCTCCCCCTTAATGAGGTAGCTCCCCTTATGAAACTTAATTAATTAACCCATTGTTTATCACAATCATAGACAATCATAAAACTATAAAATTCTCCCCCTTTTTTGTTATCAACAAAAAGATAGATAAACATTCATTCAAATTTCATTGACATAAGGAAATAGAGAATTCATTTCATTCAAAAGTCTAGTACATCAAAATGTTCGATACATTGATTTCATAAAGAACGCATAAAAACTTCAGTACAAAACAACTCTAATAACTCAAAAATGAGTTCTTACAATTCTAGTTAGATGATCAACTATATTTTTCATTCCTTCAGATTGAATTTTTACATAGTCCTTGAGTTTTTCATCCACAAACGTGCACGCACTCTTAATTTTGTCTTGAAGCTCTGCGTTGCTCTGTGCATATGTCTCTCCATCTCCACAAACATCCTTAAGTTCTTCAAAAATCTTCTTGAGATCACTACTTAAGGATGCTGATGAAGAGCCGATAGTAGATTCAATCTTTGAAATACGATCATCAAGAGAATAAAGTGTCTCTCTCAAATGCATAAACTTATTCTCAAATTCAGTTTTAAGCTTATCTGATTGATCTTCAAGTAAGGCTTTGAGTTGCAAAATTTGTTGATCTGAAAAACTATTAGAAGATGAAGTCTGAACAATTGTTGGAACAGGGGCTGGAGCAGAGGCAGAAACCAAGGGGCTCGGAGGTGCAGGCGAAGGATGTCTAACTGAGGGTCCTGCAGCCTCAATATCTGTAGCTCTTTCCTCTGTCACTCCTTTCCTTTCCCACTTCCCATTCTTTTTGACAAACCCCATCCTATGAATAGTTGCCAGACTATAAAAATCAGTGTGTCTTAAGTTTTTCATTGGTTCATTATCAGAAATCACCACACCCTGGCTTCGAAAAATCAAAGTAAGAATCATCCCATAAGGCAGACTGGATTTCCTTTTCCCTGCACAATCTGCTATATACCACAAAATCATGCTTGGAAGATTGATAGGCTTGCCAGTCACAATGGCGTCCATTACAAAAACATCTCTTTCAGAACATAATCAAATCTACCCGTTTTAGGAAATAGAATCCTACAGCAGATATTGTGAAGCAATCTCAACTCTAAGGATAGCTGATTAGCAAGAATCTCTTCAAATCCAATCACATCCCTGTTTAATAATCTGGATAAAGCTGGGGCGCGGTCATCAGAAGAGAAGGTTGAGGTGCCAGACAAGGGTAATTGCAATAATCTAGCCAAGATCTCGGGAGTTACTGAAATTCTTACTCCTCTCACATTGCTGATAAGCCCATGGTCTCCTCTAGACAAATTTTTGTAAAATTCTTTAACTAATGAGGGATAAGTCGGGCACTCAAGAGAGCAAACTTTCTCCCAACCCATCTCGATTAACTGTCTTCCAAAAAGAAAGCCCTCATTCTCAAATAATTCAAAATCCATCTTCCTACCAGTGGTAATGATTTTATCTGCTAGTCGGTCTACCTGGGAGGACGTGGCAGCAGGAGCAGCAGCTGGAGGAGAAGCAGATGCGGTGGAGTCCGAGCTTGGTGAAGGTTCACGCGCCGGACGCTTAACCGTTTGCTTCACGGAGCGCTTTCTCTTGATGCCACCCGCCACAACACTAGATCCTCTAGTTTTAGGAGCCATTTGATGATTGGAGGTGATAAAAAGGGATTCTAGGAGTTTTGGAGGGTTTGGAGAGAGTGTGGAGAGCGTATTTTTGATTTGGGGACGAGTAGAATGAGCGACGAGTCGACTCTGCCCTAGAAAAATCAATTTGGGACCACCTCGAGTCGGCTCGCGCAAACCCAAGTGTCGACTCGGCACAGACACAGAAAGTCCGTCCCGACATGGAGTCGACTCGCGCCAGAGGGGTCGACTCGAGAGTTTCAGTTGAAACCGGGAGTCGACTCCGATACGCATCGAGTCGGCTCCGAGACCATTTCAGACCAAAAACATGAAATTTCTGAAATGTGTCCGGAAAATGATCATAAAAATTGATAAATAATCATTGGATATGAGTGAATCAATCAGATAAGAGTTCTAGATGAGATGTCCTTAAGATTTGAGGATTTAAAAGAATTCTAGATATATTTCCTTAAAATTTCAAAATTTACTCAAAAGGATTACAAATTCCTAATTCTCCTCTTAGATATTCAAACCTTTCTTCACTTAGGGGTTTTGTAAAAATGTCAGCTAATTGTTCTTCAGTGTTTACATATCTAAACAAATTTCATTATTAGCTACATGTTCCCTTATAAAATGATATCTAATTTCTATGTGTTTTGTTCTTGAGTGTTGAATTGGATTTTTCGTTAAATTGATTGCGCTAGTATTATCACATTTTATGGGTGTCTTATCAAGTGTGATACCATAGTCTTCAAGTTGTCGCTTAATCCATAGGATTTGCGCACAGCAACTTCCAGCTGCTACATATTCAGCTTCAGTAGTTGATAATGCAACTGAATTTTGCTTTTTGCTAAACCATGTGATTAAGTTACTGCCTAAGAAATGGCATGCACCACTTGTGCTTTTTCTATCAATTTTACATCCGGCATAATCAGAATCTGAATATGCAATTAGGTTTAATGTGGAGTCTCTAGAATACCATAAACCTACATCTTTTGTGCCATTTAGATATCTTAAGATTCTTTTAACAGCTATTAAATGTGATTCTTTAGGTTCAGCTTGAAATCTAGCACACAAACATACTGCAAACATTATATCAGGTCTACTTGCTGTTAAATAGAGAAGGGATCCGATAATACCTCGATAATACTTCTGATCAACCTTCTTACCTTCTTCGTCTTTGTCTAGCTTGCATGAAGGACTCATTGGTGTTCCAAGGGGTTTCATTGTTTCCATACCAAACTTTTTGAGTAGTTCTCTTGTGTACTTGGTTTGGTTGATAAAGATTCCCTCCTTACATTGTTTGATCTGGAGTCCAAGGAAGAAGTTGAGTTCTCCCATCATGCTCATCTCGAATTCTCCCTGCATCAACTTTGCAAATTCTTGACAAAGAGATTCGTTAGTAGCACCAAAAATAATGTCATCTACGTATATTTGTACTACTAGTAAATCTTTACTTTTTCTTTTTAAAAAAAAGTTTTGTCTACATTTCCTCTTGTAAAATCATTTTCTATTAAGAATTTACTTAACCTATCATACCAAGCTCTAGGTGCTTGTTTCAAACCATATAAAGCTTTGTGCAATTTAAAAACGTGATTTGAAAACTCATGATCTTCAAAACCTGGTGGTTGTTCTACATAGACTTCTTCATTAATAAGTCCATTTAAAAATGCGCTTTTTACATCCATTTGAAATAGGTTAATGTTCATATGACATGCAAATGCAAGTAAAAGTCTAATGGCTTCTAGTCTAGCTACAGGTGCAAAGGTTTCATCAAAATCAATACCTTCTTCTTGACTATATCCTTTAGCAACCAATCTAGCTTTGTTTCTAATTACTATGCCATTTTCATCTAACTTATTTCTAAAAACCCATTTAGTTCCTATGATTGAATGGTTTTTAGGTCTTTCCACTAAAGTCCAAACATTATTTCTAGTGAATTGATTAAGTTCTTCTTGCATAGCTAACATCCAATTATTATCTTTTTCAGCTTCTTCTATAGTTTTAGGTTCAATTTGTGAAACAAATGCAAGATGATTACTAATATTTCTCATGTATGATCTAGTTCTTATTCCTTGAGATGGATCACCTATAATCAATTCCTTAGGATGACTATAAGCATATCTCCAATCTCTTGGAAGATCTACATCATTATGATCATTATTAACATCATCATCCTTATGTGAATCATTATCTTTAGCCTGTTGTTCATGATCAGAAGATACTTCAATATTAAGTTTTTCAAGATCTTTTTCAATTATGTTTGTATCTTCCTCATCATTAATCTTTTCAGATCCAGTAGTTAAAGATTCATCGAATACTACATGAATAGATTCTTCTACTATTAAGGTTTTCTTGTTAAAGATTCTATATGCCTTACTAGTTGTTGAATAACCTAGAAAAATTCCTTCATCTGATTTAGCATCAAATTTTCCTAAGTTGTTTTTACCATTATTATGAATGAAGCATTTACATCCAAATGCATGAAAGTATTTTATATTTGGTTTTCTTTCATTCCATAATTCATAAGGTGTTTTCTTTAATATTGGTCTTATTAAAGCTCTATTTAATATGTAACATGCTGTGTTAATTGCTTCCGCCCAAAAATATTTTGGTAAGTTGCTTTCACATAGCATGGTACGGGCCATGTCTTCTAAAGTTCTATTCTTTCTTTCAACTACACCGTTTTGTTGTGGAGTCCTAGGGGCTGAAAAATTATGATTAATTCCATTTTCAGTGCAGAAATTTTCAAATAAGTGATTTTCAAATTCTGTTCCATGATCACTTCTTAGAGATACTATAGTAGTGTTTTTCTCATTTGTGACTTTCTTGAAGAATTTCAAGAACATCGAGAAAGTCTCATCTTTGTGAGCTAAAAACATTACCCAAGTATATCTAGAATAATCATCTACAATCACTAGACCATATTTCTTTCCTCCTAGACTTGTGGTTCTAGTTGGTCCGAATAGGTCCATGTGAAGTAGCTCTAGTCCCCTAGAAGTTGAAACAAAGTTTTTAGATTTAAATGAACTTCTTGTTTGTTTTCCAAATTGACATGCATCACAGATTTTATTATTTTCAAAATCTAATTTAGGTAAACCTTTGACTAAATCCATTTTAATTAGTTTTGAAATAAGGTGTGTGCTTGCATGACCTAATCTACGATGCCACAACCAACTAATATCATTAATGTTAGCATTATCAGTAATTAGGCAATGACTACTCTTAGAAGTTTTGTTTGTGTCAACTAAGTATATATTGCCAAATCTATAACCAGTAAAAACAATGCTATCATTAATGGGATTAGATACTATGCAAAAGAAGATTTGAATCTAACATCAAAGTTCTTATCACATAGTTGGCTATACTAATCAAATTGTGCTTTAAACCATTAACATAAAGTACATCTTCAATAGATATGGATGGAGTTATGCGAACTTTACCAAGGCCCAAAATTTGACCTTTACCGTTATCGCCAAATGTCACAACTCCACCAACATTTTCTTCTAGGGTGATGAATTCCTCTTTGTCACCCGTCATATGTCTTGAGCAGCCGCTATCAAGATACCACTTCTTCTTTGATCTTTTGGCTACAAGACATTCCTGCAATATCATCAAACTTTATGCTTAGGTACCCAAGCTTTCTTGGGTCCTTCATGGTTAGCAGCAATAAAAATTGTTCCTTTCGGAACCCATATTTTCTTAGTTTTAATATTTTTAATTTCTTGTTGTTCATTAAGGTTTTACATTCGAAGGACTTGTGTCCTTTTTCATTACATTTAAAACAAGTTATATTACCTTGGTTGGTTTTTATAAAAATATTCTTTAGTGATTTCTGTTTTCTTAATGTGTTATATCCTAGCCCAGCTTTGTCAAAAACAGCCTTTTGACTATCTAGAATCATGTTTAATTTAGTTGAGCTTAAAGTAAATTTCTCAACAATGTCTTTATATTTTTTGACTTCTTTCTTTAAACAATCATTTTCATTTGAGATTGATTCTTTTTCTTTAATTAATTTTTCATTTCAGATTTTAGCAAATCAATCTTATGAGTAAAATCATTTTCTTCATTAAGAGAAGTTTCTTCTTTATCTTTTAAATCTTTAAGTACAAGACTTAATTCATTTTTCTCCTTAACTAAATTTAAGTTTTCAGTTTTCAAAACTTTATATTTCTTTTTCAAAACTTTAAAATCAATCATCAATTCATTGAAAGCTTCAAACATTTCATCAAATGTAAATTCATCGTCGGGGGTTTCGGAACTTACCTCGTCATTGTCGTCGTCGTTGGCCATGAAGCAAATATTTGCAACCTCTTTTTGTTCTTCTTCTTCGGAAGAAGATTCATTGCTGTCAGTCCATGTTGCAACATATGCCTTCTTCTTTTTCTTGAAGGTCTTTTTCAATTGTGGACAATCATATCGATAATGCCCCGGTTTCTTACACTCATAACAGATCAAGGGGTCTTTCTCTTTGTCCTTGTCCTTATCTTTCTTTTCCTTTTCCTTTTCTCCTTCCATTTTATTTCCAAATTTTCGTTTTTGGAAGGGTTTCTTTTTCCTCAAAAATCTCCTGAATTTCTTGGCCAAAAGAGCAGTTTCATCATCATCTTCATCACTATCATCACTGCTGCTCTCTTCCACTTCTTTTGCAGCCTTTAGAGCAATGGTTTTCTTCCTTTTAGTTTCCTCCTCAATATGCTGCCTCATTGTCAATTCGTGGGTCATGAGAGATCCTAGAAGCTCCTCTAAGGGTAGTGCATTGAGGTCTTTGGCTTCTTGGATTGCTGTGACTTTTGCTTCCCACGATCTTGGCAATGACCTGAGTATTTTGCGAACAAGATCAGCATTAGTATAAACTTTTCCTAGACTTTTCAAACCATTCACAATATCGGTGAATCTAGTGAACATGCATGTGATGGTTTCAGCTTGTTCCATTGTGAACAATTCATATTTATGAACCAAGATATTTATCTTTGATTCTTTTACTTGGTTTGTTCCTTCATGTGTAACTTCCAACCTATCCCATATTTCTTTAGCGGAATTACAAGTAGAGATGCGGTTGAATTCATTTGAATCTAAGGAACAATATAAGATATTAATGGCTTTGGCATTAAGTTGAGCCATTCTCCTATCATTATCATTCCAATCCCTTTCGGGCTTTGGAACAATAGTGCCATCAATAAGGTGTGTGGGTGTACTAGGTCCATTTAATATAACACCCCAAAGCTCATAATCAGAAGCTTGAATGAATATCCTCATTCTAGCTTTCCAATAAGAATAGTTTGAGCCATTAAAAAGTGGAGGTCTATTCGTAGAATGACCTTCAGCAAAACTAGAACCACTTTGTGTTGCCATAATGACCTTTAGCTCTTGATCGTGAGATCAAACTCTAAATGAGCACTATGCTCTGATACCAATTGTTGGCCCAGATGGCAACCCAAGAGGGGGGGGTGAATTGGGTTCTTAAAAATTTAAGCCTTTTAAATAATTTAAATTGAGATGTGCAAGTGAAGGGATCAACTAATCAGCAAAGCACAAACACAAGTATATGAGAGATAGAGAAGAGACAATTAAGCACGGCAAACACAAGATATTTTTATAGTGGTTCGGTGCAATCAACACCTACGTCCACTCCCAAGACTCACTTGGGTCCACACTATAATCTCTCTAGATTACAGCCGAGTTGTTTTCCAAGCTCACAACTCAAACTTGTTGTTTTTCCGGGATCACAACGAACCCAGCCGATTTTACACGGGCTCACCGGCACCAAACCCAAACACAAGCTATACCTAGCTTGTACCGAGGTTTAACAACCTCCTCTAGTTTAATCCCTCAGATTAAACTAGACAAACAAATAAAATGAGTTTAATTACAAGCAGCTCCTTTTTTAGCAGATATTTCAAAATAGAAATCGAGTTTAGAAAAGCCTGAATATTTAGAGCTTGAGAGCTGGCTTGGCTTCTTTGGTTTCCTTCCTTCAACTCCTCTTGTTGTTGAATCAGGCCTCAGCACCGATTCTTCACGGATTTGAGCTTTGGAGTTGGTTTGAAGCTTTTTCTCCCTTTTTCTTGAATGTGGAAGATCTTTGATTGCTCTTGAAAGCGTTGGGATCTCCTCTTGAATCTTTTGTAGAATGTAGCTCTGGAGTGCACGAATCTCACTCTTGGATTTCACTCCTTTTGAATCTCTCTTCGTTGAGCTAAAAGATTTTTCCAAGAATGCTCTGTTTTTTCCTCTTTTCAAAAGATATTCTTTTCTCTCTTTTTGATTTTCTCTTCTTCTTGTGATTTGTAAAGCACTCCTCTATTTATAGAATCTGCAAAAATATATCCGTTAGTCAAGGAAAAATAGCCGTTATTTAAAAATCTAACCGTTGGAGCTGATGTGTCAACTCAAAAATTACCGCCCAGATTCCGGGGAGTCGGCTCGAGTACTGTGCGAGTCGGCTCGAGCAAGCGAATCCAGAACGCACCAAAAAGTGAGTCTCCAGGGGTCGACTCGTGAAAATCTGGGAGTCGACTCGTGACTTTCAGGGGTCGACTCGCGAAAAGCTGGGAGTCGACTCGAGAGGCACTCAAAAATGAGTCTTTCTGCCGTCTGAGTCGAGTCGGCTCGCACAGTCATGAGTCGGCTCGAGAAAGTTCAGGGGTCGACTCGGAAACTCTCGAGTCGGCTCGGGACTGATACAAAAATCAGAAAACATTCTGATTTGCTTTGAAATCATCCCAACCAACTTTGAAATATAAATATGACTTAGATAATGTTGATTTAACAGTAATGCTCAATTTCAAAGCATTTTCATTAAGTCATTGATCTTTAAAAGATTGGTATAGAAAATCATTTTTGAATTCATAAGTATAGCTCACTGAAACATATATTCAATTGATTCAAGAAACTCATTATATTTTTAATAGTTCATAGTTTCCAATTTGAAATTGCTCATAGTAAGAATATTTCATTGATTGACTTATCATGTTCATAGCCTTTTAGAAAGTAAAGCAATGTCTTTTGGAAATCATCAAAATCAATAAGTTGGGGCAATTATGTTTCAATAATTTCTCAACACCCGGTCTTCCCAAGATGGCGTTATAAGCCAGGGACCCGACCACCAAGAAGTTTATGACCACGGTGCTCTGACATGGAGGAGTTCCAGCCATGATCGGAAGAGCAATTTCGCCTTCGACACTCACTGAGTCTCCTGTGAAGCCCATTAGCGGTGTGGCAACGGGTCAGAGTAAAGACCTTGATAAGTTCATCCGAACAAAAGCCTCGTAACTCAAGACATCCACAGAGCTCCCACTATCAATTAGAATTCTTTTTACAGGGTGTTTAGCTATAGTCATGGACACCACGACGCTGTCGTCATGTTTATTAACTACCCCATCTAGATCCTTTCCGAAGAAAGGTATTACAGAGTCTATTTCCTCTCGCGGCCTCTTTGAACCACCATCCGCTCCCCAAGAGATCATAGCTATGGTCTTTTCAGTTGGGGTATTATCCACGCCAACTGGGCGACCTGGGGGCACCGTGGGGCCCGTCGCAGGGAGATTCCCCCTTCGAACAAACTTGCCCAGGTGGCCTTGCTGAACCAGCTCCTTGATGGCCTTTTTTAGATGGCGGCAGTCTTCGGTGTCGTGGCCGTAGTCCCGATGGTACCGGCAGTAAAACTCCTTGTTGCGGGGGCCCCCGGACTTCAAGGGAGCCGGACGCTTGAAATACGGTTCCTCCTCAATCTCCAGTAGGATGTGAGAGATGGGAGCCATGAGGGGAGTGAACTATTCTTTAGGAATCAATGCCTGTGGCCGGCGATCTGAGCGCCGTGGAGGCTCGGGCTTCCGAGGTTGGGCACCAGCGCGGTCAGAAGGTGGCGGTTTATTACCGGGGTTCTTGTCAACTTCTCTCCTGGAAGAATCTGCTTCGTCAGCGCAGATGTACTTCTATGCCCGGCCCAGAAGCTCGGCGTAGGAGCACGGAGGCTTCTTATCCAGGGAGTAAGCGAATCTGGACGGGCGAAGTCCTCTCTTCAGGGCCAAGGTGGCGACGGAGTCCTCCAGGTTGTATACTTCCAGCGCTGCTTCCTTAAATCGAGCGACGAAATCCTTTAAGGTCTCGCCACTCTTCTGCTGGACAGCAAAGAGGCTATCGGCAACTTGTGGGATCTTTCGACAGGCATCAAAGTGAGCCAGGAAGGATCGCTCAAGTTGCCAAAACGAGTTGATGCTGCGTGGGGGCAGACGGGAGTACCACGCGCGTGCCGCCTTACAGAGCGTGGCCAGGAAGGCGACGCATAACAAGGAATCCGTCGCTCCCTGGACCTGCATGAGAACTTTGTAGCTTTCTAGATGGTCCAGGGGGTCCGTCGTTCCATCATATGGATCCAACTGAGGGAGACGGAACCGGGGAGGAACCGGTTCCTCCATGATACGGCGAGAAAGCGGGGGGCGATGCTCATACTCGGCCGCGTAAGGATTGGCGATCCGACGGCTGAGCTCGTCCAACCGCCGATGGTACTCGTCAAGCCTTTGTTCGGCCCGACGGGTGGTTTTTCGGGAGTGTCACCTCGAGATGAGTCGGAAGAAGGGCTGAAGGAGATCGCCGGCGCAAAGAACCCGCTTGCTTGGGTTCTTTTTCCTCCAGTCGATGGCGGGAACGACCGGAGCGGCGGGAGGGAGACCGTCGTCGCTTCGAGGTCCCTTGGTGATGAGGTTCGGGGGTGAGCGGTGAGAGACCTCAGGCGGGGTCCCTCCTTGGTGGGACTGAACTGTTCCTCGCACCCCTTCGTCCATCACAGGGGGTTGAGTTACAGCAGCTAAATAACGCTCTTGCAGCCCCCGGACCATCGTCGTCAGATCCTGGACCTGATGGGCTAAAACATCAAGCCGGTCGGGCTGGCTTGTTGGTGCGAGGGGTGGAGCATGGGGGTTGGCCCCCGAATGCTCAGCTCGCGGGATGTGCCCGGCTGCCTGGCTGGAGGAAGCCTCTTGTGCTCGCGTAGTCACCATCGCTTCCTTTGCAAAACTGGAGGGGTTCCAGGGAGAATTTTCGACCTGGTCTGCACCCGCCCCTTCCTGGCGCGCCAATCTGTTGCGGCCGAATCACATATGATGAACGTCGGGCAGGCGTGGATCACCGTGTGCGCAGAAAGGCCGCCGTCTTCCTCCTGGAGCCTGCAAAAAGTCTCGGACCGGTGGTTCCGGCGGGGACCCTCCGACGCCCAAGTTAGTGAGTCGTCGAACAGGGATATGATTTTTGTAGAATTGTTCTAGAGGAAGTTCCAGAGAGAGTCCCCTTGCATGGAGCACGGGTCCTCTTTTTATACCTGTTGGGGATACCGTTTACCTCGGTCTGTTGGAACTGTCGAATCCGTCCTGTTGCGATGTTTCATTGAACGGCAAGTCATTGGACTGTTGCTGGATAAGGGCCGCTTATAGCGGTAACTGCCTATCAGGCTAACACTTGCCCGTGATTTTGGTGAGCGAGGTGCTTAGATTCCGGGGTCGGCTGTATGAAATGTGTGGGCCGGTGCCGGAGGCCGGAACCAATGCAGAAGGCCGGAGTCAAAGTTCCAGAACAGGAGGTCGGAGCTGAGGACCGACACTGGAGGACGGCACTGGAGGCCGACGCTGGAAGCCAGCGCTGGAGCCCGATGCTGAAGACCGACGCTGGAGGCCGGCACTAGAGGCCGACGCTGGAAGCCGGCGCTGGAGCCCGACGCTGGAGACCAACGCTGGAGGCCGGCACTAGAGGCCGACGCTGGACGTCTGTCTTTGGTGTTAACGTGTAACTTTGATGCCGACGCTGGGTGCCGGTCTTTGGTGTTAACGTGTAACATTGATGCCGACGCTGGGTGCCGGTCTTTGGTGTTAACGTGTAACTTTGATGCCGATGCTGGGTGTCGGTCTTTGGTGCTGTTGCTAGAGACCGACGCTGGAGACCGACACTGGAGGACGGCGCTGGAGGCCGACGCTGGAAGCTGGCGCTGGAGGTCGGCACTGGAGGCCGACGCTGGAGTCCGATGCTGGAGACCGACACTGGAGGCCGGCACTAGAGGCTTGGGTTTTGTTGTCACATCATTGCTTTCGAAAACCGCACAGAAGATAACACTACCCCGGGAAAACAGCCAGCCGTATAATAATAATAATAAATTTTCTTTCCAGACGAATGTACTTTAGAATATGAATTCATCATATTGAAGGAACAAGTGCTACCATGCAAACATCAATGCCAAACTGTAGTTTGCTCGATGGCTCAACTCAAGCATACGCAGGCCTTGTCCCTTATCTCAACGTCCATTTAGCTTATTGGTGAAGATGAGGAAGGACAGAAGGTGTTACGATAAAGCATGCAAGAAAGTTTTGATGCCATTCGTTATGACGAGATGTTCAAACGAAGAGAGATAAATGAAAAATCAAAAGAGGATGAAACCAAAAATAAGAGAAAATATACACTACCAGAAATTAACGTTTGTAACAAAATTTCTTAATGAAAGTCAAAAATCCCTTGATGAATAGTTTCACCCAGAGCTCCCTTAGAAATTTCAAAGGATTCACTATCCAAAATTCGAGGGAATTCTAATCTATCGTCGGCAATAAAGAGTATAAGCCTAGGATTTTGATAAGATTTGAATGAGCTAAAGAGAGGGAGGAATGAAAGATTTTTTTTATTTAATTAATGGTATTAAAAATCAGTACATAATATTAATTTACTTATAACTTTTATTTCTATACTAGTGAGAGAATATGTAAATGACATATGCTTGGTATAAAATTTTAAAATCACTAAGGAATTTTTTAAAAAAAATCCCTCTCTGATATTATTTTTTTTATTTTTAAAATATCTTACCAGTATTAAGGGATTTATTCCTTAGTAAATCTCTAATGGCTTTTGGGAATAAGAGGGGATATACCAAAGGATTTCCAAGGAATTTAATAAGAAAAATATATCCCTAGCAAATCCCTTAGAGTTTCTTACTGAAACTAGAATTTGAATATAATTTAAAATTCCTTAAAATTTTCTTTTTAATCTCTTGATAATTTTCTGAAAGACATATCCCTTGGTAATGTTCCTTGGTGAATGGCTGATTTCTGGTAGTGATAGAGATTTATGTGATTTAGCCTACTAGTCTATGTCCACAAGTGTAAGAGAGCAGAGAATTCTAAGAAGTTATAAGAAGTATTTCTCATCAAAATTTAAAATTAATAGGATCTCTTCGTTACCAAAAACCCTCTTTTATCAATCCTTAAACCCACACAGACTCAAAGAGCTCTCTCTTCAATGCTTACAATTACTTTCTGAAGTTTTTTGAGATGCTTCAAGGTCAAAGCTCAAGGGTTTGGATTTGAGCCAAAGCTACAATAAAAGCTAGGACTACCTAAACTTGTAGGTAGTATTTGGATGTTAAAAAGTTATTCTGGGAATATGAATACGAATTCTTCAGAAATAGCTTATTCTTCTTGTTATTCCAGATATCTGTTTGAATAAAAATATGGTATTTCATGTTATTCCAATACAATTAATGTAGTGTTATTTCAAATTGTGTTTGGATGACATGGGAATAGATGAAGAATTTTTTAGAAATTTCAAACATATCCATTGACCCAATGAGAAGAAAAAAAATGGTTTATCAATTTAATTTTTAATGCAATGACTTAAATAAATTATTTTTTATTAATAAATAAAGTAATAAATTATTTTTTATTAATAAAATAAAATAAGAACACGCTTAATAAATTATTTTATATTAATAAAATAAAATAAGAACATACTTAATAAATTATTTTCTATTAATAAATAAAAATAAATTAAGAAATATTGATTAGAAATAAAAAAAACGAATACGTTGATAATTATCTTTATGCTACCAAAATAAAATCATAAAAAATACAAATTCTAAAAAAGAATTGACTTTTATCCAATAATCCTTACGCAAACAGCAAAAAAACAACTCCTAAAAACTACGGATTAAAAACCTAATCAAAATTCGATGAGTTATTCCCAAAATTAGGCTTATAAATCCTCAAAATTTTGGAGCCGCGAAGGAAAAAAAATAGAGCATGCCTTATCTCGTTATTACGAGACCCCAATCCACATCTCTCGAAACCAAGGTATCGATCGGACCAAGAACAAGGAATCAGACGGTTGGGACACGAAGTTCTTTGGATCAAACCGTAGGGAGGAGGAGACAACCGGCTGAGAAGAAGGTCTGCATCCCGAATCCATCAACATGGAGAATTCGATGATCCCTTCCGACGAAACGGGATGGCGAGTTTCGTGAGAATTTTGGGGACTCTGTGGTGGGATTCCGCCTGCAAGGACAGTGGCCACGGCCCGATCTCCTCCATCTCCGCCGCCTCCTCTTCGATCGGAAGCAAGAATCATTGATTTTTCCCTTCCATCAATACCCTTCGAATAAGGTAAGTGGGAATACAGTTATTCCAGGGTCCCAAGAATAGCAAACTAGGAATACGGTGGTCAATGAGAATAAAAATTTCGGTTGGGCCCACTTAGCTTTTTGGGTGTGTTTGAAGGAATAGTATAGAGTAAAATAAGACCTTATTCTAAACTGGAATAGGGCATCCAAACACTGCTGTATAAAATAGCAATACGCAGGATACTACAAAGACTAGAATTAGATCCAATACATATATGAAAACACGTTAAGATTTGTCTTTTAAATTCTAAGGCAACACGCAATAGAACTAAAGTCTTACATATGAATATAAAAACATATGTTTCTTTGATTTATGAATTATAAGATAAACTATGATAAAAAGGATCGAAAACAACTTTATAGCAAAACCCCTTAAAGGTCCCAAGATGAAGTGCCTATTTGGTTCAAGATAACCATGGTTATACTTCTTCAATTTATGAATTAAAAAAGTCTTTGTGCATCACGTGCGATGTAAGATGCGCACACCATATGCAGTAATTAGTTTGCATGCACATGCATCGAGAACATTTTTATCCTTTTTATACCAAATGCATAGCCACATGTGCATGTAGACGCGTATTTCTGCACCATGCATGAAGCACAAAGAGTTTTTCTTGTGAATTTCAAAATAAACTCCAATAAAAAAGATTGGAAATGGTTTTATGGCTTCGATAACCCAAGACAAAGGGGCCACTACCATGGCCAAGGCAACCCTTAATGAAAAAGTCTTTGTGCATCGGCCTTCGGTGCACAAAGCATGCATCGAGTGCGTAGATTAGCCACTCGCCCATGTCACAACACATGCGATGCGCGTCATGATCCATTGAGCTGTGGCACATGCGGTGGTACAGGCGCATGCCAATTCGCACGCTCGGTGCGCACTTTGTGCACCGGAGGCCGATGCACAAAGTCTTTTCCGTTGGTCGTGCTTCCATTGCGCGCTTTGTGCACCGGCCTTCGGTGCACAAAGTCTTTTCCACCCTTAATTCCTTCCCTCTATTTTCACATCATCAATCCTTTTCCACCTCTTCATCCTCTCTGTGCCTAGAGAGAGAAAGCCTCACTCCTTTGCAGAAACCCTCGTGTAGAGCTGTTCCAAGATAGTATAAAGACCAAACGCCCATCAAAACAAAGAGAAAGTCTTTGTGCACTAAGTGTGGTGTAGCTCGCGCGCACTATCCTCGGCGATTGGTGCGTGGTGCATGCACGCGCATGCCAAGGATAGGAGCATCCTTTTCTTCTTTAGCACCGCGCGCCAATCGGTTGTTTTTTTGGAAGGATCAATATTGGAATGAAAAAAAAAAGAGCACTTTTGAGTTTTCTCTCCGAAATCTCTCTGGAGAAAAAACTTTTATGTGGGGCCCACCACTTTTTTCCCTCTTTTTTTCCCTCTAGTTTTCTTTCCTCTCGACTTTTCTCTCCATCCAAACAAGATAAATTTCATTTTCTCTCCTATTTTCCCTTCCAGTTTTCTTTCCTCCCTAGTTTTCTCTCCATCCAAACAGAGGGTAAGCGCAGTGCAGCAAGACTTTCTTCAAAACAAAATATATACTAGATTTTGTCAAACAGCTAAAAGTATTATACTGCTTCCAAGATAAAATAAAAACTAGAGGCCCATCAAAACAAAACATATACTAAATTTTGTCAAACAGCTAATAATATTATACTGCTTCTGAACTCTAATACAGCATGATACATACTATGATACATGGAAGGTGCACCACCTATGGTAAGTGAGACTCTACCCCCTCCATCACATTACAAAGTACTTCACCAACTTGATGGTTTGTACATAGAAGCAAGCCAAAAAAAAAAACGCTATGCTATAGAACATATATAGAAGCAAATCTTAACCGAAGCCCGGGCGACGGTTCCAGAACGACACAACCAAAACCCCTCCGAGTTCTGTGGCGACTTTGGCGGCATCGAGTGGCTCTTTCTTTGGAGGAATCTTTTGGACTGGCCTCGGTGGTTGTGGTTGCGGTGGTGGTCGTCGTGGCCCTTTGAACCGGCCCACGTACTCATCCAGCAAATCAAAGCCGTCTGCCCCGATCCTAGCAAGGCGTCCACCCTGAGTCTGAGGATTTGCCATGGACGAGAGGCAAGAGCTTCTTTGTGCTAAGTTGCCGAGGCCTTGTGGGTGGCCATGCCTTATTTATAGACAGGAATCTTATTGGTTGACTCCGGTCAATATTCTATGGCCCCCTCTCCCACTCTCTAAGGGCCACTTCCTAGGTATAAACTCTCAGTTACTCGAACGTATCTCGCACTCTCTAGGGAAGGAGCCAAGTGGAGTGGATGCGAGGGAATTTTGTGTCATCTAAGGCTTTGTTTGGATCCTTAGAGGAGAAGGAAAGAAAAAGTAAAAAAGAAGAAAAAGGAAAGAAAGGGCAAGAAAGGAAAAGAAAGAATTATTTTTTATTTTATTTGAAAAATGATGAAAGGAGAAAGAAAGATAATATCAATTATCTTGTTTGGATAGAAGAAAGAAAAAAAAAAAAAAAAGAGTTATGTTGCTGCTGAAATCTATCATCCGACTTGGGTGCGACCTCCTAGGCAGACCTGCAAAACAGTCCTCACGCGAGTGGCGTTGAGGGTGGCCCTCCGCGGAAGACCCTCCGACGCTCAAGTCAACGGGGATCAGCAATCAACAAATATGAGGAGAAGGCTCTCGCTGAAGAGTCTCTCCAGGGGTGGCCTCTCGAGAGCTCTGAGCAGAGCGTTAATAGTGGGAAGGGGTGAGCAGAGGTAGAATGAGAGTAGGCAAGTAAGCAAGTGCGCATACCTGAGAAGCCGGGAGACGGTTCTATTTATAGAGGATCACCTGATTCCTTGGGAGCATCGTGGGTTCGAAAGCCGTTAGGATTCGAATCTAGTTTGTTATGAGGTCAGCAAGATTTATATCTCGTTAGTTAGAGGATCGACAGACGGTGTAGGCTCCAAGGCTCTAGGCCACTCTTGTGCATGATTTTTGTTTGAACTCTTCCGCACTGGATTTCGCAGGGATGCCTGAGTGCCTGAGTCCGATCGGGGCATAAGGATAGGAATGGCTCGGCTGGGGGCCGAGGGATAGGAACAGCTCGGCTAAGGCTGAGAGACAAGGGTTGCTCGGATGAGGCCGAGAGACAGAGATAGCTCGGCTAAGGCCGAGAGATGGGGGTAGCTCGGCTGAGGCCGAGAGATGTTATAGCTCGACTGAGGCCGAGAGACAGGGATAGCTCGGCTGAGGCCGAGAGATGTTATAGTTCGGCTGAGGTCGAGAGTCAGGGATAGCTCGGTTGAGGCCGAGAGATGTTATAGCTCGGCTAAAGCCAAGAGTCAGGGATAGCTCGGCTGAGGCCGAGAGATGGGGATAGCTCAGCTGAGGCCGAGAGTCAGGGATAGCTCGGCTGAGGCCGAGAGATGTGATCCGCACCATGGGAGTCTTTGGCTCGCTGGGGGGCTAAGGCGCCCCGATTCACTGAGGCTGATTCATCTCTAGCGGGTATTGCACAGCAAATGGGAGTCATGATTGATCCTAACCCCTTGCACGATTATTAATGCAGCAACGATTTTACCCCTCAATAAGTTATGTGATAATTATATTCCTTAAAAAATTAAATAAATTGTGAGAATAGAACAACGAAGAAAAAGAAATGAAGGAATATTTGATCTTTTAAAAAAAATAACTTAAATATTTTTTTTTCTCTCTCATATTATCCCTCGATCTGAGAGTTAATAAATTTATCCTCGTTCTCATTCTTTTCCTTTTTTTTATCTTTCTTTCAAACAAAATAATTTATAATCTTTTTTCTTCATTTTCTTCTCCTCCCCTTCATTCCCTTCAATCCTAACAGTCCTTAATGCTTCCCTAAATTTTGAAACCTTAGATAACATGGAAATATTTTCCATTACAAAGGAAACAAGAGCCAATAGGCGGCGAAGAAAATTGCTCAACCCTACGAGTGTAATAGGTATAACCGGTTGGGTTCAAATCGGGGACATACCAATACTAGAGCCAGTTCTAATGGAGTTGATTTGATTTGGCTGGCCATCATGAAGAAGTTTAGAACGTGTCTGATTCATTGCATTGGATTGGAGTGATATGAGATTGCTAATCCAACCCTTTGAGGATTGAAAAACATAAAGGGAAGGAAATGGTTTGCCAATACATCGGATACTATTAAAATAATGAGGCTCATCCAATTCTTATTTTTTCAAATATAGAATTGAATTCTCAATCTAATCCTATCGATACCACCATACCAAATATGCTCTTAATGTCCATTGATGAAGCTCAGCAAGAGTCAAGGTTCAGTACTCATTCCTATTAATGCTGATCGATCTTTGGGCTAACCTGATCCTATAAAGACTTTTCATGGCATAACTTATGAAGAGGTTAGGCCTAACCCAACTTTAGGCCAGCATTAAAAATGATTTGCGCTCACCTGTGATGCATTTGAGTTGAGTAAAGATGGACAGCATTAAGAGTGAAAATTTATTTCACCTTTCCATGATTTTTTAGGAGTCGGAAATCCTGGCATCACAAGAGTTTTCTTTTCTATTTTTCGGAGTAAAATCTTAAGGTTTCATAATTATTTATTCCCTTTTTTTCACGTTTTCCTTCTCATGTGACCCCGTGTTACCATTGTGTTGAATGTCTGACAAATAAATGAAGTTAATTTTCTTCATACGCAATATAGATTCGGTGTAATAAAAAGAATTTGATACAATATTATCTGATATTAGAATCACTTCCAAACCATTTGGGATCAGATTTATTTTACTTTCCAGAGAGGAGCACATCTAGGAAAGAAGTTGTCGTTAGATAATATTTGCCAAGATTAAGGTACCTTCATCATAATTGGAAAAGGCAAGCAGATTAACAAAGGAACAAGGGAGAAAAGGAAGCATTAGGTACAATTAAAGTTGAGAGGATCCGGCATTATCTCCTTGCTTACAAGGCCAAACGCAAGAAATTTTTAACTTCAAGAGAAATAGATGCGCTTTAGATCCACTTGTTTCCACTCACACGCAAGCTGCTTCAAGGATCTCAATAAAAAGTTGTTTTCATTGCACAGAGAACCTAAAAAATGCCTTAAAGACGCCTTTTGTGTAGCTTTTCTATTGGTTCGATCTCTTGTTGCACCAACGAATGAATTGGTTGTCATCAAAGCTGACGAAAGAATGAGTATCAATTCTATAACTCTTTTTGCGCGAGTTTCTGTGCAACTGAAGCATCATTTTTTGAAAAGGACGACTCATCTCCTAAGGCATCGAAGTTAATTAACAGAGGGATCTAAAGCGTTGTGATGGCGTCTGCCTGCTTGCGTCTCTTGATTCTTACTATAACCTTCTTCGTCCACAAGCTTTGATGCGGATGGAATAAAAACTCATCAATAATGGAGGCAAGGAAGCTGTGCTTATCCGACTAAGTCCTTCCAGAAGGAAAGTAAGGAAAAAGGCATCCCTAGATGAAGAGAATCTCGTCCATCCCTTTTTTGTTACCACTTTGAAGGCGGTGATGGAGGAGAATGAGTCGAAAGCATGGTTGTGACCAAAGCAGTCGATTGGATCGGTTGAACCAAGTTTTGAAGGTTAAGACGATTCGATTCTAAAAGAAAAAATTAGGTATGTAAGTGATTTAGAACAACTTAGTCAATCCATCTGGTTCACTCATGAACCGATCAATCCAGTCCGAACCGAATAGCGACACGAATTTTATTATCATATTAACCTAAATTTTTTTATTAAAAATTATTTTTATTAATATAAATATATTTTTATATTAAAATAATTGATAAATGGTTCAATCAGTGACCCAGTAGTTGGGTTAGTGATCTAATGATCCGAGTCTTTGGTCGGGCCAATATTCGGACCGGGTATGACAACTATGGTCAAAAGGTGGGTTTGGTCCAATCGGGCTCTGGACTTTCATATGGGCTTGACCACCAGGGTTCTCAGTTCGGTGCCACCTGTGGCAGGGTGATTGATTGCCATCAAAAAATGACGGAAAACTCTTCCTGCACCGCTCTCGATGCAGGAAGCGCGCACCGGAGCGCGGCATTGGCCGCGCGCTCGTGCACGCACGCGTGCCATTCCAAAAATGACATGCTCCCACAATGCCATGCGTCTTTTGGCCCACAGAGGTTCCCACCCGGGATTATTGCGGGAGGATATGCTCAAGGCCACAAAAAAAGCGGATGACCGCACAACTTGACTCGACCCCGAGATATTCTTCACGAAACTTACTGCCAAAGAGATATTGAATAGATAAATCAACGGCCCCATCAGGAAGATAAGGAGAAGTGTAATCAATCTGAGATATAAATTAAAAAGGTGACATCAATTATCTCAAAAAACCGTATCCCAAGATAATCCTATTACAAGAAAGGTTTGAAGAGGAAGGCACTCTTTTAAGCACTCTATTTTATGCGAAAACTGGCTGAAGAAGGTTTATCAATAGCTTCAAAATTATCTGGAAGGATTCCTTCTGTTCAACCTATATTCAACGGATGCAATCATAAGAAGAAGATTGAAGAATATGTATTCTTATCTTGTTCTGAATGCAAAGATCTTTGTGAGATGATGGAAGAATAATGTGTCAATCGATGCCAATCCATCCCATTGTGATAAATATCCATATTGGCATCTTGTAATTAATCATATAGAATAATTATGAATCAATAAGAGTCTCTGTATAAATTAATCATGAAAGAACAAGAGTTCTTATTAGATTATGAGGGGATAATAATGAAGTAGCCAAAGAAACTTTATTTTGTAGGACTAAAACTTTTATCTAATAATTCTTATAAATAATTATAAATAGAGAAGAATAAGGCTGAGTATTTATAATTATAAAAAAAAATATGTGCACTTCCTCTACATAAGGAAGAGATCTCTTTTCATTAGTTTTTTCTAGGCTACCACTTTTGGTCTCTACGATTTTGAGTGTAGAAGCTTTTAGGTGATTGTAGTAGCCTTGTGCGCATATGCAATTTCAGGTGTAAAAAGCTTATGGGTAACTGTAGTAACCATCGCATGAGGTAATGAAAGACGCCTCTGCGATTTTGGGTAATTGTAGTAGCCATCGCACAAGGTGAGAAAGACGTAATAAAATTCGTAATACAAGTCCAAGAATTCTTATCCTTTTATTCGGTCTTAAATGGGTATTTGGCTTGCCCTATATTCTTTTATATTTTCACCAATAGTGGTATCAAAGCATAAAAGTTCTTTACACTGATAGAGGCTAAGAGTATTTGTTTGATCAATTTTAGAAATTGTTAAGAAAAAGAAATACATAGGCAATTAATAATTTCTGATACTTCATAAAAAAGGATGTTGCAAAAAAGAGAAATCGTATACTCTTGAATATTGTTAGATCAATGATGACGCATGTCAATCTCTCAATAAGATTTTGGGGATACACTTTAATTGCTACTTACATTCTTTGTTGTTTATTCTCTAAGTCAGTTTTTGCTATTCTTTATGAATTATGGAATAACAAAAAGCCTGATTTGGAAGGCTTATATCCATGGAGATCAGTAAGATATATTCATAATCCTTCTAATAAATATGAGAAATTGGTTCCTAGAGCCTTGTATCTTTAAAAGATATCTTTATCACTCTAAGGGCTATGTTGTTGGGAATTGTATCCTAAAGCCAATCATTTGATGATTGTGCTAATGTAAATTACATATAAATTGATATATTAATAAAAGTTATTTAATAATTTATTCATTACAAGAACATCTTCTTAAAAACTCCTAATTGTAATGAAGCCCTCAAGATCTTCCTTCATGATAAAGGAGGATTTATCTTTGAAGGTCCTTAAAGAATTTGACCAAATGATATACTATGAAAGGGCCATAGTACTATCAATTATAGGACGTTGTATATCATATTTGTTGGTTGTCCTCTTAATCAAGGAGTGTAGAGACACTGGTATGACATACAGGTGAAAGTATAGGAGTACATTTCATCGAATGTGACTCGTTTCCGAATACTCTGCTGTCAAGAGTTAATCCGAGAAGATATAGGTATAAGTATCCTTCAGACCTGAAGATCACAACATGTGACTTGCAAGCAACTCATTGTACTTAGGTGCCGGACCACCTGGATTTCTAATCCAGCTACGAAAGGTTACTGGGTGCAGTCAAGTACTTGTGGTAGTCAGTTGTGGATCAAGATGGAATTTGACCTATCCCGTTAAAAGGAGAAATGCTTGTGTTTCAATTTAGCAAGACCTTGGCCAAGGCACATCATGTGAAGGTCACATGATCACTAAAGTTGAAATCACTTTATAGATTTGCTGTTTAGAGTTGAGAGGCTCTTAAGCCATCCTTAGCATTTGTGGTCAAGAGGATGAATTATACGTAACTATTTCTTAGGATTCTTGGAGTTTGCTTGGCAACTCTTCGACCTATCCGAACGTCAGGTTCCATTGCTAGATGGGCACATCGATTAGTATAGAAAGTTGTTCCTATGCTACCGGCTTAGGTTCGAACCTAGAGAGTCACACGCATAGAAGTTTCCTAGATGATCTATTTGCTGATCAACGATTGAGAATCGTATATGATTTAATTAATAAATTTGATTGATTGAATTATCTCAATTGGGTTAAGTACAATTGAATAAGATTCAATTTGGTTTAAGTCTATTAGAAGGACTAATCAATTTCAAATATTGATTTGAAATTAGACTTGATTTGGATTTAATAGATTAAGGACTAGACAAATTTAATTTGGGCTAGGACCATGATCTATGTAGGTTCAGTCCAATAAATTCAAATCAGCTTAAACCAAAACCCGAACCTAAACCCCTCATAAGGATCTCACATGATGAGATAACTTGATTAAATTCTCATGTAGAATTTAATATATTAATTTAATCTTCTTCAAACCATTTTCGTTGAAATTCTAAGTGTTAGAATTCATATGGAATTAATGTACCTTTTTGAATTAACCAACGATGGAATTCTAAGTATTAGAATTCATATCTCTTTGGTTTTCACTGAACGTCGGAATCAACAAGACATTGGAATTCTAAGTGTTAGAATTCACAGGTTTTCACCGAACGTCAGAATTAACCAAACATTACGTTTCTTTGGTTTTCACCGAACGGCAGAATTCTAAGTGTTAGAATTCAATAGGCTGAAGGCTGAATTGAGCCTATAAATCAGAAGACATTCTTTATCAGATAAAATATACAACACACAATATGTTGTATATTGAAATTCTAAAGAGTTAGAACACAGAATCCTTGTGTGATTATGGTGTTAGCAAAAGTTTGGTGGATCTTGGAGAAAGATTCAAGTGGGAAGATTCAAGATCAGTAAAGTTGTTTTTTCGCGAGCTAGTACTTCCAGAAATCCGATCATTCGAGGGCTTCGCGTGGACGATACTAGAGGCCAGATGATTGAACGGCTGCAGAGCAATAAGGATTTACCTACTGTTATTTAGGTAAGTGATTTGATCCCTAGATCTTAAAGTAGGCTTCAAGATAAGTAGTATGACTTCTAATCTTGAAGATCAAGATATGATCTTGATGTTTTTATTTATATGCATAATTTAGATCAAACGATCCTATAGTATAAGGCAAAGATATGATCTTGATGCATGTTAGATAGATTAATATGTAATCTTTAAGTTTCCGCATTGATAATAGTTATCAAATTTTAAAATATGCATGCCTCGAAGATTGTTTCTCCCTACATATGTGATGTATGATGAATATCTTGATGGAACAATAACTAAATTAGAGTCTTACAATGTTGATTCCTCAAGCATTGGTAAAATAAAGAAGGATCTTAGACTATATGAGTTATAAAAACCTCAGAGAAAGATACCTTTCTCGCAAGAGTATAATGAGGAATAATCTCCTCATCCAATGATTAATGAAAACAAAGGGAGTGATCCTATAGATAATGTGAGTATTCCAATCAATGAGAGTATATCATTAGAAGACTCTTAGAATCCGCGGCCTTGTAGAAGCAAATAAGAAATAGTTCTCCATCATCAATTTGAGATTGAAAGAATATCGTTCCTCTGTGCTACATTGAATGTTGATGAGCCAGCTTCTTATGAGAAATCTTATAATTCATCTGCTTGCAAGAAATGAATGGATGCTAGGAGGGATGAGATCAATTTGATGGCTAAGAATAATATATGAAAATTAGTTGACATTCTGCCTGAATACAAGACTATTGAAAATAAGTGGGTCTTGAAAATTAAACGTATGGTTCAATCGACAAGTATAAGGCTTGCCACCTTATAGCAAAAATATACTTAAAAAGATGGTATAAATTATGAAGAGATGTTCTCTCCAGCAGTGAGGTTTGCCTTTATTTGTTAAATTCTAACTATTGTCGTACATTTGGATCTAGAGTTATTCCAAATGGACGTGAAGACAACATTTCTCAATAAAAAATAAGATGAAGAGATTTATATAGATCAACTCATGGGTTTTGTGATCAAAGGATATGAACACAAAGTATGACGTTAAAAACGTTCTATTTATAGCCTAAAACAATCATTTAGACAAATCAAGCTATCACTTTGATAGGCTTTACGATGATCGATGAAGACCATTACGTATATATTAAAAAAATATAAAAGATATTATTTTTACACTCTATATGGATGACATTCTATTAGCTGAATATAATATGAAGTTTATCATTACCACTCGATGATGGTTGTCCTTCATATTTGAGATGAAGGACATGGATTGGACAGATTATGTATTACAAGTTAAGATCTATAAAGAGCACTCTAAAAGACTTCTAAGTTTGTTTTAAAAGACTTACATAATGAGAATTTTAGAATGTTTCCAAATGAATAATACCAAGCCCATTGATATTTTAATAAAAAAGGTTCATATTCTTAGCATTGAACAATACCCAAAATCAAAAGAACAAAAAAGGCAAATGGTCAAAGTTCCTTATATCAGTGCGATTAGGAGTCTGATGTATGCAATGATGTGTAATTAACCTGATATTTTCTTTAATATTAGGATAATGAGTAGGTATCAGAGTAATCCTAGTATTACTCATTAACAAAAGGTTGAGATGATTTTTCAATATTTGAAACATACAGAAAACCTTGCCCTGTGCTATCATGGTGGTGATATGAGGTTGATTGGATTTAGTGATGCCGATGGATTTGCTGATAGAGATAGCACAAATCCATATCAAGATATGCATTCATATTAAGTAGTGGTATCATTTTATGTGCAGTAAGAAATAGTCCTATATCATCTTATCCATGATGAAGTCAGAGTACATTGCTTATATAGCTGTAATATTGTTGGCTCAAATGGCAACCCAAGAGGGAAAGGTGAATTAGGTTCTTGAAAATTTTAAACTTTAAAAAAAATTATTTTTTAAAGTAATACACAAGAAAGAATGCAATGAGAGCAGTGTTAAGAGTGCTAAGCAGAGTATAACGAATAAAGTAGAAAGAAAGAGAGATAAGCACGACAAACACAAAAATTTATAGTGGTTCGGTATTAGTTACACCTACATCCATTCCCAAGAAACTCTTAGATTACACTATAATCATCCTGATTACAGTATAGTTGTTTTATAAGTTCACAACTTAAACTTGTTATTTTAACAACGTAATCACAATGGACCTAGCTGGTTTTCACAGGGTCACCAGCACAAAACCTATCACAAGCCTTCTAGCTTGAACAAGGCCAAACTGCCTTCTTTGATTCAATCTTCTAATTGAATCAATAAGCAAATATAATAGAGAAATAGTTATACAAAATAAAGGTCCTTAAATGAGCAAATAAGATAATATAATGAAAGTAGAAATAGAATAACCTGATTAGAAGATATCTAAAGTTGAGCTTTTCTTCTTTTTTTTCTTCTTTTCCTCATAAATGATCTTTCTCAAGTTGAGCTTGAAGCTTTGGAAGAAACTTTGATGTAGAAGCTTTTGAAGAACTAGGGCTCTCTTCTTTTCCTTTTGATTTGATAAAATCCTTCAAGATTGGCTTACGAATGCTTTGGATTTCCTTAATCTTTGTTTCGAACAAAAGGGATTTCAAATTTGAGCTTTTTCATTTTTGATTTCTCTCTTCTATCTTTTTTGAAACGGTCTCATGGCCCTTATTTATAATCTCCTCTAAATTCTCTTTTAGAAGAAAACTAGCCATTGAAAATGCTTGAGGATGAGTTTAGCACAAAAAAGGAAAGAGCCATTGAAATCCATTGGAGAAATATCAGAGTTTGGCATCGTCTCTGACAACTCTGGAGTCCGTCCCTGACAGATTGGAGTCGGCTCTAGTAAACCTGGAGTCACCTCTAACATGGGATGAGCGAAATATAAACTTTTGCCTATCGTGGAGTTGGCTCTAACTTTTCGAGGGATCGACACCTTTACATGCAGGAGTCGGCTCTAGCGAATGCGAGAGCCAACTTGACTAATGCTTCGAAAAATACATTCTCTATATAACCGACGGAGTCGGCTGTAATTTCTACAGGAGTCAACTCCAGCTCGACGCAGAATCGAGGACTTTTATCTTTCTGGTGGAGTCGGCTTTATAGGAGTCGGCTCTACTGTGTGCAAAAAGTGTCAAACTGTTCTGATACGCTTCGAAGTCGGCTCTAAATGCTGAAACTTGACATTCAACACTAGTCATAGAGTCAAACTCATTTTTTCTTTAATTTTGATTGATTAAGCATTTAAATTTCTGAAACACTTAATCAAAATCATTAGTAACATAAGGAATATCCTCATGTGATTTTTGTTATTCATCAAAATCAATAATTAGGTCAACAATCTCTTCCTTTTTGATGATGACAAAAACACTGAGTATATGCATATACATTTAAAGCATAAACTTTAACTTAAATAACTTTTCAATCATAATGATAGTAAACAAAATTTTAATATAATTATCTTGAACAATAACTTCATTTCAACTATTTAGTTCAACCATTCCAAATATTCAAAATATTTATCCAATGATTCATAGAATTCAAATTAATCAATTCAAATTATCAATTCAATTATTTTAAATTCGATAAGTTCTAAACTTTCCTTGAGTAATTGCTCCCCCTATGTATGTGAATACTCTTTAGAATCAATATGCATATAAAATCTCTCCCTTTTTATCATCAACAAAAAATTAAAGAGGCATAGGGTAGTCCTTGCTCAAGATGAGATTCAAATCAACCAAATTAGAATCAAACATCATACACTTCATACATTTCAAACATCAGAATGACTTAAGAATACAATCATCTCAAAGATATCAAAGAAATTTTATTAAGTCATAAACATTTTATTCATATCCATTGAGTACAAGAAGTGAAGTATAAGCTGAGTCAAGTCAAATAATAAAATGACATATCTTTCAGTAAATTCCTAAGTACAAGCTAGGATTTCTAATATAACTATAAAATTCTAACTATGGAATTTTAAAAGAAAACTAAGGTAGATTGCATAGAATTGAGTTGAATTGGCTAGATCGGCAGGAGAGGAGGGGACATTCACTTTAAAATATCAAAGCCATTTCAATTGTTCCAAGATTTGTCCCATTCCCTCTTTCTGAGTCTTAAGAAATTTATTCAATAGCATTTCAACTTTGGATGCAGCTATATCAATCTTGTCTTGAAGTTCTACATTACATTTGGAGTAGGTATCGAAGTCATCATCAATTCCTTTGATTTTATCAAAATATCTTTCAACTCTATTTTCAAAATATCACAGAGGTATTGGTTAACTTTTCAATCCTTTCAATTTTCTCCTTCAAGATATAAACCAGTTGCTTGATTCCCAAAAGCTTATCCAAAAAATTTTCATTTATCCTTTCCTCCTACTCGGCAAGTGAAGCTTTGATTATCTCTTTGAATTGCTCAACTTGCTCGGATGTGAAAGCAGAGGAACGTGCTGTTGATGCTGCCGGTGGTGGTGCTGGTGGTGAACTTGGTTTAGATGGTGAAAAGGATGGTCCAAAAGTATATGGTCTAGGTACTGGTGCTAAAGGCCCGGGGACCTCCTCAATATCATCATCATCATCCACTCTGGCTCCTTTGACTGGCTTTAGCACATCACTAGGTCTCTGCCTTTGCCATTGTCCATTAATTTTTTGAAAACCCATGCGATGTAGGGTGAAAATATTATAGTAATCTGTGTGCCTCAACTTCTTTTGTGGCTCATTATCCAAAATATCAACCCCTTGGCTTCTGAAAATTATTGTCAACACCATCCCATAGGGCAGAGTTGACCTCTTCTTTGTACCAACCTTAGCCATGTAACCTATCATCATTTTTGCCAAATTAATGGGTTGCCCAGTCAACACACAATCCATTATGGCTACATCTCTTTCAAATATATATTCAAATCTTTCAGTCTTGGGAAAAAGAATTCTACTACAAATGTTATGCAAAAGTCTCAGCTCTAAATTCAGTTGGTTGGCAAAAATATCTTCAAGTTCATTTATTTCCCTCCCTAGCATCCTTGACAAGGCATCACCAAGATTAGTGGGATGTGTAGTAGTCAATCCATCAATTGACATTTCCAAAAGATTTTCCAAAATTTCTAAAATTACATGGACTCGAGTTCCTCTCACATAGCTAATTAGGCCTCCATCTCCTCTTCCTACATTACTGTAAAATTCTCTGACTAGAGCTGGGTAGGTAGGAACATCCAACGAACAGATCTTTTTCCATCCCATATTTCTTAATAACCTCCCAATGTCAAAACCCTCAAGATCAAAAAAGTGAAAGTCTACCTTTTCTCCTAGTGGTGATTGCTTTTCCAGCTAAAAGATCAATATGTGGTGAGGGTGGAGTTGGAATGGCATCTGATGTGGAGGTGGAAGAAGACGATGGTGTGCATAGAGAGGGTTGCCTCACCGAATGTCACACTGACCGTCTTCCTGTGGTGATGGAGACTCAAATGGTGGATGCACAATGCTTGGGTGCCATAGGAGATCAAAGAAGATTAAAATCAAAAGTATTTAGAGGTTTGAGAGAAGTGAAAAAAAAAAGTTAGAAAGATTTGGAGATGATTTGATTTGGAAAAGAGTCGGCTCAACCCTAGATAAACTGATTGGGAACCACTTAGAGTTGGCTCCCGCAAAGCATGGAGTCCGCTCTACATCAATAAAATAGTCAGCGCTCGAAATAGAGTCGGCTCCCGCAGTGACGCGAGTCGGCTCTAATGAACAGACAGAGAGTTGTAAACTCTCGAGTCAACTCCAACTTCAGCGGAGTCGGCTTCACGATAGTTTAAAGAAAAATTAAGACTTTCAAAATCTAAAACTTGTCAAGCCATGATCAAAAACTTAGATAAATTATCCTTAAGGTATGGGGGATCAAGGAATTCAAATATCTAGATGGTTTTTCTTAGAAAAAAATGGATTGAAATCTAGATAATCATTCTTAGGAGTTTCAAATCTATTCTAATGGATCACAAACACCTAATTCTCCTTTAAGATAAAAAATCTCTCTTCACTTAAGGATTTTATAAATATATCAGCTAATTGATCTTTAGTATACACATAATCAAGATAAACATCATTGTTAGCAACATGTTCTCTAATAAAATAGTATCTAACTTTTATATGTTTAGTTCTAAAGTACTGAATTGGATTTTTGGTAAGGTTTATTGTACTAGTATTGTCACACCTTATTGAAATTCTATCAAGTGTGAAGCCATAATCTTCAAGTTGTCAATTAATCCAAAGATTTGAGCACAACAACTTTTAGTTGCAACATATTAAGCTTCAGTAGTTGATAATACAACTAAATTTTACTTTTACTAAACCAAAAGATCAAGTTACTGCCTAAGAATTAGCATGCACACTCGTGCTTTTCCTATCTAGTTTACAATCAGCAAAATCAGAATTAGAATATGCAATCAAATCAAATGGCGAGTCTCTAGAATACCATAATCCTATATTTTTTTGTTCCACTTAAATATCTAAAAAAAATTATAGTAATTAAGTAAGATTCTCTAGAATCAGATTGATATCTAGCACATAAGCATACAACAAACATAATATCAGGTCTACTAGTTGTTAAATAAAGTTGAGAACCAATTATATATCTATAAAGCTTTTGATCTACTTTTGTACCATCTTCATCCTTATCGAGTTTGCATGAAGCGCTCATTGGTGTATCAAGAGATTTAACAATTTTCATTTTCTTAAGAATTTTTTGTGTATTTTGTTTGGTTAATGAAAATTTCCTTTTTTCTTGTTTGATTTGAAGTCCAAGAAAGAAATTCAGTTCTTCCATCATACTCATTTCAAATTCTTCCTGCATTAGCTTAGTAAAATCTTGACAAAGAAAATTATTAGTAGCACCAAATACTATGTCAACATAAATCTATACCACTAATAAATCATTTTTTTCTTTTCAAAAATAGGGTTTTGTCAATATTACCTCTAGAAAAATTATTTTCAATCAGAAATTTACTAAGTCTATTATACCAAGCTTTAGGTACTTGCTTTAAACCATAAAGTGCTTTGTATAGTTTAAAAATATGATTTAAAATTTATGATCTTTAAAACCAGGTGGTTGTTTAATATAAATTTTTTATTTATAAAACCATTTAAAATATACTTTTTACATCTATCTAAAATAAGTTAATATTTATGCAACATGCAAATGCAAGTAACAACCTTATGGTTTCTAATCTAGCAACTGGTGTAAAGATTTCATCAAAATCAATGCCTTCTTTCTGATTATATCCTTTTGCAGCCAATCTAGCCTTATTTCTAACAATAGTTTTATATTTATCTAACTTATTTCTAAATACTTATTTGGATCCTATAACCGGATAATCCATTGGTCTATCAACTAAGGTTCATACCTTATTTCTAGTGAACTGATCAACTCTTCTTGCATAGCTAACATCCAATAACTATCCTTTTCAATTTCCTCAATTGTTTTGAGCTCTATATAAGATACAAATGTAAGATAATTATTGATATTTCTCATAGATGATCAGTTCTTACACCTTGAGATGGATCACCTATGATTAAGTCCTTTAGATGACCATAAGCATATCTCCAATCTCTATGTAGATCCATATCATTACGAGTAGTATCAACATCATCATCCTTAGGTGAATCATCATCCTTAGCTTCAGGTTCATGGTCTGAAGATACATCAACATTTAGTTTTTCAAAATTTCTTTCAAGGATATTAGTATCTTCCTCATCATCTTTCTTTTCAAAACTTGATGCTAAAGACTCATCAAACACTACATGAATTGACTCTTCTACAATCAAATACTTCTTATCGAACACTCTATATGCCTTGCTAGATGTAGAATATCCTAAGAATATACATTCATTTGACTTGACATCAAATTTTCCTAGTTGCCCTTCCCATTGTTGTGAATAAAACATCTACAATCAAATGCATGAAAATAGCTAATATTGGGTTTTCTATTATGCCATAGTTCATAGGGTATTTTCTTCAGAATTGGTCTAATCATGGTTCTATTTATGATGTAACATGCTATGTTTATAGCTTTCGTTCAGAAATATTTTGGGAGTTGGCTTTCACATAGCATGATATGAGTCATTCCTCTAGAGTCCTATTTTTTCTTTCTACCACTCTATTTTGTTGAGATATTCTAGGTGCTGAAAAATTATAATGAATGTCATTTTTAATGCAAAATTTTTTAAATAAATAATTTTTAAATTTAGTCTCATGATCACTTCTAAGAGACACTATGGTAGTGTTTTTCATATTTGTGACTTTCTTGAAGAATTTTAGGAAAGTTAAGAAAGTCTCATCTTTGTGAGCTAAAAATAGTACTCAAGTGAATCTAGAGTAATCATCTACTATCACAAGACCATATTTCTTTCCTTCTAGACTAGTGATTCTAGTAGATCCATGTGTAGTAGCCTAAGTGACCTAAAAGTTGAAATAATATTTTTTGATTTGAAAGAATTTTTAGTTTATTTTTCAGATTGACATATATCACAAACTCTATTGTTTTCAAAATCCAGCTTTGGAAGACCATTAACCAAATCTATTTTAAGCAATTTTGAAATCAAGTGTGTGCTTACATGACCTAATCTACGGTGCCATAGCCATCCAATCTCATTTACCTTAGCATTATTAGTAATTAGGCAATGATTACTTGTAGATAAGTTATCCAAGTCAATTAAGTATACATTGTCATTTCTCATTCCAACAAAAATAATGCTATTATCAATGGGATTAGATACTATACATATAGATGCTTCAAAGGATACTTTGAAACCTTTATCGCATAGTTGGCTAATGCTAATCAAATTATTTTTTAAGCCATCAACATATAAATTTTTTTTAAAAAGATGGATGAAGTGATCTGAATTTTACCAATACCCATGATGTGACCCTGACTATTATCTTCAAAGGTCATCACTCCACCTCTTTTGGCTTCAAGGGTAATGAATTGATCCTTATCATCTGTCACATATCTTGAGCATCCGCTATCAAAATATCATTTTCTTTTTGATCCTTTGGTTGTAAGACACACCTGCATAGCAATCACATCTTATGTTTAGGTACCCAAACCTTCTTGAATCATTCGTGTTAGTAGCAGAAAATATAATTTCTTTTGAAACCCAAATCATTTTACCTTTGTAACCAGCATTTATATGAGATATCTTATGATTGCAAATATTAGATTTATGACTTTCTTACCACAACAAAAACAGAAAATATCATTGTCAATCGATTTCTTAACAAAAAATTATTAACTAGTTTTTGTTTTTTTTATGTGGTTTGTATCACAAACTGGCTTTATCAAAAATAACTCTTTGATTATTCAAAAGAAAATTGAGTCTTTTTGAGCTATAAGTAAATTTATCAATAATATTTTTGTACTTTTCAACTTTATTTTTTAAATTCTAATTTTCAGCATAAATCATATATTTCTTTTTTTTAAATTTTGCTTTTCAGATTTTAGCTTTTCAAATTCAATGGTAAATTCATCTTTCTTTTTAAGAAGGTTTTAGTTTTTAATTTTTAAAACTTGTTCTTTGTTCTCAAAACTTTAAAATCATTAAGCAATTCATTGAAAGCATCATAAAGTTCATCAAGGATAAAATCATAAATAGGGCTTTCAGAACATACCTCTTCTTCATTGGCCATAAGACATATGTTAGCAAGTTCTTGTTGTTCAACTTCAAATGAAGATTCATCATTGTCACTCCATGTTGTAACATATATTTTATTTTTCTTTCTGTATCCCTTTTTGAGTTAAGGACATTCAGATTTGTAATGTCCGAGCTTTTTGCACTCATAGCAAATTACAGGATCTTTCTTCTTCTCCTTATTTTCTTTCAATTTGATACCAGGTTTTCTTTTGTAAAATGGTCTCCTTCTTTGCATAAATTTCTTGAATTTACTTGTAAGGATAGCGATATCTTCATCATCTTCATCTTCTCCACTGTTGCTCTTCTTCTTTTCAGTAGCTTTTAGTGCGATTGTCTTTTTGTTCACATCTTCTTCCAGATGTTGCTTCATCATGAGTTCATGGGTCATGAATGATCCAAGAAGCTCCTCCAAAGGTAAATTTTTGATATCTTTGGCTTCTTGAATTGCTATCACTTTTTCTTTTCATGCTCTTGGAAGGGACCTAAGAATTTTTTTGACAAGCTCAGAGTTAGTATAGGTCTTTCCAAGACTTTTTAATCCATTCACTATATCAGTAAATCTAGTGTAATGCATGTAATGGACTCATTCTAATCCATGTTAAAGAGCTCATATTTATACACAAAAATGTTAATCTTAGACTCTTTAACCTAGTTGATACCCTCGTGGGTGATTTTCAATCGATCCCATATCTCCTTGGCTGAGATGCAAGTGGATATTCTATTGAATTTATTTACATCCAAGGAGTAGTATAGGACATTCATGGCCTTGGCATTAAGCTGGGTCATTTTTCTATCATCTCATTCCAATCCCTTTTGGGCTTAAGAATAATTGATCAATCTACTAAGTGTATGAGAGTGCTAGGACCATTGATAATGACACTCCACAAATCATAGTCCAAAGCTTAAATGAATATCCTTATTCTAGCTTTTCAATATGAGTAGTTAGTGCCATTAAACAACGATGGACAATTTATGAATTGTTCATCAAAAAAAGAAGAACCAGCTTGAGCTGCCATTTGGATCTTTAGCTCTTGATTGTTAGATCAAAAAGGATGAGCACAAGCTCTGGTACTAATTGTTGGCCCAGATGACAACCTAAGAGGGAAGTGAATTGGGTTCTTAAAAATTTTTAACCTTAAAAAAAACTATTTTCAAAGTAATACACAAGAAAGAATGTAATGAGAGCAGTGCTAAGCGTGCTAGGCAAAGTATAATAAATAGAGTAGAGAGAAAGAGACACAAGCACAACAAACACAAGAAATTTATAGTAGTTTGGTATTAACTACACCTACATCCACTCCTAAGAAACTCTTAGGCCACACTATAATCACCCTGATTACAGCAGAATTATTTTACAAGCTCACAACTCAAACTTGTTATTTTAACAACGGATCATAATGAACCCAGTTGATTTTTACAGGGTTACCAGCACAAAACCTATCACAAGCCTCCTAGCTTGAATAAGGCCAAACTGCCTCCCTTAATTCAATCTTCTGATTGAATCATTAAGCATATATAATAATAGAGAAATGGTTACAACAGAAATAAAGCTTCTCAAATGAGCAAATAAGATAATATAATAAAAGTAGAAATAGAAGAGCCTGATTAGAAGATTTCTGAAGTTGGGCTTTTCTTCTTTTCTTCTTTTCTTCTTTTTCTTAGAAATGATCTTCCTTAAGTTGAGCTTGAAGCTTTAAAAGAAACTTTGATGTAGAGGTTTTTGAAGAACTAGGGCTCTCTTCTTCTCCTTTTGATTTGATAGAAATCCTTCAAGATTGGCCTACGAATGCTTTAGATTTCCTTAATCCTTGTTTCGAACAAAAGAGATTTTGAATTTAAGCTTTTTCATTTTTGATTTCTCTCTTCTATCTTTTTTGAAACGGTCTCATGACCCTTATTTATAATCTCCTCTAAATCCTCTTTTAGAAGAAAACTAGTGGTTAAAAATGCTTGAGGATGAGTTTAGCACGAAAGAGAAAAGAGCCATTAAAATTCGTTGAAGAAATGTTAAAGTTTGGAGTCATCTCTGACACGTCTACAGTCCGCCTCTGATAGGTTGGAGTCGGCTCTAGTAAATCTGGAGTCGGCTCTAACACGGAATGAGCGAAATGTGAACTTCTATCCGTTGTGGAGTCGGCTTTATCTTTTGAGGGATCGACAGCTTTACATGTGGGAGTCGGCTCTAGCGTGTGTAGGAATCGGCTTGACTAAAGCCTCAAAAAATATATTCTCTATATAACCGGTGGAGTCGGCTCTAATCTCTACAGCAGTCGGCTCCAGCTCGATGCAGAATTGAGGATTTTTGTCTTTCTAGTGGAGTCGGCTTCGGACTCTGCAGGAGTCGGCTCTACCGCATGCCAAAAGTGTCATACTATTCTGATACGCTCCGAAGTCGGCTTCTAGACTTCTGAGACGGCTCTAAATGCTGAAACTTGACACTCAACACTAGTCATGAAGTCAAACTCAATTTCTCTTTAATTTTGATTGATTAAGCATTTAAATTTCTAAAACACTTAATCAAAATCATTAGTAACATAAGGAATATACTCATGTGATTTTTGTTATTCATCAAAATCAATAATTGGGTCAACAAATACATACCATCTGGTTGAGAAAATTCTTGTAGAGCTTAAGTATGACAATGCATACAAATGATGTCATTATAATTTATTATGATAATACTGCTACAATAGCTTGTGCAAGGAATCCCAAGTATCATGAAAGGTCAAAACATATCAATACCAAATATCACTTTATTCTATACATGGTAGCATAGGAATAGGTGGTTCTTAAGTATATCTCAATTAGTGATATGGTTGCATATCCTTTTACCAAACCTCTTCCTATAAATATTTTTTATAAAAATATTAAAGGTTTGGGCTTGTATAGAATTTGATATTTTATGGATAAGATGAACTTTATATAATATTGATATAGAACTTTATATAATATTGATATACTTTTCTTTTCATATTTTGATGCTTAAATTAATACACTAAATCTTTACAAAGTACAATGTCACCAAGCTTTGATCAGCCTGCCTACTCACAAAGGTGATCGCTTTGGGCTAAAAGAGTAAGCAAGATAAGATACTTTGATCATATTAGTGCTTATGGCAATGCAAGGATGATCATCTTGATGCTTAGTTAGTGAGCAAAATTTAAAATATATGTCACCTTAGTAAAACTAAGATAAGACTATATGAGTCAAAATAGAAATAATTCATATTTTTATTTAGCCTGTAAACTTTCAAATAAGGCACTATGAGAGTGGCTGCCTTAAGATGTTCAATTTAAGCACTTAAGGAGCCATCGAATCAATATTCATATGGTATTGTAACATGACATAACCTAAAAAGAAGCTCCATTATAGCATACATATCATACTGTATGTGCTATAAATCAACTATTTAAGGAGTAGTTGAATAGATTCTTGCTTTATCATTATGCCAGCCTTGTAGACTTAAAAGTCGTTGTCTATACCCTTTGAGACTTAGAAATATATCATGAAGTAGATACTTGATGATACTACTTTAACATATTATCCAAGAATCATAAATCATATACTCTAGTAGAGCATGTCTAGAAAAGTATTCAAAGGATAAATGGATTGGCATAAGGGGCTATGAAAAAATTGATTAGTATCACACTTATGATTTGTGACTCATTGCTCGGGCAATTAAGTCGAATAAGAAATTTAATTAATTATGAGTATAATGTATTAAGCAAGAGGTCAAGCATAACTTCATATTATTTTGAAGAATTAGAGATGCTTGATCTGGTGTAACCAAATAGTTTGGGGTACATAATGAGATATTGAATGGTAGTGTTATACTAGTATGGCGGTGACTTAAAATAACATTCTTTGCTTTTATCTTTTTTGTTTGGTTGCATGCTTCACTTTCTTTATAAAGGCAATAAATTGATGAAAGATAATTTGGGAATATGCTTTAATATCAAATATATATGAGTGGAAGATGTTATAATAGACCACAACATTGCCATTTTATGATTATCCATATGGGATAATTATGAAGCAATATGAGTTCCTATCTAAATTAATCATGAAAAGATAAGATTCCTTATTTGATTATGAGGGGACAATAATATAATAGTCAAAGAGACCTTGTTTTGTGGAACTAGTACTCTTATCTAGTAATCCTTATAAATAGAGGATGAGGTCAACTACTTCCGATAATAGAAAACCATATTCATTCTCTCCATGTGAATCTTTCTTCTTTAGTTTTCCCAGGCTATCATCTTTGACCTAAGATTTGGAGTATAGGAAGCCTATGAGTGACTCTAGTAGTTGTGGCACGAGACAAGAAAAACACAACGAGGTTCGTAATGCCAGTCAAGAATCCTAAACCATTTTGTTCAGTCTCAAAGAGGTATTCCACTTATCCTATATTCTTTTATATTTTCATTAACACATCCAGTAATCATTAGACTTCATGCTATTTTCTCCAAAGAATCTTAATATGAGCTTTAGGGTTTGTTTGGGATAGTTATTAGCCCCAACTATTGGCCAAACAATTGGGGCTAATGGTATCTCACATAACTACTAAAAAATAGTTGTTTGAAAGCATCCTAGCAAACAATCCAAATAAGGCTTTACTCAACCATTACTTGTTATATATTATAGTTGATTTGGAAGGTTAGGAAGGATTATATTTTCAGCATATAAATTTTGGTTCAAAACCTATTCTACACTAGGATGATTTGCCAAAAATAGGAGTTCTTTTTTATTCATCACAAGTCATCATTTACTTATGATCTTTAAGATTGTTTTCCACAGTCTTTAGTGGATATATGTCATGTAACTTCTATCTTTTGGCAACCCCTTCAATCAAGTTTCTCAAAGTTAATTTTGATAGTTTAGTAAGATCCCATAGTTTAGATACCAAATTCTTAATTATGAATTCTTCTAAAAGAATTTTACTAGCTATATCTATTCCTATGCAAGTGCCTTAGTTTCAATTACAAAATAAACAATAGCATGGTGGGGTGTTAGTAAAGTTTTTTTTTAAAGAGAATCGAAGGGGAGTGCTACCTCCCCTGCAAGAAAATTTATTAAAATAATAAAGGTTACAAAAAATTTGCAATGGATGTTAGAAGCTTACATTTATCTGTGGAAGCATGACCACTTTCAAAAGTAGAGGTTGTCCCATAAAGTGAAGGTAGAGATAATTCTATGAATGATCTAAGTAGAGGGTAAGCACTTGTTGTGGAAGATCCTTATATTTCTCTCTTTATAGGTGCCGCATGAAGGACAAAATCAGTTGATCCCAAAATATTTCCTTGATTTGCCTTGCACTTTCTTCCTCCTCAATTTCGTCCAATATTTAGAGAGAGAGGTAGGAGGTCTAGCCAATCTAAGATAGTTGGTGGAGGAGCCAATATCGAATTAGAGGAGTAGCCAACAATAAATGATCACCTAAGAAGAAGCAACTAACAATAAATGATTACCTAAATCCTAATTAGCTTCAAAGAAGAAGCAACCGATGCTCACTGACTATTTCTTTTCTTACTAAGTTATCCCTCGGGTGAAGCTTATTATGGATGGTCAACCAAAGGAATATCTCTACTTTCTCCAACACAAATATTTATGAAAAATATTGTAGAAAGGGAAGAGCATATCGCAATGATTCACGAACTTATGAAAAGAATTACAGTGTATCTGCCATCATCACAAGGCTTTCAATCCAATATATCTGAAATCTTTGATGAGTAAATGGCATATAGCAATCCCTGAAATTGCTATGCTTATTGATAGTTTAAGGATGAGAAGGAACCATAAAAATGAGCTTTCTAGCATAGCACTCTATGACCATATCGATGCTACAGACTTATGCCTCTTGGTAGTTCGGTCATATAGCTCCTCCAAAAATAGGGCCAGCAGGATGGCAACAATCTATCTTCTCAAAACCTAATATTCTTCCCATTACTAAGTTTAAAAACCGCATGGTTCCAAAAGGGATTCAACTCCTTGCAGATATCATTACAACTTAGGAAGGATTTTCGTAGTCTCATCCTCATCCTCGAGCTGAAGTGACATTTCGGTAGTGTTTGAAATAGGGGATAAGAGGGGATATCCAGAGGATATCCCCTCTTATTTCCAAAAGCCATAACTATAAAGGATAGCAGGGAATAAAGTTAACCAAAGGGATAATCCATGGTTAACCATGGTTAACCATGGGATATCCCCTCAATTTATTCCCTAGAGAATGCAGGAATAGCTGGTTATCCCTCCAAATAAGAGTAAAAAAAGGTTATCCCATGGATTTACCTTTTTGCATTTGATATGATCAATGGGATAGCCAAGGGATATCCCTAGGGATAGCCAGGGAATAAACTCTATCCCATACACTTATCCATGGATAACATTTTTCCTATCAAACACTACCTTCGAGTAGTAGGCTTTGGAGATTAATTTTACATAAGGACTACTATCTCCAGTTTGCTTGTTCGGATACTTTCAAGCCCATATAACAAGTAATGCTTAGTTCATAATTTTTAGGTCTTTAATACCTAGATCACGCCCTTGTTATCTCTACAAGTAGCCTTCCAATTGACTAACCAGTGGAATCCGTTAATTACTTCTTTATCCTTTTAAAGGAAAGCTCTTCTGATCTTGTTAATCTTATAAGTTCATCTAAAAAGTTTGAGAATTGACATGTAATATGATGGAAGAGCTGAAAGGATAAGGAGTGTTAGTAAAGCTGTTTATTCATTTCTAACCACTGGTTATGTGATGGAGGGTGACTAAATAATAGTTATAACCTGTTTGAATGATGGGTGACTCTTAATACATCCACTTATTACTGTAAAATCTCTAAATTTTATTGTTGAATTCTGAGACCATTGCTTATCAACATGTACTTCAGAGTGAAACCAACCTGTAGACTTCATAATAACTTTAGCGCCAATAGCATAAAGTGCAAATTATTCACCTTAAATGAGATTGTAATGATCTCTCTGTAACACCCCCTCCTCCACACAAAAAAAAAAAGCTTTATAACAAGGCCAAGATCACACAGGCAACACAATTTGATTTAGAGTGAATTCTTTTTTTCTGTTTCAGACTAACCTAACCTGAGCTTGATATAAATATATTAAACACAGGCTAAAATATTTTACCATCAAAAACATTGAAATCGGGTTGAGTAAATAAGGGCTATGTATTGGCAAAGCGAGTTTGAACTGGCTGTTAGACTTAATCTAACCTGTTGAAGTTGCACTAATATTGAAGCTTGATTTGATATGAAATTATAATTATAAGAATAAATCCGAAACCATCAGCTAGATCTAAAGTAGCCGACCAAACTAATCTAATCCCAAATCAATAGGCCTGACCAAATTTTGAGAATTTGAAGCAACTAATATAGTTGGACCTTGACTTATTGTTAGCTTGCAATAAGAAAAGTCTTAGATGTGGATTTGCAAGATGCCTGACTCTAATTTTTCTTAGAAACCATTAACCTATGGTGGGAAATTGACTTAAATGTACTTCATTAAGTATTCTTTATTAAGTATAATGATTGCTTATATATTATTTAATAAATAAAAAAGTTAATGATAAATATATAATAGACTACATCTGTGAAGCTCTGTATCTCTACGGTGCCACCCGCGTGCAAGACGTGGGCGGCTTCCGTCGGTCAATGAAGGGGGGCGCGTTGGCTCCCCTCTTCACACGAGCACAGGGGAGGGCTGTGTTAACCTAATTATTGATTTTGATGATTAATAAAAGATATGAGTATATTCATTTTGTTACTAATAGATTTAACAAGTGTTTCAGGGATTAAAAATGGTTGATCAATCAAAAGAATAAAGAAACATGTTTTGAATCAATATTTTAAAAGAAATTTTCAAAGTTCAAAGCCTGGAGTCGACACCCAAATAGCCAGGAGCTGACCCCAAGACGTATCAGAAGGTTTCTGGGATTTTGGCACGGTCTGGAGTCGACACCCAAGGTTTCGGAGCTGACTCCAACCTGAGATACAGAGAAGTGCATTTTGTTTCAGTTTCTGGAGCCGACACATAGAATTCGGGAGCCGACACCTGAGATTTCGGGAGCCGACACCTGAGTTTCTGGAGCCGACTCTAACCTGAGAATAGAGAGCGTGTTCTATGGACTTTTCTAGAGCCGACACTTACAGTTTTCGGAGCCGACTCCCGAAAGCGACGAGCCAACACTTACCTTTCTCGGAGCCGACTCCCCAACAACTTTTTCTTTACTATTTTTGAACACCCGAGCCGACACCTGAAAAGTTGGAGCCGACTCCAACCTGTCAGGAACGGATTTTTCATCTGTCAGAATGTACTTCAACAGTAAGATTTCTTTTCACATAACCTCTAACGGCTATTTTCTTTATGTGTAGAAGAATCCAAACATCTCCAACGGCTATATTTCCTACCTAAAACCTGGATTAAGAGATCTATAAAAAGGGGGGGAACCATCCGTTTTTAAAATAATAACAGAGAGAAAAATAGATTAAAAAATCTGAGATATCTTGAGCAAGAAATCAAAGAGGAAAGAGTCAAAGCTCAAATCCATCATCCTCAGAAAGCTCAAAGAGAAATCCACAAGCTTCTCAAGTTCAAATCAAGGAGATTTCCAACATTTGAAGAGAGAAAGCAAAAGCCCCAAATCCTCATCTTCTCAACTGCAAGTTTTTGAAGAATCTAAGCTGAGGCCCTGATTCAATCTTTCAAAGGAGAAGAGGAAAAGAAGAAAAGCACACATTCAAAGATTTTTAAACAGGCTTTTCTGAACCTTGTTTATTACTTTGTTTATTTGCTCATTTGAGGAGCTGTTGTGTACTTAAACTCTATTCTCATTTATTGTTTGCTAGTTCAATCAAGGGATTGAATTAGTGGAGGCGGTATACCTTGGTACAAGCTAAGGATAGCTTGTGGTTGGGTTTTGTGCTGGTGAGCCCGGAAAACCAGCTGGATTTGTTGTAATCCCGGGGGGAAACAATAAGTTTTGAGTTGTGAGCTTATAAAATAACTCGGCTGTAATCAAGTAAATTATAGTATGGACCCAAGTGATAATTGGGAGTGGACGTAGGTGTTGGATACACCGAACCACTATAAAATCCTTGTGTTTGTCGTGTTTTGACTCTCTCGCTCTATCTCTTTATTTGTGCTTAATATTTATCCTGCACTTAATTTCATTTATTCCAAAGCACATAGTTTTTAAAAGACCAAATTTTTTAAGAATCCAATTCACCCCCCTCTTGGGTTGCCATCTGGGCCAACAATTGGTATCAGAGCTTGTGCTCATTGTTTATTTGATCACACGATAAAGAGCTAAAGATCTAAATGGCAGTTCAAGCTGGATTTTCATTTGCTGAAAGTCATTCTACTAATAGACCTCCTTTGTTTAATGGTTCAAATTATTCTTATTGGAAAGCTAGAATAAAATTTTTTATTCAAGCTTTAGATTATGAACTTTGGAGTGTAATCACTAATGGACCAAGCACACCCACATACTTGGTAGATGGTTCAATAGTTCCTAAACCCAAAAGGGATTGGAATGAGAACGATAGGAAAATGGCTCAGCTTAATGCAAAAGCCATGAATATTTTATATTATGCTTTAGATGCTAATGAGTTCAATAGAATCTCTACATGTATATCCGCTAAAGAAATTTGAGATAGATTAGAAGTTACCCATGAGGGTACTAATCAAGTTAAAGAATCTAAAATCAATATTCTAGTGCACAAGTATGAATTGTTTAGCATGGAACAAAATGAAACCATCACATGCATGTACACTAGATTTACTGATATTGTAAATGGTCTAAAAAGTCTTGACAAGACCTACACTAACTCTGAATTGGTTCGTAAAATTCTTATGTCTCTTCCAAGGATATGGGAAGCAAAAGTAACTGCAATCCAAGAAGCCAAGGACCTCAACACATTACCTTTGGAGGAGCTATTTGGATCATTGATGACCCATGAGTTGACCATGAAGCAACATCAAGAGGAGGAAGTCAAAAAGAAGAAAATAATTGCCCTTAAAGCTATAGAAAAGGAGATAAGCAGCAGTGAGGAAGAAGAGGAAGATGAGGAGACAGCTATCCTTACTAGGAAATTTAAGAAATTTATGCAAAGAAGGAGACCCTTCCATAAGAAAAGATATGGAACAAAAATGGAAGGAGAAAAAGAAAAGAGAAGGACAAGGACAAAGAAAAAGAGAAAAACCCCCTCATATGTTATGGATGTAAGAAAGCGGGGCACTTTAGATATGATTGTCCTCAACTGAAAAAGGGGCACAAGAAGAAGAAAAAGGCATATGTTGCAACATGGAGTGAAAGTGATGAATCCTCATCCGAGGAGGAACAAAAGGAAGTTGCAAACATTTGCTTTATGGCAAACGACGACAATGAGGTAAGTTCTGAAACACCTTATGATAATTTTACTTTTGAAGAATTATATGATGCATTTAATGAATTAGTCAGTGATTTTAAAGCTTTGAAAAAGAAAAACAAATCTTTAAAAAATGATAATTTAAATCTTGCCGAAGAGAATGATAAACTAACTCATGAAGTTGAAAAACTAAAATCTGAAAATGAAATTTTGCTAAAAGATAAAGAGTTAATTTCTAATGAAAATGTTAATTTAAAAAGAGAAGTTGATAAATATAGAAATATAGTTGATAAATTTACATATAGCTCTGAAAAACTTAATTTGCTATTGAGTAATCAAAGGCTATATTTGATAAGGCTGGATTAGGGTATAGACCTAATAAGAAACAAAAGTATGTTAAAAACTTCTTTAGAAAAGAACAGGATAAAAATAATGTTTCATGTTTTGTTGTAACAAAAAGGGACATAAAGCTTATGAATGTAATTTTAGAAAAATTAACAAGAATTTAAGTAGTAAAGGAAAGAAAATATGGGTTTCGAAAGGAACAATCTTTGTTGCTACTAACCATGAAGGACCCAAGAAAGCTTGGGTACCTAAACAGAAAGTTTGATTACCTTGCAGGAGTGTCTTGCGGCCAAAAGATCAAAACGAAAGTGGTATCTTGATAGCGGCTGCTCAAGGCACATGACGGGTGACAAGGAGCAATTCATTACCCTTGAAGATAAAAGAGAAGGAGTTGTCACATTTGAAGATAATGGTAAAAGCCAAATTATGGGATTTGGTAAAATTCAGATAACTCCCTTTACTTTTATAGAAAATGTTTTATATGTAGATGGCTTAAAGAATAATTTAATTAGTATTAGCCAATTGTGTGATAAAGGTTTCAAAGTCTCATTTGAAGCTTCTATCTACACTGTTTCTAATCCCATTGACAATAGCATTGTATTTGTTGGTAATAGAAATGGCAATGTATACTTAATTGATTTAGACAATTTGTCTACTAAATCATTGCTTAGTAGCTAACAATGCTAATGCTAATGAGATTGGATGGTTATGGCATCATAGATTAGGTCATGCAAGCACACACCTAATTTCAAAATTAATTAAAATGGATTTAGTTAAATATCTTCCAAAGCTAGATTTTGAAAATAACAGAATTTATGATGCATGTCAATTAGGCAAACAAATTAAAAATTCTTTCAAATCAAAAAATATAGTTTCCACTTCTAGGCCATTAGAGCTACTTCATATGGACCTTTTTGGACTACTAGAACCACTAGTCTAGGAGGAAAGAAATATGGTCTTGTGATAGTAGATGATTATTCTAGATACACTTGGGTATTATTTTGGCTCATAAGGATGAGACTTTCTCAATATTTCTGAAATTTTTCAAGAAAGTCACTAATGAGAAAAATAACACCATAGTATCTCTTAGAAGTGATCATGACACTGAATTTGAAAATCACTTATTTAAAAATTTCTGCACAGAACATGGCATTCATCATAATTTTTCTGCACCTAGGACACCACAACAAAATGGAGTTGTAGAAAGAAAAAATAGAACTCTAGAAGATATGGCCCGTACCATGCTATGTGAAAGCAACCTACCAAAGTACTTCTGGGCGAAAGCTATAAACACGGCATGTTACATTCTTAATAGAGCCCTAATTAGGCCAATCCTTAAGAAAACACCTTATGAATTATGGAATAATAGAAAACTAAAGATAGGTTATTTTTATGTATTTGGTTGTAAATGTTTTATTCATAATAATGAAAAGATAATCTTGGTAAATTTGATGCAAAATCTGATGAAGGCATATTCTTAGGATATTCAACAACTAGTAAAGCCTATAGAGTATTTAACAAGAAAAACTTAATTGTAGAAGAATCTATTCACGTAGCTTTTGATGAGTCTTTAGCATCGAGTTCACAAAAATTGATGATGAGGAAGATACAAATATACTAAAAAGAGATATTAAAAAATTAAATATAGATGTATCTTCAGATCATGAACAAGAAGCTAAAGATAATGATTCACCTAGGATTGATGTTATTGATACTAATCATAATGAAGTAGATCTTTCTAGAGATTGGAGATATGCCTATGGTCATCCAAAGGAATTGATTATTGGTGATCCATCTCAAGGAGTAAGAACTAGATCATCTATGAGGAATATCAATAATCATCTTGCATTTGTATCTCAAATTGAACCTAAAACTGTTGAAGAAGCTGAAAAAGATAGTAATTGGATGCTAGCATGCAAGAAGAATTAAATCAATTTACTAGGAATAATGTATGGTCCTTAGTTGATAGACCTAAAGGTCATTCAGTTATAGGATCTAAATGGGTATTTAGAAATAAATTAGATGAAAATGGAATAGTAATTAAATAAAGCTAGATTAGTTGCAAAAGGATATAATCAAGAAGAAGGAATTGATTTTGATGAAACTTTTGCACCTGTAGCTAGATTAGAAGCAATTAGATATTACTTGCATTTGCATGTCATATGAACATAAATTTATTTCAAATGGATGTTAAAAGTGCATTTTAAATGGTTTTATAAATGAGGAAGTATTTATGGAACAACCACCTGGTTTTGAAGATCATGAATTTCCAAATCATGTTTTTAAATTGCACAAAGCACTATATGGTTTAAAACAAGCACCTAGAGCTTGGTATGATAGATTAAGCAAATTTCTGATTGAAAATGATTTTACCAGAGGAAATGTAGACAAAACCTTATTTTTGAAAAGAAAAGACAAAGACTTATTAGTAGTACAAATATATGTAGATGATATTGTATTCGGTGCTACTAACAATCTCTTGTGTCAAGAATTTGCTAAGTTAATGCAGGGTGAATTCGAAATGAGCATGATGGAAGAACTCAACTTCTTCCTAGGACTTCAAATCAAGCAAAGTAAAGAGGGGATTTTCATCAACCAAACAAAGTACACAAAGGAACTTCTCAAGAAGTTGGAATGGAATCAATCAAACCCCTTGGAACACCTATGAGTCCTTCATGCAAATTAGACAAAATGAAGATGGTAAGAAGGTATATCAAAATACTATAAAGATATGATCGGATCTCTACTTTACTTAACAGTAAGTAGACCAGATATCATGTTTGTTGTTTGTCTATATGCTAGATTTCAATCAGAACCTAAAGAATCTCACTTAATTGCTGTGAAAAGAATTTTAAGATATCTAAGTGGAACTAAGAATGTAGGATTATGGTATTCTAGAGACTCAACACTAAACTTAATTGCATATTCTGACTCTCTATGCTGGATGTAAACTAGATAGGAAAAGTATAAGTGGTACATGTCAATTCTTAGGAAGTAACTTAATCTCTTGGTTTAGCAAAAAGCAAAATTCGGTTGCATTATCTACTGCTAAAGCAGAATATGTTGTAGCTAGAAGTTATGTGCTCAAATCCTTTGGATTAAGCAACAACTTGAAGATTATGGCATAACACTTGATAAAACTCCTATTAGATGTGATAATACAAGTGCAATCAATTTAACTAAGAATCCAATCCAACATTCAAGAACTAAACACATTGAAATTAGATATCATTTTATAAGAGAACATGTAGCTAATAATGAAATTTGCCTTGATTATGTTAGTACTGAAGAACAATTAGCTGACATATTTACAAAACCTTTGAGTGAAGAGAGATTTTGTTATCTTAGAGGTGAATTAGGGATTTGTGTGATCCTTTGGAATGACTTTGAAACCCTTAAGGAATGACTATCTAGATTTCTATCAATTTCTTAAGATTCCTTTCATATTTTAAGGACAATTTATCTAGTCATTTGAGCAATTTGATTCTTCATATTTCAAAGATTTTTTCAAAAATTTATTGATTTTATCTTGACAAGTTTCGGCTATTTGAAACTCATTTATTTTTCTCTGAAACTGTCAGTGTAGTCGACACCTCAATTTGAGGAGTCGATACCTCTTCTGTGTCGCTCTCGGTCTCTGACCTTGGAGCCGACACCCGCTTAAGTGAAGCCGACTCCAGTTCGGGCGCTAACTGTGTTAGCGACTTGGAGTCAACACCCGACTTTATGGGAGTCGACACCTGGTGGTCCCAAATTGACTTTATTAGGGCAGAGTTGACACCTTCGCGATTTTTATCTTCTCCAAACCCTTTCCAAATCCTCTCCAAACCCTCTTCAATCTTTCCAAAGCCAAATACTCCCCAAATCAATCATTCCCTAAGATTTCTATGGCACCTAAGCGTAGGGGATCGGTCTTTGATGCTCCCGTTGCTACAAGAAAGCGTACGGCGAGGCGTCCCGTCCGTGAGCCCACTCCTAGTGACGATTCTTCATCAACTCCATCAGATAATCCTGGCCCCTCATCTCCACATGTAGATACCCTAACTGGGTGAGTTATTACCATGGGTAGGAAAGTTGATTTTGATTTCTTTGAAACCGAGGGTTTTGACATTGGTAGACAGATTAAAGAACTCAGTTGGGATAAAGTTTTCTCTTTGGATGTTCCTACTTATCCAGCTCTTGTCAAAGAATTTTATCTGAATTTATCTAGAGGAGACGGTGGAATTGTTAGTTCAGTAAGAGGAAAGAGAATTCATCTTACTTTTCAAATTTTAGGAAATCTGTTAAGTATTCCTATCACTGGATTTGTTGCAAACATTCATAGTGAGAGATCAGCTACTTTATCAAGAATATTAGGAAGAGAAATAACTGAATTTGAAGAGGTTAGGGCAAACCAATTGCCACTTGAGCTTAGGCTGTTACATAACATCTGCAGTAGGATTCTATTTCCCAAGACTGGCCATTTTGAGTATGTCTCAGAGCGAGACATTATTGTCATGGAAAGTATCTTGATAGGTCAGCCTATAAATCTTGCTGGGATGATGATATATAAGGCTAAGGCCGGGGCAAGAAGAGATCTTCACTGCCTTATGAAATGATCCTAACCTTGATTTTTAGGAGTCAAGGAGTAGTTATTTCTGAAAATGAGCCTTCGAAGAACCTAAGGCATACTGACTACTACAGCTTAGCCACTGTGCACAGGATGGGTTTTGTGAAAGTAGATGGTAAATGAGAGAGAAAAGGTTATACTGGTGACAGGGTTCTGAGACTATGTGCCTGGCCCTTCTGAGGCAGGACCATCTGTGAGACACAGCTCACCAGAGCCCAATCAGGATGTACCTCCAGCTCCACCTATTCCTTCTGCTTTTGTTCTGTCATCTGTTGGTTTTTCAGATATTCAGTTAAAATAGCTTAGAAGTATTTTTGCCACTTACAAGGAAGAGATGAAATTTGAGTTAGATAGCCAGTTCATGAACTTGAGAGAGACACTCTATTCTTTGGATGAAAGAGTTAGAATAATTGAATCTACACTTGGAGCCTTCACTGAATCCTTAAAGAACGATCTCAAGAACATTTTCGAAAAACTTAAAGATATTGGTGGAGACTCAGAGACTTATTCCAAATGTAATGCTGAGCTTCAGGATAAAATTACATCTGCATGTACATTTGTTGATGAAAGACTGAAGGCTTTTGTCAAGACTTAGAGTGAAGGAATGGCAAGAATAATAGAAGAATTGCAAAGACGTATTAGAACTAACTTTTGATTATCTTGTAATGAAATTTCTTTGATATTATTGAAAGATGATGTTTAGTCTAGTTTGATGTTGATGTAATGAAGTTTCATTTTGTAAAATGATGTAATGCTTGACTTCTTGATGTAATGAACTTATTTGATACTTAATGAATGTCTTTTGATCTTTGAAGTAACTATCAATTTTTTATTTCACTTGAAACTTCTTAACCTTTTTGTTGATTACAAAAAAGGGGGAGAAGTAATCAAGTATTTAATAATCGTATATGCATTGAATGTAAAACAAAAAAGGGAGAAGTATTTAGCTTTTGTATATGCATTAAATCAAATAAGCTTAATTAATTGCACATAAGGAGAAGTAAGTGAAATTTCAATTCTATATATGCATTGAAAGGATGAATAAATGTTAAAATAGATATAATTGTTTAATTGGTATCAAACATTAAAAGTTTACTATTAAAAGGAAGAATATGTTAAACTGAGTATCATAGGGGGAGCTACCTCATTCAGGGGGAACTTACCTGTGAAGAATAAATATTTGAGACATTTGATTTGAAAATCTTATTGTTTAATCATGCATATACTTAATGTTTTTATAATCATCAAAAAGGGGGAGATTGTTGACCCAATTATTGATTTTGATGATTAATAAAAGATATGAGTATATTCATTTTGTTACTAATAGATTTAACAAGTGTTTCAGGGATTAAAAATGGTTGATCAATCAAAAGAATAAAGAAACATGTTTTGAATCAATATTTTAAAAGAAATTTTTAAAGTTCAGAGCCTGGAGTCAACACCCAAATAGCCAGAAGCCGACCCCAAGGTGTATCAGAAGGTTTCTGGGATTTTGGCATGGTCTGGAGTCAACACCAAAGGTTTCGGAGCCGACTCCAACCTGAGATACAGAGAAGTGCATTCTGTTTCAGTTTCTGAAGCGACCATAGAATTCGGGAGCCGACACCTGAGATTTCGGGAGCTAACACCTAAGTTTCTAGAGCCGACTCTAACCTAAGAACAGAGAACGTGTTTTATGGACTTTTCTGGAGCCGACACTTATAGTTTTTGGAGCCGACTCCCAAAAGCGACGAGCCGACACTTACCTTTCTCGGAGCCAACTCCCCAATAACTTTTTCTTTACTATTTTTGAACACCCGACTTGGAGCCAACACCTGAAAAGTTGGAGCCAACTCCAACCTGTCAGGAACAGATTTTTTATCTGTCAGAACGTACTTCAACGGTAAGATTTCTTTTCACCTAACCTCTAATGGCTATTTTCTTTGTGTGTAGAAGAATCCAAACATCTCCAACGGCTATATTTTCCACCTAAAACCTAGATTAAGAGATCTAAAAAAGGGGGGAACCATCCGTTTTTAAAATAATAACATAGAGAAAAATAGATTGAAAAATCCGAGATATCTTGAGCAAGAAATCAAAGAGGGAAGAGTCAAAGCTTAAATCCATCATCCTCGGAAAGCTCAAAAAGAAATCTATAAGCTTCTCAAGTTCAAATCAAGGAGATTTCCAACATTTGAAGAGAGAAAGCAAAATCCTCAAATCCTCATCTTCTCAACTGCAAGTTTCTGAAGAATCTGAGCTGAGGCCCTGATTCAATCTTTCAAAGGAGAAGAAGAAAAGAAGAAAAGAAGAAAAGAAGAAAAGCACACATTCAAATATCTTCAAACAGGCTTTTCTGAACCTTGTTTATTACTTTGTTTATTTGCTCATTTGAGGAGCTATTGTGTACTTAAACTCTATTATCATTTATTGTTTGCTAGTTCAATCAAGGGATTGAATTAGTGGAGGTGGTATACCTTGGTACAAGTTAAGGATAGCTTGTGGTTGGGTTTTGTGCTGGTGAGCCCGGAAAACCAGCTGGGTTTGTTGTAATCCCAGGGGGAAACAACAAGTTTTGAGTTGTTAGCTTATAAAACAACTCAGCTATAATCAAGTAGATTATAGTGTGGACCCAAGTGATACTTGGGAGTGGACGTAGGTGTTGGATACACCGAACCACTATAAAATCCTTGTGTTTGCTGTGTTTTGACTCTCTCGCTCTATCTCTTTATTTGTGCTTAATATTTATCCTGCACTTAATTTCATTTATTCCAAAGCACATAGTTTTTAAAAGATAAAATTTTTAAGAACCCAATTCACCCCCCCCCCCTCTTGCGTTACCATCTAGGCCAACAGGCTGGTCCTCCCCTCGCCACTATAAATGGGGGGGAGAAACCCCCCTCTCCACCGTGCCATACCTCCACCTATCACCATCGGCCGATTGGTATTCCCCCCCCCCCCATTCCATGGACTTCACAGAGAGAGTGACAGAGAGATGAAGAACGGAAGGAATTCCTTCCGTTACTGTGCTCGGCCGCTCGAGGCAGCCAAAGGAGGGGGAGAGGTGGAGTCCGGCCGCTCGAGGCGGCCGGAGAAGGGTGCTAGAGGGCCGCCAGGCGGCCCTCCCTTCTTTCGGAACCAAGCCGCTCCGTGGCTTGGTTCGGGCCCAGCGGAGTGCCTGCCGGCTCACCGGGCTCGGGCTGCGACCGACGACCTCCACCGGCATCGGGGCAGCGTCTAGTGGAGGTTCGACTGATCATGGTGGCCGACCATGCCACCGGCATGAATGAAGCCGCGAGAGAGAATGGGAGAGAAAGAGAGATTAAGGGAGAGAGAGAAGGGGAGGAGCTCGGCCGCAGCGGCGGCCAGCTTCGAGCCAATCATTGGCGACCGGGCCCCCCCTGGGGAGTGGCCGACGGCGGCCCTGGCCGCCAAGACAAATCTTCCTATTTCATCCGAAACAGGGGAGGCAGGGGAGAAGATGGATTCACTGGCCGGCTTGGGCCGTTTGGGATTTGGGCCCTGTTGGGCCGGCTCACGAGCCATTTTTGGGCCATGTTTTGGACTCCGTAATGAGCCAAAAATGGAGAAATAAAAATATGGCTTGGATCAGTGTCGATCCTAATTTCTTGGGGTATTTTTGTTTTTCCATTTGGGCTTATATATTAGGAGATATTTAATCCCCAAGTTAGCCCCGAGATTAAACTGGGTAGAGTTTATAAGCTATTTTGATATACTAATTTTGGGGCCTAATAATTGAAAAATTGATGCTGTAGGTACCCAGGTGCTTAAATAGCCGAATTACATTTTTGATTAGTGCCAGGAGGTAAGTAAACCATTTATCATAATTTTCATAAATTATTAAAATATAAAAACTATGTATTTAAATGCTATATTGATATTATTGCATTATTTGAAAAGTGAGAAAATAGGATTTGTACTCTTATTTGCAAATGAGAATTTACTATGATTAGTTTATTATTTATTATATTTTGCAAATAATTTGGTACCTATGTGAACAACTAATCAATTGGCTTGATCTTAGAAATTGCTAAAGGTTTTATAAATATACATGTGTATTTGACATGTTTAAATCACTGTAATTATGAAAAGTATATGGATTGCATTTTTGCAACGATGCATGCTTTTTGGCAAATGTGACATGAAAATGATACTTTGTGTATATGATAATATGTCCCACCATGGTTCGCTATGATATGATATGATATGTTGCATGACTTACTTGGCACCGGAACCCAACTCCATAGGGGGGTATATGGAGAACACACACTCATGAAGTGTGCTATGATAGGATATGACAATATTATGCCACATGGCACCGGGACCCATCTCCATAGGGGGGTATATGGAGATCATACACTTTTAGGGTGTGCTGTAGCAGAATATGATATGATGTGAGTTCATGACGCTGGTTCCATAACCCTAACTACTAGGGGATATTTATGAAGGATACACTAGAGAGGGGTGTTACACCCGAGAGGGGTGTTCTATGTACATAGTGTGTGGCCGTGGGACATTGGTATAAAAATGCATTTTTACATACTATTTATAGTAGTACAGTGGTTTTATTCTGAAATTGTATATTCTTGAAATGCTATATATAGCACATATGATGCATATTTGATAACATGGTAAACTGTATTTGAAACATGAAAGCTTGGCAGATGTTTATTATGAAAAATTTGAGTTGATAAAAGCTTGAAGTAATTACATTATATTATAGTTTGCTTACTTATTGAGTATAAGCTCATTTAAATCTCACAATATTTTCCAGAGCCACAAAACTAAAGATGGAGATATGGGGTAGTTGGAGCAGTTATCAGAGTGACTTAGATCCAATACTATGTTGTAACCCTATTGAATTATGTATTTTGGCATGTAGCCTAAAGCATATGATTATAGTTTGTATTAAGAATACTTTGATTTTGGATAATATATAGTTATTATCCCTCCTTGTATTAAATGTTATATTTCAAGACGCCTTGCATGCCAGGCATGCAGTGGGTTGTCACCCCTAGATCCAATATTGGGCCTGGGGTGTGACAGCTTTTGTGGTATCAGAGCTTAGGTTTGACCTTAGGGACAAACACAAGATGACACTAGGCAGAACATTAGGATAACATTGGGAGGTTGATAACTTTATTAGAATTTCAAGTAATATATTTTGAAAGCCTAAAATTTAGTGGTTTATAAGGATATTGACTGGAACCTAACCCTGGCAGGAGTTAAGAATGCCACGTCGCACTAGGAGTCTGCGGCCTATTGGGAACTCCCAGGCTGGCGACTCTGGCCAGCAAGGAGGCCAGCAAGCTTCTGGAGGCTTTGGTTCAATTAATCTGGCTGACAATGATCAACCATAATTTCAGGCCGAGTTGCTTCATGCTCTCGCGGGAATGTCGCAGGCTATGCAAGCCATGCAACAACAGATTCAGCAAATCCAGCCTGCTCGGCCTGCCTCTCCCGCTCTGCAGACTCAGTCGGCCCCATCTCAGCCCTGGCAGGGATGGGGCCGAAGCTTTGTCGAGTTCAAGAGCTTGGCCTCTACTCCTTTTTGTAGATCCACTAACCCTGCCGATGCTGAAAAATGGATGAGGGAGATGGAGAAAGCCTTTGCAGCTCATAGTAGCCAAGAGGAGGAGCGAATCAGATTCACTACCTACCTCCTTCAAGGGGAGGCATATGATTGGTGGCTACTTGTGGAGCAGTGAGTGGACGGACGGGCTATTTCCTAGGGAGAGTTTAAGGAAGTCTTCTATGACAAATACTTCCCCAATAGTGTGCAAAGACAGATGCAGTCTGAGTTTGTCAAACTGGAGCAAGGAAATCTCTCTGTGGTGCAGTATGAAGCTGAGTTTACCCGGTTGGCTCGGTTTGCTCCAGACATAGCGGCCACTGAGAGAGCCAAGATCATCAAGTTCACCGAGGGACTGAGGCCCAGACTGATGCAAGCAGTCAATGCCTTTGAACTCTCCACATTCAGCGCTGTGGTGAACAAGGCCCTGGTGATTGAAAGAGATATGGGTGTGGTCCATAAGCAGTGGGAGCAGCAGCAGAGGAAGAAGAAGGGGTCTCCTTCTGGCCAGTCTTCAGGGCAGGCCAAGAAGAAAGGTCCTTATCAGGCCCCCTCATGACCGAAGAGTAAGGAAACCCGTTGCCCTCACTGCGGAAACTCCCACCCATGCAGGTGGTGTCGTGGGACGATTGGTGCTTGCTTCATATGTGGGCAGGTGGGTCACAAGATGGCCACTTGTCTCCTTCGGAGGAATCAGCAGCCTCCTTCGGATCAGGGTAGAAGCCAGCATCAGCCTAGGACCTAAGGAAGGGTCTTTACTCTCACACAGCAGGATACTGCCGCTTCTAACTCCGTAGTGACAGGTATTCCTATATTAAGATTATTCCCTTCATATGCAGTGTGATGCATTGATCATGAATAATAAAAGTATTGTTAAACCTCATGACATCTAAGACAACTAAACTTTATGATCAGGTATATTTAAAGTAGGCAACACTTATGCTCAAATCTTAGTAGATCCGGGTGCCACGCATTCATTTGTATCTAGCACATATTTCACCAAGGATGAATCTTTGACACCCGTTCCTCTAGAGCTAGAGTTGCACATTGCTCTCCCAAATTATGATATTATGAGGGTAGACTCAGTATGCAAATCTTACCTGATTAACATGGGGGATAGGAGATTGAAGACTGATCTAATTGCCCTTCCACTGAAGTCCTTTGATGTTATTCTTGGGATGGACTGGTTAGCCTCCTATCATGCTTTAGTAGACTGTTTTAGAAAAATGGTAATCTTCAAAATTCCTAATCAACCTGAATTCAGTTTTACTGGAAGTCAAGAGCATCTGGCCTCAGTGTTCGTATCAGCACTACAGGCCACAAAGCATATAAAGAAAGGTGGCCAAGGGTTTCTTGCTGTGGTTAAAGACCTTCAGCAAGATGAGGTTAAGTTGGAGGATATTCTAGTGGCTCGGGAATTTCCGATGTATTCCTAGACGATTTAACCGAATTACCCCCAGATCGGGAGGTTGAGTTCACTATTGATTTGGCCCCTGGCACTAGACCTATATCTAAGGCCCCGTACCATATGACCCCAGCTGAACTAAAAGAGTTGAAAAGCCAATTGCAGGAGCTCCTGGACCAGGAATTTATCAGACCTAGTATATCTCCTTGGGGTGCTCCAGTATTATTTGTCAAAAAAGAAAGATGGAAGTCTTCGGCTCTACATTGATTACCGAGAAATCAATAAGGTAACAGTGCGGAACAAGTATCCTTTGCCGAGGATTGATGATTTATTTGATCAACTCCAAGGAGCTCAGATATTCTTAAAGATTGATCTTCGGTCAGGATACCATCAACTCAAGGTCAAGGCTGGGGATGTGCCTAAGACAACATTTAGAACTAGGTATGGCTACTACGAGTTCTTGGTGATGCCGTTTGGGTTGACTAATGCCCCGGCAGCATTCATGGACTTGATGAACAGAATCTTTAAGCCATACTTGGACCAGTTTGTGGTGGTATTCATTGATGACATCATGGTGTATTCTAAAAGCCAAGAGGAGCATGTGGACCACCGGAAGATTGTTCTATAAACTCTTCGGGAGAAAAAGCTTTATGCCAAGTTATAGAAGTGTGACTTCTGGTTGAGCCAAGTATCATTCTTGGGTCATATAATATCTAAAGATGGCATATCTGAGGACCCAAAGAAGATTGAGGCAGTTGTAAACTGGTGTAGGCCTTCCAATGTATCTAAAGTAAGAAGCTTCGTGGGGTTGGCTGGATATTATCGCAGATTCGTGGAGGGCTTCTCTCGCATTGCTCTACCCCTGACTCGCTTGACCCAAAAGCAAGCAAAGTTTGACTGGACTGAGGAGTGTGAGAGAAGTTTTCAGGAGCTGAAGCAACGCCTAGTATCAGCCCCCGTCCTTACCCTTCCGTCAGGATCTGGAGGATTCACCCTATTCACAGATGCTTCTCGGAAGGGATTGGGATGTATTCTGATGCAAAATGAGAAAGTGATAGCTTATGCCTTCATGCAGTTAAAGCCATACGAGCAAAATTATCCTACCCATGACCTGGAGTTGGCCGCCGTGATTTTTGCCTTGAAGATTTGGCAACATTATCTATATGGAGAGACATGTGATGTGTATACAGACAACAAAAGTCTGAAGTACATCTTCACTCAGAATGAGTTAAACTTGAGACAAAGGAGGTGGATGGAGCTACTAAAAGACTATGACCTGAACCTGCACTATCACCCAGGGAAGGCCAATGTAGTAGCTGATGCCTTGAGTAGGAAGTCCTCCTCGGAGTTAGCTTTTATGATCACTTCTCAGCCTCACATCCAGAGGGACCTTGAGAAGTTGGAGGTTGGATTGAGAGTACAGCGGTCCAATGGACAGGTAGCAGCAATTGTACTCCAACCCACCCTGATTGATTGGATCAAGTCTTTCCAGAAAGAAGACTTGGACCTGCAAAAGATTAAAGAAGCTGTGAAGTCAGGGGTTCAAAATAAATTTGCTATAATGGAGGATGGATCCCTAAGATTTGATGATAGGCTTTGTGTGCCAAATATGGAGGAATTAAGAGCAGAAATTCTACGGGAGTGATGAGGACATCCGTTCGGACCAGAGCTCGGGTCAGTCGAACCAGTCCTTGGATGTTCCTGTTCCAGCAACCCAGAATCAGCAGGCCATGTCAGGGAAGCCCACACCAGGTAGTCTACGAAGGTCCAAGAGGTTGCAGAACAAACGGGCTTGAAATTCCATGTTTGGGCCGAGTGTACGGAATTGACCCGACTTCGTTTTGACACTTTGGGTCAATCGAATCTGGTCAGCTACTGTGTTGGACTGGGCCCAAACTTGGCTGGTCACATGGAAATGGACTACTGATTCAAAGTCATCGCCTTTGGTGATGAGCTGCTGTGGATTTTGGCCATCCGGGCTCGTCTGATAGGAGTTTTGGGCCTGTTTTCATTTTTAAGGGCATAGTTGTAATTTTAACTAAACTTATGATGTTAGGGTTTTATCTCTTTTATTTAGGTTGGTTTTGGGGGCTGAAGGACGGCAGAGAAAAAAAGATGCTATTTAGATGTTATTTTCTTGAATTCAGATCAATGTTTTTTTTTTCTGATTCAAAACAATTGAATTGAAAATTCAATTGATCTTCCTTTAAACTTCGGATTGTGAGTGATCCAATTCAAAATTTTTTCCTTTTCTTGTCAAGATTTGAACCAAACCTGGATGAATTCTTTTCTGGCAGATTAGATCATTCTTGAGTTGCATGTGTTTTGAATATCGCCCTGCATCAACTTGGTATCAGAGCCTTGATCCATTCCTTCCATTACCGCCAAACACCTAGCCTAAACACCACACCCAAATATCAACCCTAACCGAAATTTGTATCCAATGGAGTAGAATAACAACGATCAATCCCTGAGGGACGCCGTGAGAGATGCTATGCAAGACGCCATGCGAGACCAGCACCAGATGATGCAACAGATGTTGCAAACCATGCAGGCGATGATGGCACGGATGGAGGTGCAAAATCGTGCCCAACCCTATTCGAGTGGAGGAGCGTGATGAAATTGATGGAGGTAGGGAGAGGGGTTTCGAAAATCTAGAGGCACCGCCAATTCGAAGAGGGCAACAGAGGCATGATGATGTTGGACTTCCAAGGTATTTCGATCAACCTCCCTATTTCGAAAATCAGAATCGGTGGGAAGCAGGCTTCAGGTCGAAATTCCAGAGTTTAAAGGAGGAATTAACCCAGACGAGTATGTTGATTGGACCCTTCAGGTCGATGACGTTTTTCGTCTGAAGGAGGTGCCCTTAGACAAGCAGGTACCGCTTGTCACAATTCGATTCAGAGATAGGGCTGCTGCTTGGTGGCATGCGCAGCACTATCGTAGATATATGGATGGGAGACCTCCATTAGCGTCATGGGCAGCGCTAAAGCAGGAGATGAACAGGGAGTTTTTGCCTCCGAACCATGAGCAGATTTTGTATTCGAAGTTGCATAGTTTGACGCAAGGTAGTCGGAGCGTCGAGGAGTACACAACTGAATTTTATCGATTGGTTGCACGAAATCGGTTGATTGAGGCTGAACCGAGATTGATAGCCATGTATCTTCATGGCTTGCGGCTGCCAATCCAAGATGCGCTGGCTGTGCATCGAATTGATAGTGTAGGAGATGCGCATATGAGGGCTCAGGCAGTGGAAAAGAGCTTGATGAGAAACAGGGGGTTTCAGAGCAGAGGGGGTTTTACTACGGGCCAGAGTTCAGGGCAGAATTCAGGGGGCAAATTTATGCCTCCAGTAGCGAGGCCGCAGGCATCAGTACCTCCAAGACCAACAGGGTCGAATGGAACCTCAGGTTCTCAGGCGAGAGTGGGCAGCAACAGGGCTAACATTCGGTGCCATCGGTGTCAGAATTTGGGGCACTATGCCAATGAATGCCCCAAGGCGCGAGCTCAGTTGTATATGGAGGATTATATGGAGGACGAAATGGAGGAGAGTTCCCTGAGGATGAGGAATTTAATGATGAGCTGTGTGTTATTGATCCGGACCATATTCAAGGGGAGAGCTTGGTGATACGAAGAATGTGTCTGGCGCCGAGATCAGATGAAGATTGGCGTCGGCATGACATCTTCACAACGAAATGTTTTGTGGCTGGCAAAACATGTCGTGTTATCATAGACTCCGGCAGTTGGGAGAATGTGATAGCAGAGGAGGCTGTGAAGAAGCTGGGGTTGCAGACAGACCCTCACCCACATCCATATAAGCTCGGTTGGGTGAACCGAAATGCAGACATTCAGGTCAGCCGAAGGTGTAAGTTGTCACTGTGTTTTGGTCCTCATTTCGAGACAACTATTGAGGCGGATGTTGTTCCAATGGATGCTACTCACATCATACTGGGGCGTCCGTGGCAGTTTGATAACAGGGCAGTGTACAACGGGTACACCCACAGTTATATGCTGCGTCCAGATGGGAGGAAAGTTATTTTGAAGCCGCTTCAGGAAGTGAGTGGACAGAATACAGTAATTTGTTTACCAAGCACAGAATTCGATGCGAGTTTGGATGGAGAGGATGTTTGTTTTGCTTTGGTGAGCAAGTCAGGAGACTTCGGCGTGGAAGAGGAGCAAAGGCCAAATATGATTCCTGAGGAGTTGGTGTCTATCTTGGAGGAATTCCGAGATGTTGTATCAAAGGAGCTACCGGCTGGATTACCACCTCTCCGAGATATTCAGCACGGCATTGACCTTATTCCGGGCTCAGTGTTGCCGAATAAGGCTCATTATCGGATGACACCGCAACAGCATGAGGAATTGAGGAGGCAGGTCCAAGAACTTTTGGACAAGGGGTTCGTACGGGAGAGCATTAGCCCGTGCGCGGTGCCAGCCCTTTTGGTACCGAAGAAGGATGGTACGTGGCGCATGTGTGTCGACAGCCGCGCGGTTAACAAAATTACTGTGAAGTACAGGTTCCCGATACCGAGGTTGGACGACATGCTTGATCAGTTGAGTGGTGCTAAGGTCTTCACGAAGATTGATTTGAAGAGTGGGTACCATCAGATAAGGATGAAGCCTGGAGACGAATGGAAGACAGCCTTCAAGACTAAGGAAGGGCTGTATGAATGGTTGGTAATGCCATTCGGGTTGTCAAACGCGCCGAGCACGTTCATGCGCGTAATGAACCAGGTTTTACGTCCATTTCTTAGCTCATTTGTGGTTGTCTACTTTGATGATATTTTGATATACAGCAGGACAGCCGAAGAGCATGTGGGCCATGTGGCACAGGTTTTGTCAGTGTTACGTGAGAACCAGTTAGTTGCTAACCCAGAGAAGTGCATTTGGATGGTTGGGAGACTAATTTTTCTGGGGTACGTTGTGACTGGAGAGGGGATTCTCCCAGATAGGAATAAGGTGCATGCAATTGTGGAATGGCCAGTACCTTCAACCTTGACAGAATTGAGATCCTTTTTGGGTCTTGCAGGGTTTTATCGCAGGTTTGTCAAGGGGTATAGTGAGCTGGCTGCACCTTTAACGGAATTGTTGAAGGGAGCCAGATTCGGGTGGAATGATGCCGCACAGGAGGCATTTGATGGGCTGAAAGTCAGATTGACCGAAGCTCCTTTATTGGTTCTTCCTGATTTGATAGAGTTTTTGAGGTGGATTGTGATGCTTCGAAGACTGGAATTGGGGCAGTGCTTAACCAGGAAGGAAGACCAGTCGCATACTTCAGTGAGAAGCTGGGAGGAGCTAAACTGGCTTATTCGGTTTATGATCTGGAATTGTACGCCATTGTGAGATCCTTGCAGCATTGGCGCCACTACTTGATTCAGCGGGAGTTTGTACTGTATTCAGACCATCAGGCGCTGAAGTTTTACAGGGTCAGCATAAACTGAGTTCAAGGCATGCGAAGTGGGTGAGTGCCTTGCAGGAATACACTTTCAGCATCAAGCACAAGTCTGGTACGTTGAATAGAGTGGCTGATGCTTTGAGTAGGCGGAGCTTGTTGATTGGCGCTATGCATGTGTACACTCTCGGCTTTGAGAGTGTAAGGGAGGACATTCGTGTGGATGAGCACTTCAAGGGATTTTGGCCAAAATTGAGGCGGGGGAGCGAACTGATTTCGTTCTCCATGATGGATATTTGTTTCGAGGTAACTGCTTATGTGTTCCTGATACGTCTCTTCGTGTGTTGATCATCCAGGAATTGCATAACCAGGGTGTTGGCCCAGATGGCAACCCAAGAGGGGGGGTGAATTGGGTTCTTAAAAATTTAAGACTTTTTAGAAGATTTAAACTGATTTGCTCAAGATGTGCAAGTAAGTGAAATTAACTAATAAGCAATGCACAAGCAATTAATAAGAGAGATAGAGAGAGAGAAAATATAGCACGGCAAACACAAGATAATTTTATAGTGGTTCGGCGCAACCAGCACCTACGTCCACTCCCAAGATTCACTTGGGTCCACACTATAATCTCTCTAGATTACAGCCGAGTTGTTTTCCAAGCTCACAACTCAAACTTGTTGTTTTACCGGGTGCACAACGAACCCAGCTGGTTTTAACTCGGGCTTACCAGCACAAAACCCTACACGTTGTTTTTCGGGCTCACAACTAACCCAACACAAGCACTCCGGCTTGCAACGAGGTATATCAACCTCCACTGATTCAATCCACTGATTGAATCAGCAAACAAATAGAATAGAAGTGTTTGGATAATAAAATGCTCCCCTTGAGCAAATATACAAATGAAGTATAAAATAATATAAGGTTAGAAAAGCCTGATAGTATTGCAGATGGTAGTGGCTTGGGCTTTCTTCCTTCTTCTCTTTAACTCCTCTTAAAGTATTGAATCACGCCTCAGCAAGATTCTTGACCGTTGAAGACTTTGGAGTTGAGATGAAGCTTTTTCTCCTTTTGAAAATCCTCCGATTTGACCTTTGAAAAGCTTGTGGATTTTCTTCTGATTTGTGGATTGATGGAGAGGAGCAGACGAAACTTCCTCTTGGATTTCTCCTTTTGAATCACTCTCCTTTGAGCTAGATGATTTTTCCAATATGCTCTATTTTTCCCTCTTTTCAAATGATACTCTTTTCTCTCTTTTTGATTTTCTCTGGGTTGTTTTGATTTGAAAAGAGCTCCTCTATTTATAGAATCTGCAAAAATATATCCGTTAGAGACAAAGAAAAATAGCCGTTATTTGAAAATCTTACCGTTGGGGCTGATGTGTCATCGTTAAAAATCGCGCCCAGATTTCGCGGAGTCGACTCGAGCTTTGTGGGAGTCGGCTCGAAGTCGATTACTAAAAATAGAAACATTTTAAGCATTGAAGGGTCGACTCGCGAAAACTAAAGTGTCGGCTCGCGAAAGTTGGGAGTCGACTCGAGGAAAATGGGAGTCGACTCGAGAAGTGCTCAAAAAACATGGTTTCTGTTGTTTGAGCGGAGTCGGCTCGCAAGGAGTCAGGGGTCGACTCTTGAAAACCAAGGGTCGACTCGAGAAAATCAGCATTTTGGGGAGTCGACTCGGAAACCTTGAGTCGGCTCGGGAGCGATACAAAAATCAGAAAAATGTTCTGATAGACTTTAAAACTTGTCCCAATTAAATTTAAAATATAAATTTGACTTGAATACATTAAATATGACATTTATCATGGATTCAAGACATGTTTCAAGAATTCATCGATTGAATTATAATGTGTAAAAATTCCTTTTTGAAATCTTTTAAGCATAGAGCTTGAAACTCCTTTTTCTAATAGATTCAAAACTCATTTAATATAACCATTGATAGTTCATTCCTTTCAATTTGAATAAGCTCAAGGTTTTTGATAAATAAACACATTGTATTCTTTAAGGTACTCATGGCTTTTGGAAATCATCAAAATCAATAAAGTTGGGGCAATTATGTTTCAATAATTTCTCAACAATCTCCCCCTTTTTGATGATGACAAAAACATTGAGTATATGCATTATAAAATTAAAAAAAAATTGTGATTCCAAAATCAACTATTGTGTTCATGGAAAGGCTCCCCCTCAATGAGGTAGCTCCCCCTATGAACCTTAATTTATAAATCATTCAAAATTTTTCAAAATCAGAAACTTAAGCATTTCTTTATGAAATTCAATTTATCTCTTCCCCTTATGCTCTCCCTCTTTCAAAATTAAACTTTGATTGATTGAAGGCAAGGCATATACGATTGAATAAAAACTCTCCCCCTTTTTTGTAATCAACAAAAAGGTTAGGAAGTTTAATATCAATAACATTCTTTATCTTTTTCTATTTAACTTATCAATTGAGGATAATCATTCAAAGTATTCAAGGATACTTACAATTGAAATAGACAAAAGTAATGCATCAAACTTTCTCATTACTTCAAAATGAAAGTACATGAAAATATAAACTTGCTCATTGCATTGAAAGTAAACTTGATTACATCAAAAAGAGATTACATGAAAACTTAAAAATTTCTTCTAGTAATTCTATTCAAGTGATCAACAATCTGCTTCATCCCTTCACATTGAAGTCTAACATAGTCTTTGAGTTTTCATCAACAAAAGTACAAGCAGAAGTAATTTTTCTTGAAGCTCGGCGTTGCATTGGGAGTATGTCTCCGAGTCACCGCAGATATCCTTAAGTTCTCCAAAGATATTCTTTAAGTCTTCACTTAAGGAACTGGTAGATGAACTGAGAGTAGACTCAATCGATGCAACCCGATCACTGAGTGAATATAAGGCTTCTTTTAAATTCATATACTTTCATTAAATTCTTCTTTCAGTCTATTTTCATGCTCACTTACTCAGACTTGAATAATGATCTAAGCTGATCTAACTGTATATCAGAAAAGCTACCAGATGAAAATGTGGAAGACTGAGCAGGAGCAACAGCAGGAGCAGGGGTAGAATCAGAAGCAGGAGCAGGAACAGACTCTGGAACAGACGAGCACTGAGGAGGCTCAGGTGATGAATGTCTCATAGAAGGTCTGGGGGCCTCAGCATCTATATCTCTATCCTCTGTAACATTCTTTCTCTCCCAATTCCATTTTCTTAACAAACCCCATTCGATGTATAGTGGCCAAAGAGTAAAAGTTCGTATGCCTTAGTTCCTTTTTGGCTCACTATCACCAAACACAATCCCTTGGCTTGAAATAACTTAGTTAAAACCATGCCATAGGGCAAACTTGATTTCTTTTTTCCCCCACAATCTGCAATGTACCATATTATCATCCGAGGTAGATTAATGGGCTTCCCAGAAACAACAGCATCCATAACAAAAATATCTCTCTCAGAAACATAGTCGAATCTGCCGGTCTTGGGAAACAAAATCCTGCTGCAAATGTTGTGGAGAAGTCTTAATTCCAAAGGCAATTGACTAGCAAATACTTCTTCAAATCCTTCAAAATTTCTGTTCAATAGCCTAGAGAGGGCTGGAGATCTATCTTCTGGGGCAAAGGTGGATGGTCCAGACAAGGGTAATTTCAACAATCTAGATAGAATAGAGGATGTAATGTTCAGACCAATGCCTCTCACCTTGCTCACTAAGCCATCATCTCCTCTGGTCAAATTCTTGTAAAACTCCTTAACTAGAGCAGGGTAGGTGGGACAGTCCAATGAACAATACTCTCAAATCCCATCTCAATTAGTTGTCTACCTATTATGAATCCTTCATTCTCAAATAATTCAAAATCAACCTTTCTTCCTGTTGTGACAACCCTACTGGCAAGATGATCTACCTGAAGAGTAGGAGCTGGAGCAGGAGAATCACTCGCAGAAGGGGTAGAGGATGAATCCGTAGACGGCTCGCGGACGGGTCGTCGAACGGTCCTCTTCCTCTTCAAACCGGCGCCACTCGTGCTAGCTCCACGGGTTTTGGGTGCCATTGATCTTGAAGGAGTGGTTAATCAGAGGTTATTTGAGGTTTGGAGGGTTTTGGGAAAGCTTTGGAGAGGATTTGGAAAGATTTGGAACGAATGAAATGTCCGTCGGGTCGACTCGTGCCCTAAATAATCGACTGGGACCACGTCGAGTCGACTCGCGCAAAGTGTGGAGTCGGCTCCCGACTAGTCACAGAGCACGGACACGATCTCGAGTCGACTCGCTCAGAGGAGGGGTCGACTCCTGAGTTTCAGCAGAAACTCGAGTCGACTCCGATACTCTCGAGTCGGCTCCCAGACAATTTCAGAGAAAAAATAGATTAAGATTCAGAGAATCCGAAATGAGTCCGAATTTGATCTTTGAGTATGATTAAAAATCATGGACTTTGAGAGATCAAATTGATATGAGTTCTAGATAAAATTTCCTTAAGATTTTGAGAATTTGAAAGAACTCTAGATATATTTCCTTAGAGGTTTCAAAATTTATTCAAAAGGATTACAAATTCCTAACTCTCCTCTAAGATAACAAAATCTTTCTTCGCTTAAAGGTTTTGTAAATATGTCAGCTAATTGTTCTTCAGTGTTTACATAATCTAAACAAATTTCATCATTAGCTACATGTTCCCTTATAAAATGATATCTAATTTCTATGTGTTTTGTTCTTGAGTGTTGAATTGGATTTTTAGTTAAGTTGATTGCGCTAGTGTTATCACATCTTATGGGTGTTTTATCAAGTGTGATACCATAGTCTTCAAGTTGTCGCTTAATCCATAGGATTTGCGCACAGCAACTTCCAGCTGCTACATATTCAGCTTCAGTAGTTGATAATGCAACTGAATTTTGCTTTTTGCTAAACCATGTGATTAAGTTACTACCTAAGAATTGGCATGCACCACTTGTGCTTTTTCTATCTAATTTACATCCAGCATAATCAGAATCTGAATATGCAATTAGGTTTAATGTAGAGTCTCTAGAATACCATAAACCTACATTTTTAGTTCCATTTAGATATCTTAAAATTCTTTTAACAGCTATTAAATGTGATTCTTTAGGTTCAGATTGAAATCTAGCACATAAACATACTGAAAACATGATATCTGGTCTACTTGCTGTTAAATAAAGAAGGGATCCGATAATACCTCGATAATACTTTTGGTCAACCTTTTTACCTTCTTCATCTTTGTCCAGCTTGCATGAAGGACTCATTGGAGTTCCGAGGGGTTTCATTGTTTCCATACCAAACTTTTTGAGTAGTTCTCTTGTGTATTTGGTTTGGTTGATAAAGATTCCCTCTTTGCTTTGTTTGATCTGGAGTCCAAGGAAGAAGTTGAGTTCTCCCATCATGCTCATCTCGAATTCTCCCTGCATCAACTTTGCAAATTCTTGACAAAGAGAATCGTTAGTAGCACCAAAAATAATGTCATCTACGTATATTTGTACTACAAGTAAATCTTTACTTTTTCTTTTAAAAACAAAGTTTTATCAACATTTCCTCTTGTAAAATCATTTTCTATTAAGAATTTACTTAACCTATCATACCAAGCTCTAGGTGCTTGTTTCAAACCATATAAAGCTTTGTGCAATTTAAAAACGTGATTTGAAAATTCGTGATCTTCAAAACCTGGTGGTTGTTCTACATAAACTTCTTCATTAATAAATCCATTTAAAAATGCGCTTTTTACATCCATTTGAAATAGGTTAAAATTCATATGACATGCAAATGCAAGTAATAGCCTAATGGCTTCTAATCTAGCTACAGGTGCAAAGGTTTCATCAAAATCAATACCTTCCTCTTGATTATATCCTTTAGCAACCAATCTAGCTTTGTTTCTAATTACTATGCCATTTTCATCTAGTTTATTTCTATATCCATTTTGATCCTATTACTGAATGATTTTTAGGTCTTTCAACTAAAGTCCAAACATTATTTCTAGTAAATTGATTTAGTTCTTCTTGCATTGCTAACATCCAATTATTATCTTTTTCAGCTTCTTCTATAGTTTTAGGTTCAATTTGTGATACAAATGCAAGATGATTACTAATATTTCTCATATATGATCTAGTTCTTATTCCTTGAGATGGATCGCCTATAATCAATTCCTTGGGATGACTATGTGCATATCTCCAGTCTCTTGGAAGATCTATATCATTATGATCATTATTAACATCATCGTCCTTATGTGAATCATCATCTTTAGCTTCTTGCTCATGATCAGAAGATACTTCAATATTAAGTTTTTCAAGATCTTTTTCAATTATGTTTGTATCTTCCTCATCATCAAGCTTTTCAGATCCAGATGCTAAAGACTCATCGAAAACTATATGAATGGATTCTTCAACTACTAAGGTTTTCTTGTTAAAGATTCTATATGCCTTACTAGTTGTTGAATAACCTAGAAAAATTCCTTCATCAGATTTAGCATCAAATTTTCCTAAGTTGTTTTTACCATTATTATGAATGAAACATTTACATCCAAATGCATGAAAGTATTTTATATTTGGTTTTCTTTCATTCCATAATTCATAAGGTGTTTTCTTTAATATTGGTCTTATTAAAGCTCTATTTAAGATGTAACATGCTGTGTTAATTGCTTCCGCCCAAAAGTACTTTGGTAGGTTACTTTCGCATAGCATGGTACGGGCCATGTCTTCTAGAGTCCTATTTTTCCTTTCAACTACACCATTTTGCTGTGGAGTCCTAGGGGCTGAAAAATTATGATTAATTCCATTTTCAGTGCAGAAATTTTCAAATAGGTGATTTTCAAATTCTGTTCCATGATCACTTCTTAGAGATACTATAGTAGTGTTTTTCTCATTTGTGACTTTCTTGAAGAATTTCAGGAACATCGAGAAAGTCTCATCTTTGTGAGCTAAAAACATTACCCAAGTATATCTAGAATAATCATCTACAATCACTAGACCATATTTCTTTCCTCCTAGACTTGTGGTTCTAGTTGGTCCGAAAAGATCCATGTGAAGTAGCTCTAAAGCCCTAGAAGTTGAAACAATGTTTTTAGATTTAAAAGAACTTCTAGTTTGTTTTCCAAATTGACATGCATCACATATTTTATTATTTTCAAAATCTAGTTTAGGTAATCCTTTAACTAAATCCATTTTAATTAACTTTGAAATAAGGTGTGTGCTTGCATGACCTAATCTACGATGCCACAACCAACTAATTTCATTTATGTTAGCATTGTCAGCAATTAAGCAATGATCACTCAAAGATAATTTTTCTAGATCAACTAAGTAAACATTGCCATGTCTATAACCAGTGAATACAATGCTATCATCAATAGAATTAGTTACAGTGCATAATGAAGATTTAAATGAAACATTAAAGTTTTTATCACATAATTGGCTTATGCTAATTAGATTATGCTTCAAACCATTAACATAAAGTACATTATCAATAACTATAGATGGAGTTATGCGAACTTTACCAAGGCCCATAATTTGACCTTTACCGTTGTCGCCAAACGTCACAACTCCACCTTTCTTTTCTCTAGGGTGATGAATTCATCTTTGTCACCCGTCATATGTCTTGAGCAGCCACTATCAAGGTACCACTTTTTCTTTGATCTTTTGGCTACAAGACATTCCTGCAATATAATCAAACTTTATGCTTAGGTACCCAAGCTTTCTTGGGTCCTTCATGGTTAGTAGCAACAAAAATTGTTCCTTTCGGAACCCATATTTTCTTAGCTTTAACATTTAACTTGTTGTTATTTAACGTTTTGCATTCAAATGATTTATGACCTTTTTCATTACATTTGAAACAAGTTATATTACTTTGGTTAGCTTTTATAAAAATATTCTTTAGAGATTTCTGTTTCCTTAATGTGTTATATCCTAAACCTGCTTTGTCAAAAACAGCTTTTTGACTATCTAAGATCATGTTAAGTTTAGTTGAACTTAAAGTGAATTTCTCAACAATGTCTTTATATTTTTAACATCTTTCTTAAGAGAGTCATTTTCTTTAGCTTGCTGTTCTTTATCTAAAGCTAAAGTTTCTAATTGATCTTTTAAATCTTTAGTTGAGTTTTTAGTTTCAGATTTTAACAAATCTATTTCTTGATTAAGATTATCTCTTTCTTTGCTAAGTTCTTCTTTTTCATTAGTTAAGTTCTTAACTTCTAAAGCTAATTCATTTTTACTTTTAGCTAAACTAATATTGTCATTTTTCAAAAACTTATACTTCTTTTTAAGGATTTAAAATCAATCATAAGTTCATTGAAAGCCTCAAACATTTCATCAAATGTAAAGTCATCATTTGAGTTTTCAGAACTTACCTCATTGTCGTTGTCGTCGTCGTTGGCCATGAAGCAGATATTGGCAACTTCCTTTTGCTCATCTTCTTTCGACGAGGAAGATTCATCAGACCATGTTGCCATGTATGCTTTCTTCTTTTTCTTGTAGGCCTTTTTCAGCAAAGGACAATCATACTTAAAGTGCCCTGGCTTTTTGCACTCATAACATACTAAGGGCTCTTTTTCTTTTTCTTTCTCCTTGTCCTTTTTCTTATCCTTTTCTCCTTCAAATCTTGCTCCAAATTTCTTTTTATGGAAAGGCCTTTTTCTCATAAACTTTCTGAATTTTTTGGCCAAGAGAGCAGTTTCCTCATCATCTTCATCATTACTTTCACTGCTGCTCTCTTCCATTTCTGCAGTCTTGAGGGCAAGAGTTTTCCTTCTTTTTGTTTCCTCCTCAACATGCTGCTTCATTGTTAACTCGTGGGTCATTAAGGATCCTAGAAGCTCCTCTAAAGGTAATGCATTGAGGTCCTTTGCTTCTTGGATAGCAGTGACTTTAGCTTCCCACGATCTTGGTAGTGACCTAAGAATTTTGCGCACAAGGTCAGCATTAGAATAAATTCTACCAAGACTTTTAAACCATTCACAATATCGGTGAATCTAGTGAACATGCATGTGATGGTTTCAGTTTGTTCCATAGTAAATAATTCATATTTATGAACCAAAATATTTATCTTTGATTCTTTACTTGGTTTGTTCCTTCATGAGTTATTTCCAACCTATCCCAAATTTCTTTTGCGGAATTACAAGTTGAGATTCGGTTGAATTCATTTGAGTCTAAGGAACAATATAAAATATTAATGGCCTTAGCATTTAGTTGTGCCATTCTCCTATCATTATCATTCCAATCCCTTTCGGGTTTAGGAACAATAGTGCCATCAATAAGGTGTGTGGGTGTACTAGGTCCGTTTATTATTACTCCCCATAATTCATAGTCCGAAGCTTGAATGAATATTCTCATTCTAGCTTTCCAATATGAATAGTTGGTTCCATTAAATAAAGGAGGTCGATTCGTAGAATGACCTTCAGCAAAACTTGAACCAATTTGTGTTGCCATATGGATCTTTAGCCCTTGATCGTGAGATCAAATTCTAAATGAGCACTGCTCTGATACCAATTGTTGGCCCAGATGGCAACCCAAGAGGGGGGGGGTGAATTGGGTTCTTAAAAATTTAAGACTTTTTAGAAGATTTAAACTGATTTGCTCAAGATGTGCAAGTAAGTGAAATTAACTAATAAGCAATGCACAAGCAATTAATAAAGAGAGATAGAGAGAGAGAAAATATAGCACGGCAAACACAAGATAATTTTATAGTGGTTCGGCGCAACCAGCACCTACGTCCACTCCCAAGATTCACTTGGGTCCACACTATAATCTCTCTAGATTACAGCCGAGTTGTTTTCCAAGCTCACAACTCAAACTTGTTGTTTTACCGGGTGCACAACGAACCCAGCTGGTTTTAACTCGGGCTTACCAGCACAAAACCCTACACGTTATTTTTCGGGCTCACAACTAACCCAACACAAGCACTCCGGCTTGCAACGAGGTATATCAACCTCCACTGATTCAATCCACTGATTGAATCAGCAAACAAATAGAATAGAAGTGTTTGGATAATAAAATGCTCCCCTTGAGCAAATATACAAATGAAGTACAAAATAATATAAGGTTAGAAAAGCCTGATAGTATTGCAGATGGTAGTGGCTTGGGCTTTCTTCCTTCTTCTCTTTAACTCCTCTTAAAGTATTGAATCACGCCTCAGCAAGATTCTTGACCGTTGAAGACTTTGGAGTTGAGATGAAGCTTTTTCTCCTTTTGAAAATCCTCCGATTTGACCTTTGAAAAGCTTGTGGATTTTCTTCTGACTATTGTGGATTGATGGAGAGGAGCAGACGAAACTTCCTCTTGGATTTCTCTCCTTTTGAATCACTCTCCTTTGAGCTAGATGATTTTTCCAATATGCTCTATTTTTCCCTCTTTTCAAATGATACTCTTTTCTCTCTTTTTGATTTTCTCTGGGTTGTTTTGATTTGAAAAGAGCTTCACTATTTATAGAATCTGCAAAAATATATCCGTTAGAGACAAAGAAAAATAGCCGTTATTTGAAAATCTTACCGTTGGGGCTGATGTGTCATCATTAAAAATTGCGCCCAGATTTCACGGAGTCGACTCGAGCTTGTGGGAGTCGGCTCGAAGTCGATTACTAAAAATAAAAACATTTTAAGCATTGAAGGGTCGACTCGCGAAAACTAAAGTGTCGGCTCGCGAAAGTTGGGAGTCGACTCGAGGAAAATGGGGAGTCGACTCGAGAAGTGCTCAAAAAATATGGTTTCTGTTGTTTGAGCGGAGTCGGCTCGCACAGACAGGAGTCGGCTCGCAAGGAGTCAGGGGTCGACTCTTGAAAACCAAGGGTCGACTCGAGAAAATCAGACATTTTGGGGAGTCGACTCGGAAACCCTTGAGTCGGCTCGGGAGCGATACAAAAATCAGAAAAATGTTCTGATAGACTTTAAAACTTGTCCCAATTAAATTTAAAATATAAATTTGACTTGAATACATTAAATATGACATTTATCATGGATTCAAGACATGTTTCAAGAATTCATCGATTGAATTATAATGTGTAAAAATTCCTTTTTGAAATCTTTTAAGCATAGAGCTTGAAACTCCTTTTTCTGATAGATTCAAAGCTCATTTAATATAACCATTGATAGTTCATTCCTTTCAATTTGAATAAGCTCAAGGTTTTTGATAAATAAACACATTGTATTCTTTAAGGTACTCATGGCTTTTGGAAATCATCAAAATCAATAAAGTTGGGGCAATTATGTTTCAATAATTTCTCAACACAGGGTCACTTCGGAAGGGATAAAACAGTTTGGTTGATTCGACAGTGGTTTTATTGGCCTGGTCTTGACCGAGATGTCAAGGCTTTTGTGAAGAGGTGCAGGTTGTGTCAAGAGTCGAAGGGGACAGACACGAACCAAGGTATGTACACGCCTTTACCTATCCCAGAGGCACCATGGCGAGATGTTTCTATGGACTTTGTTGTAGGATTGCCGCGGACAGCAAGGGGACTGGATTCGATTATGGTGATTGTGGATCGGTTCAGTAAGGTGGCGTGTTTCTTGCCATGCAAAACCACTTTTGATGCGTCAAAGGTTGCTGACCTATATTTTGCTTCAGTGGTTCGGCATTTTGGTATACCGGCATCCATAGTGTCAGACAGGGACAGCAAGTTTATGGGACACTTCTGGCGAGAGCTGTGGAAGAAGTTGGGCACAAAGTTGAAATTCAGCAGTCCTTATCATCCTCAGACGGATGGACAGACTGAAGTTGTCAACCGTAGCTTGGGTAATCTGTTGCGGGCAAATGTGCATGAATTCAGGAGCTGGGATTTGTGTTTGCCGAAGATTGAGTTTGAGTTCAACTCTTCAGTGAACCGTTCTACAGGGTTTGCTCCGTTTCAGATACTGTTTGGGTTCTTGCCAAGAGGTCCTTTGGATGTTCTGCCAGTTGAGACGCCAGAGAAGGTGAGTCAGAAGGTCGAAGATAGAGTGTCTGACTTGCAGGAGATACATGCGACTGTTAGAGCCAAATTGGAGCAGACTTACGCCAAATACAAGGCGAAAGCTGATCAGCAGCGTCGGCAACAGTCCTTTGAAGTGGGCGATTTGGTATGGGTTTACTTACCGAGGGAGCGGTATCCACAGGGAGCTTTAACGAAGCTCAAGCCGAAGAAGATAGGTCCATGCCAGGTATTGGAGAAATTTGGTGACAATGCCTATCGGGTTGAGTTACCAGATGATGTCTTCATTTCGGATGTGTTCAACATTCGGCATCTGACCCCTTATGCAGGAGAGAATTCGAGCTTGAGGTCAAGCTTTTCAGAGGAAGGGGAGAGTGATGAGGACATCAGTTCGGACCAGAGTTCGGGTCAGTCGAACCAGTCCTTGGATGTTCCTGTACCAGCAACCCAGAGTCAGCAGGCCACGTCAGGGAAGCCCACACCAGGTAGTCTACGAAGGTCCAAGAGGTTGCAGAACAAACGGGCTTGAAATTCCATGTTTGGGCCGAGTGTACGGAATTGACCCGACTTCGTTTTGACACTTTGGGTCAATCGAATCCGGTCAGCTACTGTGTTGGACTGGGCCCAAACTTGGCTGGTCACATGGAAACGGACTGCTGATTCAAAGTCATCGCCTTTGGCGATGAGCTGCTGTGGATTTTGGCCATCCGGGCTCGTCTGATAGGAGTTTTGGGCCTGTTTTCGTTTTTAATGGCATAGTTGTAATTTTAACTAAACTTATGATGTTAGGGTTTTATCTCTTTTATTTAGGTTGGTTTTGGGGGGCCGAAGGAGGCAGAGAAAAAAGATGCTATTTAGATGTTATTTTCTTGAATTCAGATGAATGTTTTTTTTTTCTGATTCAAAACAATTGAATTGAAAATTCAATTGATCTTCCTTTAAATTTCGGATTGTGAGTGATCAAATTCGAAATTTTCCCTTTTCTTGTCAAGATTCGAACCAAACCTGGACGAATTCTTTTCTCGCAGATTAGATCGTTCTTGAGTTGCAGGCGTTTTGAATATCGCCCTGCATCAGGGAGGCACACTACTCTCCCTATACAGTGCACCCAGGAGGCACCAAGATGTACAGGGACCTAAAAGAAAACTTTTGGTGAAAGGGAATGAAAAGAGAGATTGCTCAATATGTGGCCAAATGTTTAGTATATCAGCAAGTGAAGGCTGAGCATCAAAGGTCTGCGGAACCCCTTCAATCTTTGATGATTCCACAGTGGAAATGGGAGAAAATCACTATGGATTTCGTGACTGGACTGCCTAAGACCCCAGGAGCAATGATGCAGTATAGGTCATTGTTAACAGATTGACAAAGTCAGCCCATTTCTTTCCATTTAAGGTTGGAATCTCCAGTGAGAGATTGTCCAACATGTATATTGAGCAAATTGTGAGGCTTCATGATATTCTCATATATATTGTATCAGATCGGGATACTAGGTTTGTATCCCAATTTTGGAAGAGCCTTCATAGAGCTTTAGGGACCAAACTGAACTTCAGCACAGCCTTTCATCCCCAGACAGATGGGCAGTCTGAGAGGACCATACAGATCCTAGAGGACATGTTGTGAGCCTGTGTAATGGACTTAGGTGGTGCTTGGGAAAACCACTTATCTTTAGTGGAATTTGCTTACAATAACAGTTACCAAGCCAGTATCCAGATGGCTCCATTTGAGGCTCTGTATGGTAGAAAATGTAGATCTCCCTTATGTTGGGATGATGTGGGGGAAAGAAAATTGTTGGCCCTAAACTGATTCGGCAGACAGTAGAGAAGGTGCAGTTGATCAAGGAACGACTCCGCACAGCTCAGAGCCGACAGAAGAGCTATGCTGATGTGAGAAGAAGGGAACTAGAATTTCATATTGGGGACCATGTCTTTCTGAAGATATCACCAACCAAAAATGTGATGAGATTTGATATTAAAGGCAAGCTAAGTCCATGATACATTGGGCCATTTGAGATTCTGAGTACAGTAGGAGAGGTAGCTTATGGCCTGGCATTACCTTCGGCACTCTCTGGGGTACACAATGTATTTCATGTATCTATGTTGAGAAAGTACATTCCTGACCTCAGCCATGTGATACAGTTTGAGCCCATATAGTTAAGGAATGATTTGATATATCAAGAGCATCCTGTGCGTATAGTGGACCGCAAGGACCAAATTTTAAGACGGCGTAGCATTCCCTATGTTAAGGTTCAGTGGAGTAACCATTCTGAGAGGGAAGCTACTTGGGAACTTGAGGAGGAAATGAAAAAGAAATATCCTTATCTGTTTGTATCTTAGTATATATAAATGAAAAGATGATTATTCTTATTATCAAACTTTGAATTCTAAATGTGTATCAATTTCGAGGCCGAAATTTTTTATAAGGAGAGGAGGATGTGAAGCCCTGTATTCCTACGGCGCCATCCGCGTGCAAGACGTGGGCGGCTTCCATCGGTCAATGAAGGGGGGCGCGTTGGCTCCCCTCTTCACATGAGCACAAGGGAGGGCTTGTCCTCCCCTCGCCACTATAAATGGGGGGAGAAACCCCCCTCTCCACCGTGCCATACCTCCACCTATCACCATCAGCCGACAGGTATTTCCCCCCCATTCCATGGACTTCAAAGAGAGAGTGATGGTGAGTGACAGAGAGATGGAGAACGAGAGGAATTCCTTTCGTTACTGTGCCTGACCGCTCGAGGCGGCCGAAGGAGGGGGAGAGATGGAGTCCGGCCGCTCGAGGCGGCCGAAGAAGGGCGCTGGAGGGCTGCCAGGAGGCCCTCCCTTCTTTTGGAACCAAGCCACTCTGCGGCTTGGTTCGGGCCCGATGAAGTACCCACCGGCTCACCAGGCCCAGGCTGCGACCGATGACCTCCACCGGTGCTTGGGCAGCGTTCGGTGGAGGTCCGGCCGGCCGTGCCACCGGCACGAATGAAGCCGCATGAGAGAACGGGGGAGAAAGAGAGAGATTGAGGGAGAGAGAGAAAGGGAGGAGGAGCCGGTCGCCGCTGCGGCCCACAAATCTCCCATGTTTTGGGTGAAACAGGGGAGGCAGGGGAGAAGATGGATTCGCGGGCCAGCTTGAGCCGTTCGAGATTTGGGCCCTATTGGGCCAGCTCACGAGCCATTTTTGGGCTACGTTTTGGACCCCGTAATGGGTCGGGAATGGAGAAATAAAAATATGGCTTGGATCAGTGTCGATCCTAGTCTCTTGGGGTATTTTTGTTTCCCCATTTGGGCTTATATATTGGGAGATATTCAAGCCCCAAGTTGACCCCGGGATTAAACTAGGTAGAGTTTATAAGCTATTTTGATATACTAATTTTGGGGACTAAAAATTAGGAAATTGATGCTGTACGTACCCAGGTGCTTAAATGGCCGAATTATATTTTTGGATTAGCGCTAGGAGGTAAGTAAACCATTTATCATAATTTTCATAAATTATTAAAATATAAAAATTATGTATTTAAATGCTATATTGATATATATTACATTATTTGAAAAGTGAGAAAATAGGATTGGTACTCTTATTTGCAAATGAGCATTTACTATGATTAGTTTATTATTTATTATATTTTACAAATAATTTGGTACCTATGCGGATAACTGATCAATTGGCTTAATCTTGGAAATTGCTAAAGGTTTTATAAATATACATGTGTATTTGACATGTTTAAATCACTGTAATTATGAAAAGTATATGGATTGCATTTTTGCAACGATGCATGCTATTTGACAAATATGACATGAAAATGATACTTTATGTATATGATAATATGTCCCACCATGGTCCACTATGATATGATATGATATGATATGATGTGATATGTTGCATGACTTATTTGGCACCGGAACCCAACTCCATAGGGGGTATATGGAGAACGCACACTCATGAGGTGTGCTGTGATAGGATATGGAAATATTATGCCACATGGCACCGGGACCCATCTCCATATGGGGTATATGGAGAGCACACACTTTTAGGGTGTGCTATAGCAGGATATGATATGATGTGAGTTCATGACGCTGGTTCTAGAACCCTGACTCTTAGGGGATATTTATGGAAGATACATCCAAGGGGGGTGTTCTCTGTACATAGTGTATGACCGTGGGACATTAGTATAAAAATACATTTTTATATGCTATTTACAGTGATACAGTGGTTTTATTCTGAAATTATATATTCTTGAAATGCTATATATAGCAATTGCTTTCAAAATTATTTTGAGCATATGATGCATGTTTTGATAACATGGTAAAATGTATTTAAAACATGAAAGCTTGGCAGATGTTTATTATGAAAAATTTGAGTTGATAAAAGCTTGAAGTAATTACATTATATTATACTTAGCTTACTTTAATGTGAGCTCATTTAAATCTCACAATGTTTTTCAGAGCCACAGAACTGAAGATGGAGATATGGGGTAGTTGGAGCAGCTATCAGAGTGACTCAGATCCAATACTTTGTTGCAACCCCTATTGAATTATGTATTTTGGTATGTAGCCTAAAACATATGATTATGGTTTGTATTAAGAATACTTTGATTTTGGATAATATATAGTTATTATCCCTTCTTGTATTAAATATTATATTTTAGGACACCTTGTATACCAGGCATGCGATGGATTATCATCCCTAAATTCAATATTATGCTTGAACCATGACAACATCTAATTTTTATCCACATTGCTAATTGATTGTTAAAAAAATATTAACTAATAATAAAAGTCATGGACAATACTTTTTTCAAACACGCAGAAAAATCTTCATCCAAGAGGCGATGGCTGGCGCTATCCAAGAGATAGCGAAACCCATCCAGACCCAGCGCAACGCAATCCGTTTCGAGGCAAAATAAATTTTAGCGACGGTGCCATCCCATGCTCCTGGTTGGTAAACAATCATTGAAGAGAGATTGGGTCCCATTTATCCCATGAAACCATTGGCGCTGAAAGCGAAGGAGTGATAGGACGTCAAAGTTTATCCACTAGCCCATTAAATATCTAGGCTAGCACGTGGCCTGTCCTTTTAAATACAAGGCCCGTCCTGAATAATTAATTTATTCTATCACCTTTATTTAGGCCTAACTAAACATTACAGCATTGGTGACACTGGGAATAATTTGTGTTAAGAGTTCTTGAACTCATAGTTATCAAAATAGGATCGGATCGATCGGTTCAACCGGAACCCGAAGGCTAAATCGATCCAACTTTAGTAGAAAATCAGATATGCAAGTCATTCGGATTAATTCGGTTAACCCATTCGATTCATCCGTGAATCGGTAACCCAACTGAACCAGATGAATCATAGGTTTATCATCTATCAGAGTCCAAAGAAATGAAGAATTTAAAACAGCCGCATTGAATTGAATATTAATTACGTCCAGGCTTCAAAATTCAAACGTCCCTTCAACTTCTGCTATTCTCTCGTTCTTGCTCGTTCTCCAGAGACTCCAAACGTCTGCTATTCTGCTTATTCTCAAGAGTCCAGAGACTCCAAACGTCTTCGAGTTCGACAGCGAATGTCTGCTACTTAAAGTCTTAGTAATGCTAGTAGACACTAGTTTCTTTCCTCCTTTGTTTTCTATAAACTGTAACCCAATTTGGCAATCGATAACCCAATCTACAATCTCTTGAATTAATTCTAAGCAATGCTCATCATCAAGCTCTTAATTTTTTATTAAAAATTAATTTTATTATTAAAAATTTATAAATATATTTTTAATTTTTTATATTAAAATAATTAAATCGATAGTTCAATCACACCAGTGATCCAATGATCCAAACTTTGATCGGAAAAATGTCCGATCCGGATGTAACGACAATGGACCTGAACACCTGGCAAAGTAAAACAATGCTGTAGTTTAATTTAAAACGTTATCTTCTGGGAGCAAGTGGAATGTGGACCCAAGGATGTGCCTCATGATGGCAGGCTTTTGTCAGCCCACCCACCGGATTTGAAACCTCCGTCTTTGAGAAGGGCCCTGGTTTTGTGTTCTAGAAGGGCTTTAATCTTCGCAGTGTTGCTTTTCTTTAAGAGCTAATCTTATCTATAGTTTATATGTTTAATAAAATGAGCATCTCACGGAAAGTCTTGTTGAAGAGTTGGCTTATGAGCTATTTTTAAAATTGTTGCCAATTGATATCGATTTTATATATTTAGTAAATTAAATATTTTACATAAATAATATTAAAATTAAAAATATTATTTAAAATAATATTTTTAATATTTATTATGATATTAAAAGAATATTATTTGAAATATTGCTTTTAAAATATGTAATTTTAAATTAGACTTTTAAGAAACATTATTTAATGCTTTTCTTCTCTTTTAAGTAAAGTAATGGTTAAATGATGCTTTCTTTAAAATAATATTTTAAATTATGTTTTATATTTACTAATATGACATCATAAAATATTAAAAATGTTTTTTTAAATAATATTTTTAATTTTTAATATTAGTTTATATAAAATATTAATTTTTATATTAAATATATAAAATTCGTGTCAATTGATACCGATTTGAAAACAGCTCGTTGGCTTATGGCCTGTCTTGGATAACAAGGGTCAAATACAACGGATTGATCCTATAATGCCGTATGGGCGCTGATGCACGAGTCAAGTCGGATGGAAAAAAGAAAGAAAGAAAGAAAGAAAACAAACAAAATACACGTGGAAGACTCGTGTTATCGATGTGTTGTCACTTTTTAAAAAAAACAAAAAACAAAAAGAAAACTTTTAACTATTTTAATTGAGTTGGGTTATATGTGGTGTAAATGGACTTCCCTGATCGTTGATGGTTGCACGATATCTAGAGAGAAAAAAAAAAAATGGAGGAGAAAAAGTTAAAGTGAATGTAAAGCATGTAAAAGCTTGATCAATTCGATGGCTTGGGAAGTAAAATCTTTTGATGGACCTAACATGTTTTTGTATGTGCAAAATTAATTTTTATCAAATCATATGCGAATAAATGTTATTTTTACGTAGGATATAAAAGCTATACTAGAAGCGAGAGAAAAAACTGACAAAACGGTCCGCACTTAGTAGGAATTAATTATAAATTAAAACTATAGATAAATATAGAAAAATTAAAATATTCTATTTTAGTTAAAAATAAATATAAATATAAATATATTAAAATTATAAAATTTTAAAAGTAATTATTTTTTAATATTTAAGATCATTTATTTATAAAAAAATATTAAAAATATCGTTATTCATAAGATTAAGATAGATTATATGAATGATGACGTATAATAAGAATATTATGTAGTCGTAAATATTTTTTATTTAAAGAAAAAAGTTTATAAAATATTCATAAAATTAGCTATATTTTATAGTATAAAATATTAAATAATTATATATATATATATATATATAAGATGAATGGGTTAAAATTAGAATATTAAAAATAAAGTATATAGCAATATAAAAGAAAATGAAATAAAAATGAAGTTATTTATAAAAATAATATAATTAAGGAAAAATGACTTTGAATATTAATTAGTGTGATTGAATGGTTTGACTCGCATAGAAAAGCAAATAAAAAATTATATACAAAGTAATAAATAAAAAAATAAAAATATATATTTAAAAAATATAATTTAAAATTAAACAAAACAAACGGAAAGGATTGATATAGTTAACCATCACAAATTTGAAATTAAGGTTTTATGATAGTTATTGCTGTTATAGTAATCTTTAGGCAAGTGAATGAAATTTTAAGATATGTTTATGTCAAAAGCATTCTCTTAAAAACATATTTTTATGAAACTGGGCTTTCCATATGTTTTTTTTGATGTGTTATTGAACATTGGTATGGCATAACTAAATATTTATTTAAACTTCAAGTGACTTTCTATTGCAATAGATGGCTCTAGTGATCTTATTGCAGCAATAAATTTTTTTAAATAGCATCAATTGCAGCATATAAATTTATGGCGTTTCGCTATTTTTTTTATTTTTTAATCTATTGGAAGGGATGCTATAAAAATACTAACAGCTCACCTTTTACATGTGGTTGCATTTCAATTTTTTGTTTCTTGAACTCCTCTCTCGTATCAGATATCAAAGAATCAGTTTATCCTCATCGTCGAAGATATTATATCCTTCTAGAGAATTATTCAGAATGCCTTATCCTTTTATACTGATTACATATTCAAGTGATTCTGATAGTTCTAAATATTGGGATTCTCTTATTACTTCGATAACGAACCGAAAAACAATTTTTATTTCTTGAAAGCTTTCTTAGGGTTTGTTAAAATCAACTATGAAAGTATGCAAAACAAATTAGCTGGCTCAGCTTTTATTATTCGAGGAGTTGATGGAGCAATGCTTACGGCTAGTGAAATTGACGAAGCTTTATGCAGTGTGGGCTAGCATTTTCTATACTACTAAATTTTTCATGCTCATAATCTTTTCATTGGGAAGGGGACTCACTCACGGTTATCTGTTAGCTCCAAAAGAATTACTATAATCATGCTCCTATCAACCCTTTCTTTATTGATATTCGGTCTACTCTACGGGATATACACAGATCTGTTATGTCTATCAAAAATTAATTCGATGATCGATTAGACGGCGACTTTAGTAGCTCATCACTCTAAGTTTTGTTTTTAAAAATATGATAATTTTATTTTATTATACTTAAATAAATTTTATTTTTTATTTTATTAAAACTGATTTGTATTAAAATAATATAATTATTATTTATAAAAAAATAAATAAATAAATAAACCAACAAACAAACAACTCCCATCCATCTACTTCCCCAAACATCCAGTTACGTCCTTTCTGTCCCATCTCCTGCATGCTTCCCCGGCTGGACCATCCACGCCGCTGACAACGTCAGCTATGGCACGGTTTGATTCATCCCACCGCACGGCGCCGAGCCCACAATCTTCACGGCGGCGGAGGACCGTACTGCGCGGGCAAAGGCCGCGTCGAGTCCCATCCCTCAGGCCTTGAGCGCAGAGGGGCCTGCGTTCAGCCAGAGGATCGCCATGCTTGCGCTCGCCGTGGCAGGACCACGTGATTCCACTGCTCGCCACCGGCCCTCTCCATCTTCCCATGTTACTCTTGCCCTAGCCAGCGTAAAAATCAGCCCCTTTGGCCTTTGCCACCGCCGCTGTCGTCATTCGTAGGACAACATATCGTGTCATGTGTTAAGTATTATATTAATTAAATTATAATTTATATAAGTAAATTATTTTTGATAAATAATCAAATTTAAATTATTTATTTAAATAATTTGATACTATAATAATTATTTTTAATGCAGTTAAGTATTATATTAGAAAAACGTGTTTTATATTAAAAATTAAAGTAGCTAGTTTTACTAAATAATTTATTTTGTATTATCTATTATATTATTTTTAATATAATTAATTAATTATATTCATATTAATTAATATAGTGGTGTACCCGCAGGTTTAAAACAAATGAATTACCGCCTCTAATCATTCAGCGAAGCAGACGAAGAGGTGCAAGGGTGCGACCCGAGGGAAGCGGTGGCCCCAACCTTTTTCGCCGACTCCTTTTGTCCGGTCCACCACGGCCCAGAGGTGATCTATAGGAGGGAAGGGGGGAAGAACGGCAAGGAAAGGGCCAAAGAAAAGGCAGAAAGGGCCATTGTTTTTTGTTTTTTTTTTAATAAAAAAGACTAATTCTCGTGCCTTGCAGTTATCCACTCATCTATTTAAAATTCTCCAACCCTGAACACCAATGTCATTGTTCAAAAAAAAAAAAGTTATAATTTGGACATGATATATCTAGGTTTTGAGGGTGAAAAAAATATCTTTTATTAAATAATATATATATACATATATAAATCATGATTATTTGAAATAGTCTTGCTTACATAGGCTGATAGTTCCATTTAGGTGAACTTATTACTTTTGTGAAGGGCTAGTGGATCCTCAAATCCATGTACCAGTGATTGTATAGAGATTTTTAATATATTTTTTTACATTTTACAAATTAATTTATATGTCAAATTGTAGAGAACAACTTAAGTGTCGAAGGTGCGGAAGAAATGAATTGATGTTGTTAACACAAAGATGAAGGGAGAATTCAATTCACGTGCATTGAATTCTCTGATTCGATGTAGTTTTGAGGATCAACATTTCACAGCATTAATTTATGTTTTTTTTAAGATAAAAAGTATTTATAAATTAAAAAAATAAAAGGTTAAGAAATAAACATGTATCAATAAATATTATATAAATAAGATTTTTAATAAAAAAGACATATGATTTAATTGAAAAATTCTTTGGGTCACTGGTTATGCACAATGCCTGGTATACTTCTCTTATAGCCACTTTATTTGTTGTTGAACTGCATCGTTGTATTCTCTCCATCCCCCTCCTTTCGGAATCACTTTGGATACTAGATTATAAAGGAGATCTATTTGACTAGTGCTTTGATCAGGGATCTCATGCAGGATTACAGCCAATGTGTCTTGAATTTGGAGGCTCCTCATCCACCCTTGAATATGGCTATTCATTTGGAAGGTGGCTTGGGAATGCCTTCCTACTTGTCCTTCCTCTCTAGAAGGGGCATGGAGATCCAGCCTACATGCCCGTTATGTGGTACTGAGGAGGAGCCTATTGACCACACCATTGTCACTTGTACTAGAGCAAGATTGGCTTGGCTGATCGTGGGTTATTGTTCATGGAATGAGAATAGTGCCCTGTCTTGTACCTCATTTCTGACTTTGCTATGGCAGATATGAGGAAGGATACCGATAGGCTAAGTACTACAGCTGCCTACTTGACTTACCAGGTTTGGTTTGTCTCAGAACAGGCATATCTTTACTGTTGTGATTGACCCTCCCCATCGGATTATTAGGACAGCTATGTCCCTTTCTGCTGAGTATACTATCCATCAGTCAGCCATGGACTCTGACGGCCCTAGCATCTGAGATTCTCCTGCTGCCTCTAGCATACTGGGGTACGGTCTTCATCTCCTAGAAACCCCCTTCACTAGGGATTATCAAAGTTAATTTTGATGGTAGTGTTCAAGGTGCTGGCGGGATCGACTTTTATCATCCGTGATCTGAAGGCTTGATGTTGGCGGCTGGTGGGTTTGGTCTTCTTGATCTATCCGTGCCATCTGCTAAGCTGTACGCTGCGTGTGCTGGTATCTCTTATGCTATACGTAGCTTGGGCATTCGTAGGCTCATCATCGAGGGGGACTTCACTACAATTGTTCGATGGCTCAACAAGATTGGGCGACCCTCATCCTATCAACCCTATGGTTAGCGATATTCGGTTTATGCTTTGTCAGGTTGATACTGCTCAATTCGGCATATTTACGGAAAAGCTAACTCTGTGGCTGACTGGGTAGTGTCCGGATCGCCCACCACTCTGGTCCTTGGTGCTGATTACGAGTGACTCCTGCCCAGTGGTGCTCTCTCAAATTTTATACTTCGAATATCGGGTTTGACTCATCCTATAATGATATGGTCGTCCGTTTGTATATTAAAAAAATTCATAATCGATGACCTGATAATTATTTAAATAATTAATTCACTGAGCTGGGTGATAAATTTGGAAGTTGCACCGGTCCTTTCTTGCGATTACTTATTTTGATTTAGATAAATTAAGCGGAGTAAAAAAGAAAGAGCTAAGGTCACCCACTCACCCATTGCTATTGCCATTGTCATTGCCAGCTCCCGGCTCAATTCACCCATCTTGCATGAAAAAATCGGCGATTGGCTGAATAATATCTAAAAAGTTGAGATACGTCACCTATTTTTCATTTTCCGGGCACCACACCAACAGGAAACGGCGTTATACGACATGTGAACAGAGTGGCGCTGAAAACTGGCGATCCATACGGAGCACTGAAAATGCTCTCACACCGGAAGTGGTCCCGTGATCCGCGGGGGAGCCAATTCCAAACCAGAATTCATACGGGAGCACTTGGGTTGTTATTGTTGGCTCATTGATTGGGGGTGGCAGCACCAGGCTTTGCCCCTCGTAATCCGGTGCGCCGCATCTTATCCCTCTCCCAACGCCTCCCCACGCCCCATCATTTACCACAAAACCCCCCCCCCCCTCTTCTTTTGCGTCTCCCTCCATCCCCCTCCCTGTTCTCGGTCCGAGACTGTGAGCTCCAGCCATGGCGAACCCCCAACTTGGCCGCATCCCCAGCATCCGCGAGCGGGTCGAGGACACCCTCTCCGCCCACCGCAACGATCTCGTCTTCCTCCTTTCGAGGTCCCCTCCTCCCTTCTCTCGATCGTTCACCTCGTCGACCGAATTCGACCTCTAACCCAACCCTAACCATGACCCTGACCATGGAGTCGCCGTTGCTTATGGATGATCGCTGACTATAACTCTTCGATCTTCACAGGTACATGGGCAAGGGTAAGGGAATCCTCCAGCCCCACCACCTCCTCGACGCCCTTGCCACCATCGATGACCACGGCCCCAACCATCTCTCCGAGGGTCCCTTCTTCGAGGTTCTCAAATCCGCCCAGGTTCAGATCCCTGTCCCCTTTCTTCTGTACTCTATACGCCCAAAAGAGAGTATTTCTTTCTTTAGTGTTGATGCTACCTTGTTTGGCGGGGAATTAGGAAGCCATAGTTCTGCCCCCTTTGTGGCCATAGCCGTGCGGCCGAGGCCTGGCGTGTGGGAATACGTGCGGGTTAATGTCTACGAGCTTAGCGTCGAGCAGCTCTCTGTGTCTGAATACGTCCATTTCAAGGAACAGCTCGTCGATGAGCAGTAATGATCCATATAGCCCTCGAGCTTCTTTGTTTGTATTTCCGTACTCTCCCATCTGATCATAACTTCGCGTGGGTTAATTGTTTCAGTAGCCACGACGATCACTTTGTGCTGGAGCTCGACTTCGAGCCTTTTAATGCTTCATTCCCACGGCCGAACCGGTCGTCCTCCATCGGGAATGGGGTTCAGTTCCTCAATCGGCACCTCTCCTCTATTATGTTTCGGAACAAGGACTGCTTGGAACCCCTGCTTGATTTCCTCCGGGCCCACAGGTTCAAGGGTCATGTAAGTGTAGCGTGGAGTGAAACTGAGGATTTTTCATTGTAATATATGCTATCACTGGATTGAGTCGGATATATGTGGTGGGACAGGCGATGATGCTGAATGATAGGATACAGAGTGTCTCTAGGCTTCAATCTGTGCTTGCAAAGGCCGAAGAGCGTCTGTCTAAGCTCCCACCTGCAACGCCATTTTCTGAATTTGCTCATGTGTAAGAAAATAGCTTCCTGCACTCATATAATGATAACACAGTAGAGATATCATTTTCTATTAAACTTTTTATATGGAACAATTATGGTTAATTACCATCTTGACTTAATAATCTGATGGTAGATGAAAACTGTGCCTTTTTTTATAGAGTTAGCGTAGATTTATCTTTGAAATGGGTACGCAGCGCACCTTGGTTTGGTACCATATAAAATGATTTGACCAATTTTTACTTCTTAGCCAGAGCTGTGTGAATTACAACAGCCATACGTGATCATCCAGAAGCTATAAAACCAGTTTATTAGTTATTTATCTCCTTTATTGAGGAGAAAGCCTTAGTTTTCTGTACATAATTTGCCAATTATTACCATTATGGCAGGTGTTGCAAACCTGGACCTTTGTAATTGCCTATATTTTAGCCAAAATTTCATAGCTCTGCTTAATCAGGTATACTAGCTATCTCGAGTCAAATCCTAGATTATGACTTTGCAGTATTGATTATCTCTAAGATTCTCTTGTCAGGAACAGCTTATCCAGCATGGGGTTTTATAGAAAAGGACCTTCAAGATCTATATTTTAAGTACATTAAAGCCAGTTCGAGCCTGTTGACAACCTTGTTAAAAATTAATTTTCAGGTTTCAAGAGATGGGTTTGGAGAAAGGTTGGGGTGATACAGCTGAACGAGTGTTGGAGACGATTCATCTTCTGCTAGATGTTCTTCAAGCTCCTGATCCCTCCACTTTGGAGACATTTCTGGGGAGGATTCCCATGGTGTTCAATGTTGTAATTGTTTCTCCCCATGGGTACTTTGGCCAGGCCAATGTATTAGGTTTGCCAGACACTGGAGGGCAGGTACTGTTTTGTTTAATAAAATCAATCCTGCTTTTCCTTTCTACTTTACTGTATATGAGATACTTTTTTATCTGGTTGTTTGAAAAATTTTGGGTTTAACTAGAAGAAGTTTTCTTAACTTATGCACATGATGCACAGTTGTCTATATATTGGATCAAGTTCGTGCACTAGAGAATGAAATGATTCTGAGAATGAAAAAGCAGGGGCTGTATATTGATCCCAAAATTCTTATTGTAAGTGTATTTTTGATATTCCTTTCATATTTCATGTTTATATTGTAGATGTTTCCATTTGCTAACCATTAAATTTACTTGCATGCTTTTTTTTCATTCATATGATATTGTGTGTCAACCTGCCCTCACTTTACCTCATTGCACTCATATCACTAGCTTGCATTTATTTCCTTATTCGTTCTCTTTTTATTTGAAATTAAGTTTTTATGTGGTTTCCTGTTAACTGAAGGTGACTAGGTTAATACCTGATGCAAAAGGGACAGCATGCAATCAACGGCTTGAAAGAATTACTGGAACACAACATACTCACATCCTGCGGGTGCCTTTTAGAACTCAAAAGGGAATTCTTCGGAAATGGATTTCAAGGTTTGATGTATGGCCTTACTTGGAAACCTTTGCAGAGGTAACTTTCCATATACTAAGTTTTAATTTCCTCAAATGCAATGTCATGATTTTAGTTCGAGGTTCTCAGTGAAGAACATCCTATTTGATAGAATCTTCTTCCTGAAAGTTTTCTGGTTTGGTTGTTTACTATGTTAAATATCTGTGATTTGATTTGCACAAGCAGTTCAGTGCCTCCAGGAAATTTCTTGAGGTGGGGTGGTCGGTGCCCATATCACACTGCATTTGCAAAGAGTACTTATTTGTAATTATATAAATGCATATGCATGGATCAAAAATTTCTTTTGGAAGTTTATGAGGGGAAATATTATTTCGCAGGAAGCGTCTCAGTGAATTCTTGTAATTGAAAAAATGAGACTATAGGTTCTTATTTTTTTTAATAATATATTTCTGTTTTCTTGTTGTAATCTGTTAACATATTATTTTACAATCTGCCTGAATGAGTCATAACTGGATTAATGGAGTACAAACTCACCTCTTCCCATTTTTCACTGGAGGTACACAAATTCTATGCAAGAAATCTAGAATGCGTGTTGTCTTGAGTATTGCATCCCTGTGACTTTAAGTAGAAATCATTGCTAAAATGATATGCAGAGAAGAAAAAGAAGGGACATCTGAGGATTCTTAGGCTGCCCTTTTTTTAAAAAATGATTCTTACCCTTTATAGCATGCGGCCATTTTATTTAGGAAGTTAACTTACCGTCTAATAGCTGTCCAATCATAAATTTTTTGTTAAGATTATGTTTGAATGGAACATTTTTAAAATTTTTAAAATTTTAAAATATAGCATTTTAGAATTTCGTAATTTTTTTTGGTTGAATAATTGTTCTTAAAAATGAAATTTTGTCCAAAACGGTAAAGTTTTCCATAAATATTATTTTATAAAATTTATAAATTTTATATAATTTTACATAAATATTATAATATTTTATGTAAATATTAAATATTTATGTAATAGATATTTAATATTTGTTTTAATATTTTAATAATACTCATCAATATTTATTGTTTTATTATTAAAATTTTATTATTAATATTAAAATATTATTAATTCCTATGTAGCTGGGAAAAGGTTTATAAAAGGTTTAAATGAGTTGTGTTAAGTATTAAATATTATTAATATTATTGTGCATATTAATAATATTTATGTAAATAATAATATTTTATCTATTCAATACTATATTTAAGAAATATTTAAATTTATTTTATTTAAAATACTTATTAATAATAAAATAAAATATTTATAAATAATATTAGAAATGCCTTTAATTAAATTTACATTTTTATTTAGTGTTAAAAATAAAATTATTTAAAAAATATTTATACAAATATAAATTAATCATAAAATATTTATAAATATTTAGTATTAAAGTAACAATAATATTTAATGGCATAATTAAAATTAAATATGAGTAATTATGTAATTTTAATTTGATAATATGTATATTAGCAGGACATATTATTAATATATTTAATAAATTTGTTATTAATGAAATTATTATCTTTAATAAATTTTATTTTAACATAAAATAAATATTAGTGCAATACATATATATATAAAATGTATACAACAAATAAAATGAAATAAAATTATAAAATTATTAAAATAAATATTTACATGTAAAAAAAATAATATTTATGTAAATAATTTTTTATAATATTTATGTAAATATTTTGGCATGCAAACAAAATTAAATATTTTGTCAACTTACGGGTGGATTTTCAGGAAGGATTTATAAATGATACCTCTAAAAGTGAAATTTGTAAATAACCACTTTGAAGGATTTGTAAATTCCAAGGAATCTTCAAACTTCTTTCTGAAAGCAGCCAAACAATAAAATATTGATTTTGAAATTTTAAAATCCCCACTTTAAATGGAATTCGTTATAAAAATCCTTCATCCAAACACATCTTAAGTCATGATGAGTCTTGAAGGTTAAAGTCTAAACAATCACTTGTGTGAAGATGTGATCCATATAAAGAATATATGTTGCTGTTGTGCTGACAAAATTTGAGGGTTGTCTACTTCATTCGCTTGGACCAATTTCTCACTTTTATGGTTAAAAAATGTGGGCTATATTTGTGCAATTGGCCAGCCCATGATTAAGTTAGAATTTATGAATCAATAAACTTAGCATACTTTATGTTTGTTTTCTTCTATGGAAATTTGAGCTCATATTGTTTTTCCTGTTTGTTAGCTCCTTACACTTTCTTATCTGTGGCTGGTATTTCGCCCTATGTTGGAGGTGAAAGTGATATTTAAGCAAAGTGGTCCATCTCATTTCTCTTAAGGAGAATACTATGGCTCGTTCAAAGAGAACTCCTAGAACACTACTATTCATAAACAGGATGTCATGTCAGAATGTATTGATAAAATAGGCCCTTGATGGAGATGCTACATATAATAAGTGTTCATGCTTTAATGCAAGATCTCCCTTAGTTCAACCTACTCCTCATTCTTTGTTTGGCTATTTGGGCACCAATCTTGAAGATGTGAAGCCTTTTACTTTGGTTTCACCATAAGCATCCCTTTTGTCTAACATCTCCACCCAAAACTCCGTGCGTACACACAGAAGAGAGAGAGAGAGAGAGAGAGAGATGATACTAACCTTCTTATTTTCTCGAGGAGTCAATTATCCAAAACTTTGATGTATGTATTTGAATGTCCATCTCTACACACATCCTCTTGTCTCAGGATTACAGTTCTCGTTACTTGGCTTTTATCATGATTCTTATTTCAATACAGATCTTGCAAGCCACATTAGTGATGCTCACTAATGATTTAATGTTTGTTGGAGTTCAATGATCAAGCAGCCTAACCATGAAAATGAACATTGATAGATCTATGTGTCTTATGAGTTACATTAATGTCAACATTCTGTTTAGCTCATAACCAATGTTAGTGATTTGTCAAAGAAACAAGAAAAGCTTACAAGAAAGCAAACAAGGGATGAGTGACAAAAAGCGCATGAAAGTGGATTCCTTGGTATGTGGTTGTTTTCTAAATGATTTTTTAGCATGTGAATGAAATGAAATAATCACCTACAAGTTTGTTGCGTGCAGGATTGCATGAGCTGCCTTAAAAATGTTTTTTGCATGCCAAGGTTTTAAATAATGGCATTATAACCATTGTAATGTCTGTGATAACAGTTTTAGTGCCTTCCTGTTATGTTATATTTATAGTAGCAGGGGAATATAGTGGCCATTATGCTGCATTATTTAGCTTTGTAACAATCTTTTATTATATTGGGGATTATGAAATTACTAAAAATGATCATTTTTATATTTAGGATGGATTAGTTATAAGGAAGGAGAGATTGGGGATGATGTTGTTCATAAGATTAAAGTAGGTTGGATAAAATGGAGAAATGCAATTGAATATTATGTGATCATAAAGTGCCTACCAAGTTGAAGAGAAGATTTTATAAGATAGCCATAATAAGATCAAATAGAGAAATGCAATTAGAATTTATGGGATCGTAAAGTACCTACCAAGTGGAAGAGAAGGTTTTATAAGATAGCCATAATAAGATTATCTATACTTTATGGTAGAGAATCTTGGGTAGTTAAAAAAATATATTATATAAAATGAATGTGACTAAAATGAGAATATTACGATGGATGTGTAGTAATGCAAGAAAAGATAGAATAAAAATAAAATTAATTATAAAAAGTTAGAGGTAGCTCTAATCGAGGATAAATTAAGGGAAGAACGATTTAGTTTGGATGTGTGCAACGTAAATTTAAAGATGTACCTATGCAGAAGAGTAACTTGATATATGTAGAGAAAAAAAAAAAAAAGAAATAGACTGAAAACCACATAAAAAAAGTGATTAAAAAAGATTTAAAATGTTTATATCTTAAAAAAAAAGACATCGAATAGAGTTGAATGGAAAAAAAAGGCCAACTAATTTGGGATTAAAGCTTTGCTACTGCTGCTGTTATTGTACTTTTCTCTAAGTAAAATATTATTTTCAAAATTCATTTTCTTGTTGTATCAAGATCCATGCAAAAGCAGTTGTATTGTTCAAAAATAATATTTTTCTATCCAATGAAAAATGAAGGGAAAGATAACACTGTTATTTTCCTGTTATTGCCCATTATTGTCTGTTGTATTTCAATACAATGTTGTTATAACAGTGTTTAATTTTATATAAAACAATTCCAAGTGCTACTTTTTGAGACAAATTACAGCCATTATCACCATTATAACTATCAATAAAGGTTTCAGTGTGGTTTTGTCATGATGGCTTAACATGTTATTTAAAACCTTGATGCAAACAATTTTTCTGATTAAACTGCCTTTTCTATGTAATATTTACCACTGTTATGGTTCTCAATTTAATCAAGGTCTTTCCTCTTTATTGATATGCGGTTGTATATTTATACTGGGCACTGCATACATATTATATCTTGATGTTGTGGTGCAAATTCAACTGTTAATAGATTTCTTTCTTATTCTTTTGCCTTGGCTCGTTTATTTGGGCACTTGGTAACGGCATGTTTTATCAACAGGATGCAGCTAATGAAATTGCTGCAGAGTTACATGGCAGTCCAGATCTAATTATTGGCAACTACAGTGATGGAAATCTTGTTGCTTCTTTGTTATCTTACAAACTAGGAATTACCCAGGTACTGGACTGAGATCATTCTACATGTTTCTCATGATTTGTATTTGATACCAGTCTGATTGATAAACTTTGTGCAGTGCAACATTGCTCATGCACTAGAGAAAACAAAATATCCAGATTCAGATATATATTGGAAAAAGTATGAGAACAAATACCATTTCTCATGCCAGTTCACTGCTGATCTGATTGCTATGAACAATGCAGATTTTATAATCACTAGCACCTATCAGGAGATTGCAGGAAGGTACTTGTCCTGCCTTGTTTGCTATTCAATTTATTCCTAACTTAAATGCTCAAAGGTCCTGTCAGAAAGTTTGCATCGACAAAAGATCTACATAGTTGCCAAGCAAGTACAAGTATCCATATTCTTTGGTTTCTTGCATTAATAAAGTTATTGCCTTGTATATGCTCTGGTTACCCTTCAGCCCCCGGGACTGAACTAAGTTTCCTCTCTACTGAACAGTTATTTAAGCAACTGTCACATGTTCTAAGCCAGGACTCTTCTCTTCGCTTGTTAAAAAGTCTGGTGTGTGGTATTTATTCAAAATATATGTTTCCGTCTCATATTCTACAAATGAGGTATCAAATTTCTTCAAAACATTATCATTAGGAATGCTTGCCATCTAAAAAATTAGAAAAGCTAAAGAACACAAAAAAAGATGAGTGTCTCTTTCATGTTTCATGATTTCTTCTTCTTCGGCCCTTGGAAGGATGCAATTTCATGCCATATCTGCATGTGGTGTGCTAGCATATCAGTTGCAAACCAATATGACAGAAATCATTTTTTATTTTTTTATTTTTAATTCTTTTAATTTTTTAAATATAAACTTAAAAAAATATGGAATTTGTATTCATATATTTATACTATTTTTAACTTTTTTAGAGTATAATCTTTCATTAACTCAATGAAATGAAGATTAAAATCTATATGATATAGACTTTGTATTATAGATGCAAAAATAGAAAATTAAGAATAATTGAAAATTAATATACAAGAGGTTGTTTACCTAATAGAATGCCTATGTGGTGGAATGTCATAGACATGCAGATCTTGATCATAATCTGAGTTTGAAATTTATCTCAAACCTAGATAATTCTTCTATCCTTGCATTTGTTAATCGGCTTGTCTTTGATAGCCTTCCTAATACTGGCCTAATACTCCATATGGGGATGTCCATGTAGTCCAGGGAAATTAAAGCAGCTAAATTTGGCCCAAAATCAAGTGGAGCTGTAGCCACTCAAAAAGGACACCTCAAATGAATGAGAGCCTATGGGAGGCTCCAAGCTTCTCTCTCTCTCTCTCTCTTATATTCCCTCCTCCCCCACCGCCCTTACATGAGCTTACAGGAACTGACGATGGACCGGGATGGTTCGCTGGTTCATGTCAGTAGGTTCAGCACAATTCAGCAAACTTTCATTATATGCGTCCTTGAACTTAATATTGGTGAAGATCATTCATCTTTGTTGCATGCAATTTAGCATCTTACAATACATCATTTATTGAGTGTTTGAAACATTTTGTTGTGTCGTGATCAAGATTTTTGAAATTTGATTGGATCTTCCTTCCATCAAAGTGCTTTATGATTGTTAGGTTTTGAATTTGAATTCTCTACATGGTGTAGTGCGCATGTTTCAGTAATTTAAACATGTATATCTGGAAGCTTATATAAACTGTTATCAACTGTTAATAATCTTTTGATATTCAAAGGTGCTGTACTGTGCACAGTTTAGGTGAATGGCCCCTTCACTGTGTATTGCACCTGTCCTGTAGTTGTGGGTGTGTTTTTTCATTTTCAGACCTCCACAGTTATGGATCTAGCATCCATCATATAAAAGGATGGCATTTCTTGTTTAAAATGAGAACAAGCATAGTCTAGGTTAGGGAATACTTTTCAAAAAAAGAAAAAAGAAAACTACTTTAAATTCTATTTACATTTCAAAATTCTGTTATAATTGTCTGATGCTCAATGCTTGTGTTAGTGCTTCTTGGATGTTAGATGTGAATTGTTATATTTTCTATTTCAGCAAGGATACGGTTGGACAGTATGAGAGCCATGCTGCTTTCACTCTTCCTGGTCTGTACCGTGTTGTCCATGGAATTGATGTATTCGATCCCAAGTTCAATATTGTCTCTCCAGGAGCTGATATGAATATTTACTTTCCATACACTGAAAAGGAAAGGAGGCTTACTTCTCTTCATAGTTCAATTGAAAAGCTGCTGTATGATCCAGAGCAAAATGATGAGCACATGTGAGTACTTAATTATAATCCTATTGATGTGCTGCTTGTTTGTTGTTGTTTACTGAAAACTTGTTGCTTATGCATTTTAACTTGTGGATACAATTCATTGATATTAATCCATTGCATGAGTTGTTGTTTCCCAGATTCGTGCTTTATTTGCATCCTGGAATAACTTAAGCATTACTTATTTTGAGAAATAACTATGTATTTAAATATTAGGTCTGGGGTTCTCATATATAGCAATGAGCTTAATACAAAATAGTTACAGAACAGTTTTTTTATGTCAACTTGAAATTGTCTTCTGAATAGTTTATTTGTGCAATAATTGTAGAAAGTCAAACACATGATACCTTTTGTGAGATAATTGAGATTTTTATTAGGTATCCAATAGAGAAATTACTCTCTAACAGGTTTCCTTTGTAATGACCACTTCTATCAGTATCAAATAGTGCAATCTGCTTGGCCTGTTCTTTGTTGTTCTTTTTGTTCTTTTCTTCTGCAATGCATCTTTGGAGCAAAATGACTCTCCTAAAGTGTTATGGCATTGAATTAATTGGTTACACATGAATAAAAAGCTTAACCCACGCTTTTTTGTTATAAAAAAAAAAGAAAAACCACTCCTTTCAAATCAACAAGCACAAGCATGACCACTGCTATCACTAAATCCTAGCGACAATGTCTCCTCTCAAAAGAAAAAGAAGGGTTAGTGGGGATGTCATTGTTCAAAAGCATTATGCTTGAGCTGTAACTAAAATAGGCAGGTTGTGATGATGAGTCTTATAAGGAAATGAACATACATTAACATAATTCTTTGAGTTTTGATAGACCTGCAGTTATCTCTTAAGTGGGATGCCTGATCCCAACTATGCTTGCATGTGTTCTATAAGGAAATGAATGTACACTAAGTGAGTTTCTGTAATCATGCGATTATCGTTAACTGGCATGCCTAATCCCAACCATTTGGCCAGCTTTGTGAGTTTCTGATTCCATTTATATAAAAAGAAAAACCTTAAATCCTTCGGATTCCTTTATGAAATCTGGTTTGTCAACTTTCTCACCTTTCTCCTCCTGGGTAGAAACAAGCACCCAGGTGTTAATTAAAACATGCGAAGATGTAAGAAATCTGTATTAGGTATTCATGTTCATGAGTAAACAAAACATCATGTTTTATCCTTGTTATTTGTAGGAGAGATGAACCTCCTTTTCCATGTCTTCATGCTTATGAATTTAGGCTACTTACTATGGAAGGTATATTTATGAATCTCATAACAAAATTTGATGGCGCTTCATGCTTAGATTTATTGTGCTTGCTCCAAGCGCAAGTGTTTTTTGTCACCTTATTTCAGCGATGTTGATCATTGGAGGAATCGTCAACCAAGGTTCATCATATCAACTTGTATTACCTTATACCCAGTATACCATATGTATTAGTAAGGTGCCTGTACAATATTGAGGTTTGGTACGGCACAGGAGTTAAATCAATCCGATCCAAGTAGAACCATCTAGTTCCATATTGTACCAGCCCATACTGCCTAGTTTCCAGTAGTATCATGGCCGAGTGATAGAAAAGGGTCACTTGACCTTGTATTGGTATGATGTGTATGTCGTACCATACCATGTAGTGTACGAATCTGGTAGAAAGTACTGTTACAATGAACCTCATGATTAACTATTTCTATGTTTCAATATATAAGCTGCAGTGATCACTGGACTTTTTATCTCTGGGATCTTTAACATAAAATTAAGAGAGTTATGAACTTCTATATTTTGTAACAAACATGGGAGCCTGTTATTGCAACTCACTCTTGTCAAACACAAGCTATGAGTTGATTGGTTGAATTTTGCTTGTCAAATCGATCTTTCCATTGTTAACCCTTAAAAATGTGAGTCTGAGTTGTAGATATTTTTTGACTTCTGCTATTCTGGGCATTTGCTAATATTGAATGTTGAGGGACTTGTTTTATGAAGGGTACTCTTTTTTTCTACAATGCCATGATAACTATTAGCTTTATCCTACTCATGATCAGTTTGTTCCTTTTGCATAATTTATGCTGATGATTAAAGGTTGCTTCCGTCTTTTTCATTCTGATCGTTAAACAAATACCAGATCTGACTCTTAGTCCTTTTTTTTCTTCTCTCTCCTTTTCTTTTGTTTTTTTTTCTTTTTTTTTCTTTTCTGTATCCATATCTTCATCCACATGTTTTATCATGCATTTCTTTGCATTAACATTACTGCATTCATCATATGCAGTCATTCTCTTTTCTTTTGTACCTGGAGACCCAAATTTCCATCTTAGCAGTGCCAAGTTTTTCTCAAGTCTCACTGCATGTGACAGTGACCTACCATTGTAGAAGCAAATGTCCACTTCATCCACCTGGCTTTTTACTATTTTGCTGTGTATGCATCACCTATCAACTTGATCTGGTTTCAGCCAAAAACTTTATTTTCCTTTTTCTTATCCAAAGATTTATATTATCAGATCAGGCATTTGAAAGAAGGTGGATACATACCCATTGTATGATATTTACATTTGATGCACCCTGGCCTGCCTCATGAATAAAAAGACTAAATAGGAGGGGGGCCTGATGGCACACTCACCACCGTGTCGTGTAAGTGCTATATTTATTAAATCTTGAAGAAACATATGGTAAGTTATTACTCTATGGTTTCACCATTGGTTTACAGTCTCATACATGCATGCAGATTATATATATGAAATAAAATTGCGAGTTCTTACACCAGCATGAGTAGTAATGGAGAATTATTGCCATACCATGTTGTTTTCTATTGAGTAGCTCACTTCTTACGAGTGGAGCTGTCTTTAAAATCTTCTTGCTCTTTCATCCCATTTGAAAGCTTTTCCCTCTCCTTCATTATATCATCTTCTCCTGCTATTTAACCTAGTTAATGCTGCAGAGTTACTCGATTTTTGAATATAGAAGTGAGTACCTATAACCACTTTCAAATTGTTTTGGTTGATGTGCACAAATATTGATGAAAAGAACCACAAGCATGCGACATGCATGGGTGGATATTGGATTAAGATAAAATATCTTCTGAGAAAGTGGATCACTTCCCATTTTAGGCCTCTGGTTGGGATTTTGAGATGCAAGAGGGATGGCTAAACATGGATCTGACTGAGACCTATAATGTGGGTCTGTTGGTTGTGTTCAAGTCTCTCAAATAGATCGAATTTTTCATTCCACCAGCATTTTATCTGGCTGAAGAGGATTGAACTTAGACCTATTCTCGATTTAATGCAAACTCTTATTCAGCTCATCTTCATGACTATTGAGTCATGACTTACTGTTATGTTTCCAAAATTTCTGTCCTTCCTCCTGCTTCCATACTTGAGTTCGATCATTTTGGACCTCTTTATTTTCCACAATTGCCTTTCCAGATATCTAACACCTATTCTCAAGACGAAAGTATCATTTGCAGTTCTACATGACAATTTTAGTTTATATAATGGGCCTATTGCACAATTCTGGTTCAAGCTCAAAACCAACCTGACTTGAATCAGATGGCTAAATTGGTTAGTTATGCATTTGTTCCTATTCAGAGATCAATTTTGGTTGCATCTCACTCACGAAGAATATGGATCTGATCCCATCCATATGCATGCCCTACTTGGTATACTTAAGAGTGCACTCAACTCAACTCATCTAAGCCTTTTTCTAACTACATAGGGTCAGCTACATGAATTTGCTTCCTCCACTGCTCTATTCAGGACTAAGTCGACACTCAAATTGCAAATAGTTATATCTTTTTTAATTCTTTTTGTCCACGTCAGTTTTGGTCTACCTTTACCTCTATCAGTACCATGGACTGCTAAATCAACTTGATATACTTGGAGTATGTTGGAATAAATCAACTTGAGTACTTCTGATTTTATTTGAGGGTGAAAACTATGTGATGTTTATGGTAAATTCATATTGTGCATTTTGGTGTGTTGTATGGTATGTTGAACTTTTCTAAATTACTGAATAATTGAATTGTTATGTTTTGTTTTGTCTCATACGAGCATGATGAATTTAGTTATTTATTCTAGAAAAGAAAAATAAAGCATGTGACCCACAGCTGTATAAACTATAACACTTAATCTTAAAGAACTTATGGACCATCATTACATGTGCATTGTAGAAAGTTTCATCTGGTACAAATATATTGTGGTTGTTTCAAACCAAATGGTAAGTCTTTAAGTTTGGATTTTTGGAGGGAAAGAAAGGGGAGAGTAAAAAGAAGAAAAGGAATGAAAGGGAAAGAAATGAAAATGAAGGATTGTTCTCCTTCTCTTGTTTGGAAAGAATGGAAGGGAAAAGAAATGTAATATCAATTATCTTGTTTGGATAGAAGGGAAGGAAAAAAAAAGAAGAGTTATGTGACAATTATATTCATCCACACGTCACATGATATATGTGTTCATTTATATTATCATTAATTATAGTTGGGAAAGGGGCATCAACCCCAGATTCTATTTTTACATTAATTAAAACATGTAATAATAGAAAAAAAATATTGAAAAAATTATTAAAATAATAAGTTAAAAGAGATGATAAATCATAGAATTTGTTAGAATGAATAACTAATCCTTATTGCTAAAAAAAAAAGAGACGATAGAACGAGGGAAGAAGAGAAGATGAGGCAGTAAAATGGGTTTGCTTCTTTCTTGATCTACTACATAGAGTTCTAGCACAATCAAAAGAGAAGAAAATCCATTAGAGTTCCACTGCAATTATTTTGTAAGTGATTGTTAACATTAGAAAGTCTAATGCAATAGTAGAAAATGCTCTCATCTTCTTCTTCTTCTTCCTTTCTCGACGTTGACGCTTGCGTTCCTCCTCGTGCTGCCGTTTTGAGAATCGTAGCGCTAGAACGAAGAGTAGGAAATGAACTCTAGAATGAAGAGTAGGAAATGAACCGTCGAAATGAGAAAAATGAAAAAAAAATGTAGAGAATGAAAGGATATTTTAGTCTTTCAAAAAACAACTTACACATTCTTTCCTCTCCACCCTAATTTGGGGTTAATAAATTTATGGTCGTTGAGAGAGAAATAAGGGGAAGTGGTTATTCTCATTCTCTTTTTTTTTTTTTTTTCTTATACCTTCCTCAACTTACTTTTTTTTCTTTTTTTCCGTCCCCTTTCCTTCGTTCCCTTACATCCAAACAGTCCCTAAACCATCCAATACCAGTTGATCAACTATTGCTGTCTTTATTTGTGAATGATCCCGTGTCAGAAAATGTCCGCTATGAAATGTAGCTCATGCCTGCAAAACTTCACTTTTTGGGAGAATTTTTTTTGTGACCATATGAATATTTCTGTATCACAATTTTAAACAATTTTTTTAAACAATGTGTCAGGCAACTAATTCTTGCTCTTTGCTGATGAGTAGTTGCCGTGCTTGTCGCTGATAAGTTGCTTCTGTTTCTCCTTATACAGTGGTTGGTTGGATGACCGGTCCAAGCCCATTATCTTCTCGATGGCAAGGCTTGACCATGTAAAAAACATAACAGGACTGGTTGAATGCTTTGCTAAAAACGCTAAACTGAGAGAATTGGTAAACCTTGTTGTAGTTGCTGGTTACAATGATGTGAAGAAATCCAGCGACAGAGAAGAAATTCAAGAGATCGAGAAGATGCACGAACTCGTAAAGACCTATAACTTATTTGGCCAGTTCCGCTGGATATCTGCCCAGACGAACAAAGCACGAAATGGTGAGCTGTACCGCTACATTGCCGATACTGGAGGTGTTTTTGTTCAGGTATAGTTTATCATCATTTTTTTTGTGATACTTCATATATATTTTATCATAACTCCTTGGTCCGTTTTGCTGTAGCCTGCTTTTTATGAAGCATTTGGACTCACTGTTGTGGAGTCTATGACGTGTGGTCTTCCAACTTTTGCCACTTGTCATGGAGGTCCTGCAGAAATTATCGAGCATGGAGTGTCAGGTTTCCACATAGACCCCTACCATCCTGACCAGGCTGGTGAACTGATGGTTGGGTTCTTTGAGAAGTGCAAAGAAGACCCTGGTTGTTGGAAGAAGATATCTGAAGGAGGGCTCCGTCGAATCCATGAAAGGTATTTTATCTGCATCTGGGTTCTAGTTGTGGCATCATCTTTCATGAATCAGATTATCATGGATAAATGCAACAATTTCATTTGAAAACTGTAGGTATACATGGAAAATATATTCTGAAAGGCTAATGACTCTGGCTGGGGTTTATGGGTTCTGGAAGTATGTTTCAAAGCTTGAAAGGCGTGAGACACGTCGTTATCTTGAGATGTTCTACATATTGAAGTTCAGGGACTTGGTAAGTCCAATTTTCATGCAGTATTCTCCTAAAATGCTTTCTTTGATAGAAAGAATGCACAGCGTACCCAAGTCAATTTTCTAAAATATCAACCTAGTGTGTGCCATAAAATATTTATCTTTCATCTGGGTTCATGTCTCTCTTTTTACGGTATATGTTCTGATCTTCCTTCTGTTTCTCTTATTATCAGGTCAAATCTGTTCCCCTTGCGGTTGATGATGCGCATTAAAGTCATACCCTGGATGTTACAAATAAAACCTTTTTCGGATTTGTAGCTGCAATTCTGGTTGTACATAGACAGTCCTGATGGCAGCTAATCACCCTTGGATTTTAGAAATGGTTCAGCGTATCCCAATCCTGGCATATAAGCCAGGTGTTTGCTTCAACCTTTTCCTCCTTTAAACGATGCTTTCAATAAATATCTCGTAAGTGTATCCTTGACTAGATGCCTTCCTTTTCCAAACTTGAGTCAGCGGTTGAGCTTTTGCTGCCCTCCATGATGCTTCCTTCCAATAAGATCTATCGAGTGTATAACTTTGAGCAGATGCCGTCTCAGGCAAGTTGTGTTTGCATATGGGAGAGCTTATTTCACAGGAACAATGAACCATTTCACGGCATGAATGTACTACTGTGTATATATCGAAAAATAAGATCAAAGGAACAGTGATCGAGCAAGATGGCAGCTACTTTGATAAATTTGTCAGATGTGAACTGGTCGTTAGAGCTTTGCTGGGCTTTGATCAACTATGACAGAGATTGGGATGCCCATCGTCCTATTGACACGAGATAATCCAGGCTGGCCTTTTATGCACCGGAGACCTGTTTGCTTTCAACTTCCAACCCCTGAACCAACGTGGACCCATTTATATCCTATGGTTCGCTTTTTGAACTCGCTAAAACTACTTCCAACGGTTATAATTATAATTATAATTAGTTTTATGTCCGTGTGGTGCACTAATTTAAAAATAAAAAATAAAATAAAAAGTTTTAAAATTTAGGAATATTTATATAGGTTAATTTTATAAATTGATCTATTATTTGTAAAAATAAAATATATGATTTTTATAATCATAAAGTGATGATTTTATTTAAATTTACAAAATAGAAATAAGGTTTAAAGTTTTAAAATTTATTTATTTTTAGCTTTGATTTCATTTAGATTTCAAAAATAAAATAAGATAAAAAGTTTTAGAGTTAACAAATATTTTTTATGGATTAATTTTATAAATTGAATTATTATTTTCTAAAAGAATATGAAATATAGTTTTTATAATTGCAGGGGCGTGGATTTGATTAAAATTTAAAATATATGAGAAAAAAATTAAAGTTTATATATTGATATAGTATTCTATAAAATAATATGAAATTTATCATTCTTTACTCAACGCAAATGTGATTGTTTGATTGAATTTTAAAAGCCAAAATAAGTTAAAACATTTGAAATTAGTTTTTTAATTTTGGCGCTGATTTGATTTAGACTTAAAATTAAAAATAAAATAAAGTTTAAAATTTATTTTTTTTCATGTTGATTTGATTTAAATTTTAAAAGAAAATAAGATAAAAAAGTTAAAATTTAGAAATTTCTTATAGGTCAATTTATAATATATATTTTTTATAAAATAATTTAAAAGTTTTATATTTTTTTATATTATAAAACATTTTTAGGGTTCTAACATTAGCTTGATCATCTCATAATCATATATTAAATAAATGTTAGAAATTAGGAGGCTGCAGAAATTTTCATCCTCTAAGATGAAAAGGTGGTGTATCCACGTGAGTCTTCCGTTGGACAAAATTTTATATAATGCAGCTCCTCATGCAAAGAAAGCAAAATCTTTTTGGTTTATGTAATAAGCAAATATATATATATATATGTGTCTAAAGGTATTAAATGGGATCTGATAGATGATAACAATATACTAAATATTCTCAAGTTTATCATATTATATTAGGTAAAGTGATAGCTATCCGATAGCCATATTTTGAAACCGTTGTCAGCCGTTTTTGCTAGGAGACTTTCGATGGGTCTCGCCGTCTCCTTCGCCGGCGGTTGTAGCGTCGCTGGAAGCATCCTTTCCGGATGTCATTCGCGTCCCTGCAGCTGAGCTGGAGGCTGAAGTGGCGAGTTGGCAGTCGCGAGTCATTCTGGTTCGTTCCTACCACAAATGGGTATCGGCAGAGGCGGTGATCAGGGAGTTTAGAAGAGCGGGAATTCAAGGAGAAATTGCCCCGATCAGTCTGGCATTCCAGTGCCACTTGTTTCGATTTGAAGATCCGAAAGCCTGTGACACGGTGCTCAAGCGTCCTTGGATGGTAAATGGTCAGGTTATGGGATCGGAGCTGTGGCGGGCGGATTTCTTCCCGGCAGAGGATGCTATCCCGTCGGCTCTGGTTTGGGCTCGGCTCCCCAACCTTCCAATTGAGTATTGGAAGGAGGAATTCATCAAGGCCATCTTGGAACCAGCCGGACAGTTCATATGTTTGGATGCTTCTACTGTGGCGAAGAGCAGAGGAGGCTTCGCCAGGGCTTGTCTCCGGGTCGACCTTCGTCGTCCTCTGAGGCCGGGAGCTCGGATTCAGGGAATTGGCCTCCCCTTTTGGCAGCAATATGCTTTTGAAAATCTAGATGGGATATGTGCTTCCTGTGGAACGTTGCATCTGAGCGGCCCTTGCTCTCAGCCGGGTTCAGGAGTCGAAGGAGCAGCATCCAGCCTTGTATACGGACCGTGGATAGCAGCAATTCGTCAACGAAGGGAAGCCCCTGGTCCCCTGCGGGATGAGAGAAGGAAGTCGCAGGCGGTGTCATCTCCGGGGGCCTCTGGCAGCGGGTCGAGATCTCAGAGGAAGTTAGCGGTTCCTGTGAGTGGTGCTGAAGCTGCTGAGGGTTGGAGACTTCCTGCCAAGCTGGCTTGGAGGAGGATGTCGTCTTCTTCGTTGGTAGGGGGCTCTTCTGCCATGGCTTCTAGGTGTTCAGTGGGGGAGTCAGCGCAAGGCATCTCTAATTCAGTCATGGTGCCGGGTTTGCCTATGCGTGCCGGTGGTGCTACAGTAACGGAGGGTTTGCTGAAGGCTGATTCAGTTGTTTCGGCTGAGATGAGTCTGAACATTCCCCTTTTGAAGAAAAACCCCTTTGCCTCGCTTGGATTGATATCGGGGGAAGGTGGCTCTATGGTCAATAGGGATGTATGTCCAGGTCCCCTTAAGCGGGCCAGACCAGTTGATTATCAGGCCCCTAGGGCTGTTTCTAAACCTGGGAAACAAAAAGGTAAAGGTAAAGCCCGGACCTGTAAAAGCTCTGCGATATGGATTGATTCTCAGGAAATGATGTCCATGGCCTCCTCCTCTCAAGAAGGAGTTCAGGATGTGATTAGGTCCTGCTCTGACATGCCGGTGGGCCTTTCCTCGAAGGTTTCAGATAATGTAATTATGAATTCAGGTTCTTTGACTTCGGTTCAATCTCCTCCGGCTTCTGTCGTTAGTCAGGAGCCAGAGGTTGATCCATCCTTGTTAGCTGAGGGGGGCACCTCATCCAATGGGTGCCTACCTGATACTGCGATGATGGAGGACCAGGGAGGGGTCCCAACTTCATCATCCCTGTAAATGAAGATCATGATTTGGAATGTTAGAGGAGCTCGAAAGCCTTCATTTCGATCCTCCTTTAGTAGATTGGTGCAGATTCATAATTTTGATATATGTGTTCTTTTGGAAACAAGGTTGTCAGGTGATAGTCTGGCTCAGTTTAGGAGGCAGATTTCTCGGTCCTGGTCTTCCTATTCGGTTGACGCTGAAGGTTTGTCTGGAGGTATGTTGGCCATATGGTGTGCCGATACTGTTAAGGTTGATGCTTTTCATCAGTGTAACCAGCAGATAGGTCTTGTAGTCTCTGAGGGGTTCTCTGAACCTTGGCTTCTATCAGCTGTTTATGCTAGTACGGATTATCGTGAGAGACGGATCCTCTGGTCTGAGTTGCTTTCCCTTCTTTCTCAGGGTCTCCCATCTATCATTGCTGGTGATTTTAATTGCATCTCTGAGGCTAACGAAAAGCGTGGAGGGCGTCGGTTTACTGCCTCGGCTGATGTTAATGAGTTTAGATTCTTCATTGGAGCATCGGGGCTGTTGGATTTGGAGTACTCTAGGACCCAATTCACTTGGTGTAACAACTGTCAGGGTTCGGCTAGTGTTTGGGAGAGACTTGACAGAGCTATGGCTACGGAACAATGGCTTCATAGGTTCCACGAGGTTACTGTTGCCCACCTTCCTAGGATTGCTTCAGATCATTGCCCCATTTTGATTTCAACGGAGGTTTCTATGTATTATCGCAGACAGTTTAGATTTGAGCAGTTTTGGACTGTCCATTCTGCAGCTCGGTCGATCATTTCACAGATTTGGCACCTTCCTATCAGGGGAAATGCTATTTATAGGTTATCGAGACGTCTTATGATGGTTCGACGTCGTCTATCCAGATGGAATCGGATGGAGGTTGGTGATCTGGTTAGACAAGTCGAAAGGGTTGAAGCCGACATTTCTGCCTTACAGGAGAAGGAGGACCAGGATGGGTTCTTGGTTGAATCGGACCTCTCGGTGCTTCGGGATTCTCTGTCTCGCCATCACTCTCTTCTCAGCCAGCAGGAGATGTTTTGGAGGCAGAGATCCAGGGTTCAGTGGATATGTGAGGGGGATCGTAACACCAGATTTTTCCATCAAGCCACTTTAAAGAGGCGGTCCACTAACAAGATTCGTAGATTATTAGATGCTGAAGGGCATTCTCAGGAGGACATCCACTCTATTAGGGATTTGCTTTTCCAATTCTTTCGGACTAGATGGACTGAGTCCGAGGGGGAGGGAGCTCTGGTTGTTCGTGTTCCTGATTCTAGGAAGATATCGATCAAGGAGAATGATATGTTACTCAGGCCTATAACTGAGGAGGAAATTCGGGAGGCGCTTTGGGGGCTTGGCTCGGATAAGGCCCCTGGGCCTGACGGATTTCTGCCTTCTTTTTACCATCATTATTGGGGAATTGTTGGGCGAGAGGTTACTCATGCTATTCAAATTGCTTTCCAGACAATGATCATTCCTCAGGAGTGGAACCGGACTTATATTTCTCTGGTTCCCAAGCGTCCGGAGGCTACTCTCCTGCAGTACTTCCGGCCTATTAGCCTTTGCACCACTTTGTATAAGATATGTGCTCAGCTTCTAGCTGGCCGCCTTTGGTGTGTTCTTCCTCGCATCATTTCTATTGAGCAGGGGGCTTTTATTAGAGGACGTTCTATTTCTGATAATGTTCTCATCGCCCAAGAATTTATGCATGATCTTCAAAGAGCCCCAGCTAGTCGCTGTCTTATGGCGGTAAAGCTTGACATGGAGAGAGCTTATGATAGGATGAGTTGGTCTTTCTTACATCGCTCGCTCCAGGAGTTTGGGTTTCATGAGTTGTTCATCAAGTGGATCTTGGCTTGTATTCTAAGGCCTTCTTTTTCTCTGATTATCAATGGATGCCCGACGGAGTTTTTCAATTCTACTGTTGGTCTGAGGCAGGGGTGTCCATTATCCCCTTTATTGTTCATTCTTGCTGCGGATGATCTTTCTCGTGCTTTTCATCAGGCACAGCAGAATCAGAGGATTGTCCCTTTTATGGCTGGGAGCCTGGGCCCTGCGGTCTCCCATCTTCTTTTCGCTGACGACTGTATTCTTCTGGGTCAGGCTACCATTGAAAATGCGGCTTCCTTACATTCAATTGTGCAGAATTATTGTCTGGCTTCGGGTCAGAGGGTTAACTACCTCAAATCCTCTTTATGTTTCAGCCCGAAGACCAACAGATCTACTAGGGAAGCCATTACTAATCTGTCAGGCATATCTACTCTAACTGATCGATTTTTGTATCTGGGGATCCCCATTACAGGTAGACGTCCCCGTTGTTCTGATTTTGCTGAGTTCGAGAGGAGGGTTCGTTAGCCCCTTGAGGGGTGGCAGGTCACTAGTTTATCTATGATGGCCAGGGTCATTATTATTCGATCGGTTCTCTCATCGCTTCCTCTGTATCTTCTGTCGAATACTGCTATTCCGACTACCTGTCTTAGAAGAATTGAGAGATGCTTCAGAGACTTCCTTTGGGCCTCTATGCAAGATGGTCATGGAATGCATTTATTATCCTGGGACACGGTTTGTATGCCTATCCAAGAAGGCGGCCTTGGGATTCATTCTCTGATTGTTAGAAGAGAAGCTCTGCTTGCTAGACATGCTTTGCGATTTCTCTTGGAGCCGCAGTGTCTGTGGAGCTCTCTGATGCGAGCGAGGTATGGGGAATGGACATCCGGCTTGCCTATTCTGTCGATCCGCGGATCATCCTACTTTTGGAAGGAGATTTGCAGATATGGTCAGCTTATCCTGGAGAATGTTTCATGGAGTATAGGAGATGGTTATTTGATCGATGTTATCCAGGATACTTGGATTTCTGAGCTCCCCCTTTCGAGATGGCCCTCCTTTATGAATATGGACGCCCCCTCCAGTTTAAGGGTTAAGGATCTAATTTTCAGGGATTCCCACACTTGGCATATCCCCACGGTGACATGGTTATTCGGGGAGGAGCTTTCTCGGCGGATCCTATCTATGCCTCTTATGCTTGGCTATGGTGGTGATTCTAGGCTTTGGCAGAGATCGTGTCTCTCTAGGGCTCCCTCCAAGGATCTTATGAGGATTTTCAGGCCTCAGTCTTGGCGCATTGAGGATGCTGCTTGGATTTGGAAGCTTCCAACCATTCCTAGGATCCAGCTTTTTATTTGGAAGCTTCTTTGGGGCTGCCTTCCTACGTCTGCTCTTCTCTCTAGGAGGGGTATGTCTATTCAGCCGAACTGTTCTTTTTGTCGGCTGGAGGAGGAGACCGATGACCACGCTATCTTTCTTTGCCCTAGAGCTCAACGGATATGGCATCTGATGGGTTTTTCTAGTAGATTTGATGAAACAGCATCTCCGCGCTCCTCCTTTTTTCATGATATTCGATGGGGATCTCAGCATAAGAGTGGTCTCTGGGCTGCCACGGCATATCAGATATGGCTGTCAAGGAATGATTTCATTTTTTCTAATACCACTGCTTCTCCCCATAGGGTTGTGAGGAAGATAAGATTGCTGATTATGGACTATGGTCGTGTCTTCTCCGGTGTTGGTTTTGGCTCATCTCGCCGCTGGGGTTCCCCTGCTGCTTCGGTAGCGAATCGGTATCCGGTTTTCATCCATTGGGAGCCCCCCCCTCCAGGGTATGTCAAAATCAACTTCGATGGGAGTGTTCGTGGTAGAACTGCTGGTTCTGCGTTTATCATCCGTGGGGAGGCGGGTGATTTGTTGGTGGCAGGAGGTTTTGGTGCTCTTGACTATTCTGTCCTGATGACGGAGCTCTATGCGGCTTGGGCAGAAATTTCTTATGTCGTTCGGATTCTCCGCGCTCATCGGATCATGATCGAGGGTGATTCTATGACGGTCATCTCTTGGTTGCAGAAGGAGAATTATTCTGATGGACCCTCTAATCCAATCTTGAGGGATATTTACTCTCTCCTGCGAGGGAACGGCTCGGTCCTGATTCGCCATATATATCGGGAAGCCAATGCGGTTGCTGATTGGGCGGCTTCCTTTATGGCTCAACATACTGGCTCATGGATTTGGAGGCCTGGAGATCACTGTCCTACTTTTCTTCAGCATATTTTATTTTCTGATGTATCTGGGCTGATTCACACGAGACTTGTGTGATCGCCCGTTTGTAACCAAATATATATATATATATATATTTTGTTGCTGTTATAATGGTTATTATCTTAAAATGCATTTCAAGATTCTTACGTGTGCGCTCGCATATATATATATATATATATATATATATATATATATATATATATAGTATTTTTAATAATATTTTATAAAAATAATTTCCTAAAATAAGGTACTTCTCAAATTATTGGTTAGAATGGGATGGTGTAGACTAATGAAAATCATCAATTGGACGGATAATTTTACATGATGATATCGAAGAGATGGCTTCACTCAAGTAGAAATCATTTATTTAATTGATAATTTTAGTTTTTTTTATTTTCATTAATTTCAAATTTAAGTTGGTAATGAGTGTCGACTTCGCCTTGAAGTTGGCAAAACAAAAAAAAAATCTGTTGAACAGATGGTTTTGTTTGGGTAAAAATTATTTATTCAATAGTTGATTTTATCTTTTTTTGGATATCAAATTAAAGTTAGTGGTGGATGTTGATAAAGGAAGCCATTAGTTCAATTGAGAATTCTCATTTGTATAACCTATCATCACATTCGTTTATAGGGCAAATCTATGCCCTCTTCTTGGTCCTCCTGCCATTGATATCAGTTAGTAGATTTGGACATGGTTGCCATTGCTCCTTCTCAAGTTGTAGTCTCCCTCGAAGCATCAATCATAATGATTGTCTACTTCTAACTTGGCAGAGAAGAGTTTAATCGATCCTTTAGTTTCTCATTTTCTTTGTTTTTCTATTCCTATTTTAATTTTCAATAATAGAAAGAGTGTAACTTACCTTCAATCTGATGACATATTGTTGGTTTGCTTTATGATGAGAGGTAAAATCGTCATTGCATTGTTGACCACTCACATCGGCGATGGGGTCGCGCCCAGTCCAAATGCCCTGCTTGCCAACTGGCCGGCTAGCATGACATTCTAGCAACAAGAGTCTCCTCGTAATGAAGAAAGAGAACAAGAGGGAAAAAAAAGGGCCACGTCATGTGCGTGGGTTCTCCCAAGGGCCCCCTCATTAATATCTGGCAGTCAAATCAATAGGCTAGAGCATTTAATGGTGCAAAAATGGTCATAATGACCTAGCCAGCATTTAATGGAATAAAAGAGAGGAGAAAGCATACTTCGGCCAACATGCCTCGAAAAATATAGTTCGACAAATATACTTCGGCCAACATAACTCGGCCATCACAGCTTGGCCAACATAGCTCGGCCAGCCTCAGCCTCAGCCAGCTTCAGCATAGCTCGGCCAACATAGCTCGGCCAGCATAGCTCGGCCAGCCTCAGCCTCAGCCAGCTTCAGCATAGCTCGGCCAACATAGCTCGGCCAGCGTAGCTCAGCCAGCCTCAGCCTCAGCCAGCTTCAGCATAGCTCGGCCAACATAGCTCGGCCAACATAGCTTGGCCAGCCTCAGCATCAGCCAGCTTCAGCATAGCTCAGCCAGCATAGCTCGACCAACATGCCTCGGTAAATATAGTTCAGCAAATATAGTTCGGCTTCTGCAACCACGCTATGTCCTTTGCATCAAGGCATTTATGACCTCATAAAGGCCACATATATCCACGCATTCAATGCCTTATTTTCTTCCCTGCTTTAAGGCATTTATGGCTGCCATGTTCGCCCTTTATGCCTCGGCACCTACCTCCGCCGAGCCTCCGCCAGCCATGATGACTGAACCACAACACCTATGCGGAATCTGGCGCGGGAGAGTTCAAATTCACTGTAACAGAATAAGATTTCAAACAAGGAATCATGCCAAAACGTGGCCTAGGACCTACAATAGTGGCCTAGGGACCATGCAACCACTGAGTCTCGAGCCATCGGCAAGCTCTCCCCGCCTCCCAGCCGTCGATCCTCTAACTAACCAGATATAGATCCTACCGGCCCTGTAACAACCTGATTCGAATCCGTTTCGAATCCCAACAACTTTCAGACCTCATCCAGAGCACGTCCAAGAAGTCAGGTGACCGCCTATAAATACTACCACCCTCAAGCCTCTCAGGTACGGCTATTCTACGCCCATTTTTCATTCGCAGTTCTCATACTCCATCATGAAAGCTCCCACGAGAGCTCGGAGGAACTCTTCCTGGGGGATCCTTCTCCCTATATTTGTTGATTGCTGGTCTCCACTGACTTGGGCATCGGAGGGTCTTCCGCAGAGGGCCACCCCCAACGCCTCTCGCGTGAGGACTGTCTTACAGGTCCGCCTAGGAGGGAGCCCGCACTGCAGCCCGATCGCGCCCGAGTCGAAGGATGGATTTCAGCGGCAACAGATTGGCGCTAGAAGGAGGGGCCTCAAGTCCCGTTAAACTTGAAAAAAGGAGACAAGGATCTCGATCTGGAAGAGAACCTCTCCAATGGCTAATCGGAGAAGGGCAACTTCTGAAGCCCAGGACCAGGTCGCCTTCCAGAGACCCGATTCGATGAGTATCGTGGCACTGCCGCCGCCACCAGCTGAGACTCCGTCCCCACCAGCTGTCCCAGTGACCCAGGACCCGTTCGCTACACTGGTCCAGCAGGTCCAGGCCCTGACCCGTCTAGTTCAGGAGCGCCATATAGCTCCTCATCCAGTTATAGCTACCCCTGCTCCATGCCTCCCAAAAGAGGCCGCAGCTCCTCTTTCTCCAGCCACTTCTCCTGGTCTGCATGGAGTTGCGGACCCCCCATATCAACCTAAGGAGGCCAGACCAGTCCCGCAAGGGGGCTGCGACAAGGATCTCCCCAGATCTCGGCGGGCCCGATCCATATCTCCGGTGTTCTCTCGCCACGACTCGACGCCGTCTCTGCCTTCTCCCTGCCTTGGCACAACAAATCGGCTTCCATAGCCGAACTATGCGCACCAAGGCATTTATGGCCTCATAAAGGCCATGTGCATCTACCTGCTTTAAGGCATTTAATGCCTTATCTCCTTCCATCATTAAGGCATTTATGGCTGCCGCGTTGCCCCCTAGGCATCTTTTGCGTGAGGAAGGATGGCGTCATAAAGCCAAGACAAGGAGTTCTTGACTCCAAGCTTTACAGAAGTCCAACGTCTAGCTTCAACCTCGGCCAGTGGATCTACCGCACCACACAGAGAGTCCCCACAGGCGAGACCCCGTTATGGATGGCCTTCGGCGTAGAAGCTGTCATCCCCGTGGAGATAGGACCCCCCTATCCGCGGATGCTATCATGCCTCCAGAGTCAAATGGAGATCTTTCTTGCCCGGCGACCTTGTTCTCCGGAAAGCATCTGTCTCCAAACCGCTGGAGCAAGAAAACTGGCACCAAATTGGGAAGGCCCCTACCAAGTGGCGGAGACCATTGGACCGGGAACCTACAAGCTGCATGATCTAAACGGAAAGTCTGTCCCCCGGACGTGGAACTCGGGTAATCTCCGTAAGTATTATCAATAGGGTATGTCCTCTATAAGTCCATTTTGATATGCCTTATTATACCTTCCTGTCGGCATGTATTTTCGTAATTTGCAACGTGAATCATCACACATTATGTTGCCAAAGATTGCGAAAAGAAACAGGTGCTGCTCACCAATCCTCGGCACGACCGAGTTGCCTATTTGCACAAGAAATCTCCGAACCTTGGCAGGGCCAAGTAAAAATCTCCGAACCTCGGCTAGGCCGAGCAATGATCTCTGAAGCCTCGGCCAGAGTCGGAGTGCATCTCTCACTATTGGAAGCCCCGGCCAGAGCCGGAGTGCATCTCTCATTATTGGAAGCCCCGGCCAGAGCCGGAGTGCATCTCTTATTACCAGAAGCCCCGGCCAGAGCCGAAGTGCGTAAGCCCCGGTCAGAGCCGGAGTGCATCTCTCATTATCGGAAGCCCCGGCCAGAGCCAGAGTGCATCTCTCACTATTGGAAGCCCTGGCCAGAGCCGAAGTGCGTAAGCCCCGGTTAGAGCCAGAGTGCATCTCTTATTACCGAAAGCCCCGGCCAGAGCCAGAGTGCATCTCCTATTTATCTAAAACCTCGGCCAAGACCGAGTGACATATCAGAACCCTCGGCTAAAAGCTGAGGAAGTTTGTTATTAATCTTGAAGGCTCGGGAACACCGAGTAATCATTTGAAGGCTCGGCAACACCAAGTAATTTATTATTTGAAGCCTCGGTTATAACCGAGTAGCAACTATTATTTGGAAGCCTCGGTTACAACCGAGTAGCATCTTAGAAGGCTCAAAAACATCGAGTAATTATTTGAAGGCTCGGCAACGCCGAGTAATTTATTATTTGAAAGCCTTGGTTACAACCGAGTGGCATCTTGAGAAGGCTCGGCAACAACCGAGTAATATATTTCTAAAGGCTCGGCAACAACCGAGTAATAAATTCCCAGAGCATCGGCCAAAGACCGAGTGATATATTTCTGAAGGCTCGGCAACAACCGAGTAATAAATTCATCCATAAAAATATGCTCTTTCTATACCCGTTTTTATTCATTGAATTAAATTCTGTTTTTAAAGGCCTGCGAAATTCTTATGATTCTCCTTGAAAGTTGCAATAAGAAGCAGGTCGTATAAATCCTCGGCCGGGCTGAGCAATCTCCGTACCTTGGCAGCACCGAGTAAAATATAATCTTTAAATCCTTGGCTGGGCGAGCGGTCTCCAAACCTTGGCAGCGCCAAGTAAAATATAATCTTGAAGGCTTGGCTACAACCGAGTAACGGTCTCCGATCCTTGGCAGCGCCAAGTAAAATATAATCTTGAAGGCTCAAAAATACCGAGTAATTATTTGAAGGCTCGGCAACACCGAGTAATTTATTATTTGGAAGCCTCAGTTACAACCGAGTAGCATCTTGGAAGGCTTGGAAACACGAGTAATTATTTGAAAGCTCGGCAACATCGAGTAATTTATTATTTGAATCATCGGCTGCAACCGAGTAGCATCTTGGAAGGCTCGACAACATCGAGTAATTTATTTGGAAGCCTCGGTTACAATCAAGTGGCATGTTTGGAAGCCTCGGTTACAACCGAGTAGCATCTTGGGAAGGCTCGGCAACACCGAGTATTTTATTATTTAAAGCCTCGGTTACAACCGAGTAGCACCTTGGAAGGCTCGGCAACACCGAGTAATTTGTTATTTGAAGCCTCGGTCACAACCGAATGGCAATTAATATTTGAAGCCTCGGTTACAACCGAGTAGCATCTTGGAAAGGCTCGGCAACAACGAGTAATATATTTCTAAAGGCTCGGCAACAACCGAGTAATAAATTCCCAGAGCTTCCCAGAGCATCGGCCAAAGACCGAGTGATATATTTCTGAAGGCTCGGCAACAACCGAGTAATAAATTCATCCATAAAAGTATGCTCTTTCTATACCCATTTTTATTCATTGAATTAAATTCTGTTTTTAAAGGCCTGCGAAATTCTTATGACTCTCTTTGAAAGCTGCAATAAGAAGCAGGTCGTATAAATCCTCGGCCGGGCCGAGCAATCTCCGTACCTTGGCAGCGCCAAGTAAAATATAATCTTTATAATCCTTGGCTGGGCCGAGCGGTCTCCAAACCTTGGCAGCGCCAAGTAAAATATAATCTTGAAGGCTCGGTTACAACCGAGTAACGGTCTCCGATCCTTGGCAGCGCCAAGTAAATATAATCTTGAAGGCTCAAAAATACCGAGTAATTATTTGAAGGCTCGGCAACACCGAGTAATTTATTATTTGGAAGCCTCGGTTACAACCGAGTAGCATCTTGGAAGGCTCGGAAACATGAGTAATTATTTGAAAGCTCGGCAACATCAAGTAATTTATTATTTGAATCATCGGCTGCAACCGAGTAGCATCTTGGAAGGCTCGGCAACACCGAGTAATTTATTTGGAAGCCTCGGTTACAATCAAGTGGCATGTTTGGAAGCCTCGGTTACAACCGAGTAGCATCTTGGGAAGGCTCGGCAACAACGAGTAATTTGTTATTTGAAGGCTCGGCAACACTGAGTAATTTAATATTTGAAGCCTTGGTTACAACCGAGTAGCAATTAATATTTGGAAGCCTCGGTTACAACCGAGTAGCATGTTAAGAAGGCTCGGCAACAACCGAGTAATATATTTCTAAAGGCTCGGCAACAACCGAGTAATAAATTCCCAGAGCATCGGCCAAAGACCGAGTGATATATTTCTGAAGGCTCGGCAACAACCGAGTAATAAATTCATCCATAAAAGTACGCTCTTTCTAGACCCATTTTTATTCATTGAATTAAGTTTAGTTTTTAAAAGGCCTGCGAAATTTTTATAACTCCTTTAAAGTTACAATAAGAAGCAGGTCATAAAAAGCCCCTGCTAGAGCCGGAGTGCATCTCTTATTATCAAAAGCCCCGGCCAGAGCCGGAGTGCATCTCTTATTATCAAAAGCCCAGGCGTGCATCTCTTATTATCAAAAGCCCCGGCTAGAGCCGGAGTGCATCTCTTATTATTAAAAGCCCCGACCAGAGCCGGAGTGCATCTCTTATTATCAAAAGCCCCGGCCAGAGCCGGAGTGCATCTCTTATTATCAAAAGCCCCGGCCAGAACCAGAGTGCATCTCTTATTATCAAAAGCCCCGGTCAGAGCCGGAGTGCATCTCTTATTATCAAAAGCCTCGGCCGAAGACTGAGTGATATATTTCTGCAGACTCGGCCAATCCGAGTGATACAGCACTAAAGCTTCGTCCCAGCCGGATAATTTCTCGGACACTCTAGTGCAACTAAAGTACCTTATTTTACTTCAGCAAGAGGGCCACCCAGGCCTTTCTCTAACCTACACAGAGATAAAAACTTCCTCTATAGAGGATCGAATGACACGTCCCCTAAATAAGATTGCTCCAGAATTCTACTCCCTATATCCGAAATTACACTTCGGACTAGGGAGTGGGGGGCACGTGATGAGGGGTAAAATCGTCATTGCATTGTTGACCACTCACATCGGCGATGGGGTCGCGCCCAGTCCAAATGCCCTGCTTGCCAACTGGCCGGCTAGCACAACATTCTAGCAACAAGAGTCTCCTCATAATGAAGAAAGATAATAAGAGGAAAAAAAAAGGGTCACGTCATGTGCGTGGGTTCTCCCAAGGGCCCCCTCATTAATATCTGACAGTCAAATCAATAGGCTGGAGCATTTTATGGTGCAAAAACGGTCATAATGACCTAGCCAGCATTTAATGGAATAAAAAGAGAGGAGAAAGCATACTTCAGCCAACATGCCTCGGAAAATATAGTTCGGCAAATATACTTCAGCCAACATAACTCGGCCATCACAGCTCGGCCAACATAGCTCGGTCAGCATAGCTCGGCCAGCCTCAGCCTCAGCCAGCTTCAACATAGCTCGGCCAACATAGCTCGGCCAGCCTCAGCCTCAGCCAGCTTCAGCATAGCTCGGCCAACATAGCTCGGCTAGCATAGCTCGGCCAGCCTCAGCCTCAGCCAGCTTCAGCATAGCTCGACCAATATAGCTCGGCCAGCGTAGCTCGGCCAGCCTCAGCCTCAGCCAGCTTCAGCATAGCTCGGCCAACATAGCTCGGCCAGCGTAGCTCGGCCAGCCTCAGCCTCAGCCAGCTTCAGCATAGCTCGGCCAACATAGCTCGGCCAGCATAGCTCGGCCAGTCTCAGCATCAGCCAGCTTCAGCATAGCTCAGCCAGCATAGCTCGGCCAACATGCCTCGGCAAATATAGTTCGGCCTCTGCAACCACGCTATGTCTTTTGCATCAAGGCATTTATGACCTCATAAAGGCCACATATATCCACCTGCTTTAAGGAATTCAATGCCTTATTTTCTTTCCTGCTTTAAGGCATTTATGGCTGCCACGTTCGCCCTTTATGCCTCGGCACCTACCTCCGCCAGCCATGATGACTGAACCACAACACCTCTGCGGAATCTGGTGCGGGAGAGTTCAAATTCACTGTAACAGAATAAGATTCTAAACAAGGAATCATGCCAAAACGTGGCCTAGGACCTACAATAGTGGCCTAGGAACCATGCAACCACTGAGTCTCGAGCCATCGGCAAGCTCTCCCCGCCTCCCAGCCGTCGATCCTCTAACTGACCAGATATGGATCCTACCGGCCCTGTAACAACCTGATTCGAATCCGTTTCGAATCCCAACAACTTTCAGACCTCATCCAGAGCACGTCCAAGAAGTCAGGTGACCACCTATAAATACTACCACCCTCAAGCCTCTCAGGTATGGCTATTCTACGCCTATTTTTCATTCGTACTTCTCACACTCCGCCATGAAAGCTCCCACGAGAGCTCAGAGGAACTCTTCCCGGGGGATCCTTCTCCCTATATTTGTTGATTGCTGGTCTCCACTGACTTGGGCGTCGGAGGGTCTTCCGCAGAGGGCCACCCCCAACGCCTCTCACGTGAGGACTGTCTTGCAGGTTCGCCTAGGAGGGAGCCCGCACTGCAGTCCGATCGCGCCCGAGTCGAAGGACAGATTTCAGCGGCAATACTTTATAAAAATATTGTAACTTAAAAATATTATAAAAATATGAATTATATTATAAAATAAGTTTTAAATCAAATCAATATAATTTTATATGAAGTTTGATATCATTATCATTTTGTGTAAATATAAAATCCTAAAATTTGAACAATTATTGATCAACATCTCATAAATTATATTTAAATAATTTTTCTAATATTATAATTTTATTTTTATATTTAATTATATTTTAAAATTTTATTTTATATAAAAATATCTTGAACTTGATATTGGACATATCACTATTGTTCAAAGTTCTTCGATTTTGCTCTTTCAATTATGTGAATTAAAAAATTAAAAACATTATTGTTGCCGCCGGGATCCATCCTCCGACTCGGGCATGGTCGATCTCCAGGGAGAGGGGTGCGGCGGACCTGCAAAAAGAAGCCCACACGCGGAGGGACGCTGGGGGTGGTCCTCCGTGGAAGACCCTCCGACGCTCAAGTCAGTGGAGAAGAAATCGACGATCAACCAGACAGTGGGGAGGTGGATCTCTCCGGGAGACCTCTTTGGGAGCGGCCAATCGGAGGCTCCAGAGGGTGGGAGCGCCGACGAGCTGCCGGGAGAGAGGAGAGTGAGAGTGGGGGCGCAAGCGCGCAAGTGTGCGTACAGAGTTGCGTCCCTGGGGGAATTTGTGAGACTGATATTTATAGACTGTCGTTGGGTCTTGAGCGCCTTCTGGAAGGTTCGGAGGTTGTTACGATACGGAGACGGACAGAATCAGGCCGTTGTGGAGCCGTTAGAATCTGCATCTTGTTTGTTTATAGATTGACGGCTGGGAGAGCTCCTTGATGCCTCGAGATCTGGTTGAGTAGGCCTGGGGCGGTTATGATAGGCTTTAGGCCACATCCCGACATGATTCCTTGGCTAGGATGCCATTTCGATAGGCTTGGGCTCTTCCGCCTCAGGTTCCGCGGAGGTAAGTGTTAGGTTTCGGATTGCAAATGAAGCCGAGCTACGGAGGCCCGGAAGGGCCGAGCTAGAGAAGCCCGGAGGGAGCCGAGCTATGGAAGCCCGGAGGGAGCCGAGCTATGGAAGCCCGGAGAAGCCGAGCTACGGAAGCCCGGAGGGAGCCGAGCTATGGAAGCCCGGAGGGAGCCGAGCTATGGAAGCCCAGAGAAGCCGAGCTACGAAAGCCCGGAGGGAGCCGAGCTATGGAAGCCCGGAGGGAGCCGAGCTATGGAAGCCCAGAGAAGCCGAGCTACGAAAGCCCGGAGGGAGCCGAGCTATGGAAGCCCGGAGGGAGCCGAGCCACGGAAGCCCGGAGGGGCCGAGCTACGGAAGCCCGGAGGGGGCCGAGCTATGGAAGCCCGAAGGGAGCCAAGCCACGGAAGCCCGGAGGGGCCGAGCTACGGAAGCCCGGAGGGGGCCGAGCTATGGAAGCCCGGAGAAGCCGAGCTATGGAAGCCCGGAGAAGCCGAGCTACGAAAGCCCGGAGGGGGCCGAGCTATGGAAGCCCGGAGGGAGCCGAGCCACGGAAGCCCGGAGGGGCCGAGCTACGGAAGCTCGGAGGGGGCCGAGCTATGGAAGCCCGGAGAAGCCGAGCTACGGAAGCCCGGAGGGGGCCGAGCTACGGAAGCCCGGAGGGGGCCGAGCTATGGAAGCCCGGAGAAGCCGAGCTACGGAAGCCCGGAGGGAGCCGAGCTACGGAAGCCCGGAGGAGCCGAGCCACGGAAGCCCGGATGGGACGAAGGGAGGAGGTTAGCCTTAACCGCCTCGCACGGATATTAACGTAATGATGATTTTACCCCTCAACACATGCCCTCCACTCTCTAGTTCGAAGCGTAGGCTCGAGCATAGGGAGTACAAGTTCGAATGGCACATTCCAGATGGGACGTCTTGGCTTGGACAGCTCGCGCAATGATGCCCTAATTAATGCGACGGGGCCACCCAGCCTTCGGGGCTAAGGCTCCTCCACAAGTGACGATTAAGATCGCGCCATGCTTCGAAACCCGATCGATCGGTGTTTATCGAGGCGATTCCGGACGTCTGGGATGGGACGCCCCGCCTCTTCAGGGCGGCTTTCTTGGCGGAGAAGCAAAGTGACGGCCGTACTGCGTATATATATGTGCGTGTGCGCTCGGCGTCTTCTCGTTTGCTTTCAAAAAGGGTTCTGGCCTTCATCTTCCTCGACGCTTATTGTTTTCGTTTGGTACCCCTTTCAATGGCGATGAGCCCCGATGATGTGGCCTCCGAGATCGTTGCCGAGGACCTGAGGAGGATTCATCAGCGATATGGCTTGCCCTTGGACGTCGTCCTACGGGTGCCGGAGCCCGATGATAGAGTTACCCGGGATCTAGAGTCCGGGGTCTTCATCTACGAGGATAGTCTGAAGGCGGGTCTTCGTTTTCCTCTCCACCCCCTGGTGAAGGAGATCATGACCCATTACAATATCAGCCCGCCAATGGTGGCCCCGAACAGTTGGCGGAATATCATCGGATTCATCTCGATGTGCCACCAGATTCGGATCGTAGCCACTCTTCCCCTTTTCCACACTTGTTACCACCTGATTCCTGGGAGGAAGTCGGAGTGGCCCTATATCGGGCCCCGGAGATCCTTCAACGTTATCGCGGATAAGCCCTCTTCCATCAAGGGGTGGAAGAGCCGGTTTATTATCGCGGAGGGGAATGTCAGTTCCGATTTCCCTCGGCGATGGGGGGATGTTGCAAGGGATGCGGAGACATCCGGCTTTGTCGGCGCAGGAGGAGAAGGACTTGGACGTCCTCTGCAACGGGCAAGTATTTTCGGCTAACGACCTGCTATCGGAGGGGGCCCTCTTCGCAGCCGGGCTCAGCCCCCTGGACCCGCAAGGTGAGTCTCTTTCGTGCCGTGTATTTTTTGATTAGTGTGCTTGATTTTGAGCACGTGTGCTCTATTCTAATAGCTGCAAGGTCGGCGTTGTCAAACCTCTCCAAGAGGAAGAGAGGGAAACGTCCCGGGGAAGGTAGCGGCGCGGACAGTGGCGGCCCGTAAAAAGGACTCATGCTTCCGCGAGGAGTCCGTCGGATGCCGGGGCAGTCATGGCAGAAGCGCCGGGGCGAAGGAGAGCCCGGGGAGGGCGGTTATAGCCTCCGACCCTCTCGTGTTGGAGATATCGGACAGCTCAGATGAGGCTCCGATGGCTCATCCGACCGCGTCCCCCTGAAAGAGGAAACAGTGATGGATTTGGCGGAGGTGGTCATCGCGAGGAGCCTACCGTTCCCGCGGGACCACCATTGGCTCTGGTAGGAGAGGGAGAGGCGGCAGCCGCAGCTGGAGAGGTGCAGGGGGAGTCTTCTCCCGGTCTCACTGCAGGGGAGTCTGGAAGTAGTGAGGCAGGTCAGACCGAGGCGCCGGGGGAGATGCAAGTGGTAGACAGGCCGGGACCTCGGGGGCCCGGTGGCGGAGACACAAATGGTGGTGACCAAGGGAGGGGCGTCGAAGGAGGAGACGCGGCAAGGCGGGAGCTCCGCATTGGGAGCTTCTTCGAGAAAGGTTTTGGGGAGGCTGGCGCTTGGGCTGGCTGAATTATCTGAAGAAACCCAAGCCAGGGCCTTGGTAGAGGAGGCTGGGAAGTTGAAGGCCTCTCAGGTGGAGGCCGCCCAGGCTGGTCCTTCAGGCGGGGTTGGCCCATTCGCAGCTCGGACACTAGTATGAGGAGGCGTTTCTGCCATGATAAGTCGGCCTTGTATCCGGGCGCGGATCCTTCAGCGGACAAATTCGCCGACCTGGGGCTGGTCGATGCTGCGTTTGGGCAGCAAGGCATGGCAGAGAGTATCCATCTTCTTTCCGACATCGATAACACAACCTTGATGAGGATGACTCGGGCCTATGCCTCGCGGGTGAGTTACTTTTCTTGTGCGATAGATGTTTCTCGATTGACCCTATCGTGGGCTCTTATTCAATTTTTGCCTTTGCAGAGCGTTTTGCTTTCTCGGGCGATTTGCTGGCGCTTGAGTTTGGCGACGGGGGCCAGTGTCCAGGCCAGGAGGGAGAATGTCGAGCTCCAGTCGCGGCTGAAGGTGTCTGAGCAGTTTGAAGAGCTCATGGACACGATGGATAGGAACTTGAAGGGGGCAAGGGCGGCACATCAGGTCGCCCTGGCCGAGGTGTCCAAGCAAAGCGCAGGGCGGAGGAGTTGCAGGAACTCCTGGCGAAAAACGACAATGCGTGCTTGGAGTTGGCCAGAATTGAGTCAAACATTCCTTGGAGGTGAAGGCGATGCAGAAAGAACATAGCGAGAGTATAGGTCGGCTGGGGAGAGAAGCTGCCGACGAGAGGAAGCGTTTAACCAGGATGCTTGGCAAGGTGGAGGAGCGACTGAAGCGCCGCGATAGCGAAATTGCCCATTTGAAAGAGCGCTAAGTGGCAACAAGGGGTGATAGCTCGGGTGAACAACGAGCTAACCCAAGCCAGGAGGCAATCGGAGCCAAGCAGTTGAAGATCAGCATCTGCAGGAGAGAGTTGAGCTGGTCGGGGCTGATAGGACAAGAGCCAGAGTGAGGCTGAGGAGTTGGCCAAGAGGTTGGCCGAGCGAGAGGGGGAGGTACGCTCTTATTTTTCCCCTTTTGTTTTTCTACTGGGTTCTCGCAATGCGATTTGATTTTGGGTTTTCAGATGGCGAAGATGGAGTCGGAGGTTCGGGCTCTTCAAGGTGAGCTCGCGTCCACTCGCAATAGGAGCTCGGAGCTCGAGACGCGGGCTAGCGAGCTCGAGGAGCAAAACGTCATCCTGAAGGCCCAGGTGATTGAGGCTGAGAAACAGACGGCGGAGGCCAAGACGCAGCTCGCCATACTCAGGGGGAGGCAAGACGCTATCAGCGTTGACGCCTTCCATCATGGGAAGGAGGAGTGCAAACAGCAGATTCTCAGCGAGCACCCGGAATGGGACCTTTCTTTCCTGAGCGCTGAAGATCCCGATGGCGAGTCTGAAGAAGAGGAAGACGAATATGTGATGTTTCTGACGCCGAACTTGGCGCGCCCCTGGTCCCAGCGAAGCTGCAGCTTCTGAGGGACGGTCGCAACTGCCGTAGAGGGGGTAAAAATATTAGAGAAGGGCGAAGTCTAGTCACGCTTCTGCAGATGTACTGAGGGTTCCTCCAAAGCTGGTGCGGCTCCCGGATCCTTAGGAGCCATTCTTGTATCTTCATCTTTTAGACATTTGTCTGACGTTTCTTAATAAAGGAATTTCCTGTTTCCACTTAGTGTTTTCTTGCGTGACCTTGCTGTCGTTTCCGCCTCGATTGTGAGCGACTGTGGCTTACTGACGCCCTTTGGTCACTCTTACCTCGAGATTGAAGGAAACGCACCGGCTAAGCCGATGGGCAAACCGGTCGGCCTGGGCCGACGAAGAATAATAGGTCGGCTAGAGCCGACAGGCGAAATAGGTCGGCTGGGCCGACAGGAAAAGTAGGTCGGCTGGGGCCGACAGGCAATGTAGGTCGGTTGGGGCCGACAGGCAATGTAGGTCGGCTGGGGCCGACAGGCAAAATAGGTCGGCTGGGGCCGACAGGCAAATAGGTCGGCTAGGACCGACGGGCGAAAAGGTCTTCGCGCCTTTACCATTCTGTCAATGCCCTGCTGCTCCGCAGGTGATTCGGTTTTTATTTCACCAGAACTGATGATACGGCGTAGTGGGGGGAATAAAGCTGCATCAGAGCTTTCCGGAAGGTGCTCTTTTCCCATGCGGATTGCTTTGTTGCATACGCAATTGATCGCCATTGGAGGACGTCACTTTCGAAGGACGATACTCTGGGCCCGCCAGTTTTCCGAGGTGCTGGCTGGCGATCACCCGTATTAAATGACAGTGATTCGGGATCAGGAGGAGATCTTCGTACACGTCATAACCAGGCGGTGGGCTTGGCGCGCAGTGGGGGCCTGCGCCAATCCTGAGGAGGCCACGTGGAGGCACGGCTTGGAAGTTTGAATCTCGGGACTCACAGCTTGGGTAGCTCGTTCCCGGCTCTTTTCTGCCTATAAAAAGGGGAAGAGGGGTCATGCTTGGTTATCCCCAAAGTGCCTTTCCCATCAGAGCTTCCACCATGCTCATTTCTCTGCTGCTACGAGTGGGAGGGTCGAGCTTTCCTCTCACAGGCTCCTTGCCGCCGGATAGCTGGGGCGACCGGGAGCTGCCGGAGAATGGCTCGCCCTTAGGGGATGGGTCCCGGAGATCATATGGAGAGCGCACAAGGGGGGCGCAGAGATCATACGGAGAGCGCACATATGTGCTTCCTGTGCGATCTTTGCGGCTTGCTGGGGGAGTTACGGTAGGAAGTGTATCGACACCCCGTAGCACGCATAGACTCTCCCTTTTTCGCTGGCTTGGGTTCCCGTCTCTTCTCTGAGGGGAATCCTTGCCACGGAGGGAAAATATGGGAGCAACCGGGGTCGGACGGTCCCCGGTTCTCTCGCCTGGACGGCCTGCGATCCAGCACCCCCTCCTAGGGGAGCGGGCTGGGTTGTTCGAATCCTCAGAATCAGCATCCACGGGCCATGCCCCCTTTGGATCTTTTAATTCATCCGGGGCCGTGGAGGGTTATCTCTATTATCCGTCCAGGCGGACTGGCTGTTTCGTGGTTTGCATGATTTGTCGATCCGGATGTTGGAACATCGCAACTGTCTAGGTCTGCTTTGGAGCAGTTGTCCGAGTTTTGTATTTGCCTTTATTTTATGCATTTCAATGTTCTTGTAACGCCTGTGAGGCATTTGTAATTGATCGTGATCGGCAATAAAGAGAGTTATATTCTGTTTCTCAATCTCTATCTTTTCTGTGCCGAGCTTGCTATTATTATTGCCCGTGGGGTGCCAAAGTGTTCCGCTCGTCCTTAGACGAGGGTCTCATGCCGCCCGAACCAATCGAGGTTCGTGTGTGGCGGTTCAGAGGTCGTTCGGCGAAATATGCTCCTTGCTTAGATCGGGAGTTTGATATTTTCGTGCTTCGCTTTTGCCGGAGCCCGAATTATCGTGGGTCGGCTTTGCCGAAGTTTGGGAATCGTACCTTCTCCCATTATGGTTTAGGGAACCTGTCGTTCGGCCCTGCCGAGGTTCGGAAACATTTTGGCCCTGCCAAGGTTTGGAGAATTTTGCAGCTCGGCCCTGCCGAGGTTCGGAGAATTTTGTAGCTCGGCCCTCGAGGTTCGGAGAACATTTGACTCGGCCCTGCCAAGGTTCGGAGATTTGGTAGCTCGGCCCTACCGAGTTCGGGGATTTTGTAGCTCGGCCCCGAGGTTCGGAGAACATTTTACTTGGCCCTGCCAAGGTTCACTCGGCCTGCCGAGGTAGCTCGGCCCTGCCGAGATTCGGGGACTATTTTACTTGGCCCTGCCAAGGTTCGGAGAATTTTGTAGCTCGGCCCTGCCGAGTTCGGAGAACACCTTACTTGGCCCTGCCAAGGTTCGGAGAACTGGTCACTCGGCCCTGCCGAGGTTTTGACTTGGCCCTGCCAAGGTTCGGAGAACCACTCGGCCCTGCCGAGGTTCGGAGAACTGGTCACTCGGCCCTGCCGAGGTTCGGAGGACTTGGCCCTGCCAAGGTTCGTAGCTCGGCCCTGCCGAGGTTCGGAGATATTTTACTTGGCCCTGCCAAGGTTCGGAGAATTTTGTAGCTCGGCCCTGCCGAGATTTGGAGATTCAGGCTCGAAGGGAGCGACTCAGCTGTCGTTGTAGGCCACAGCGTTAGGTCCACGCGGCGCTTGATAAAGGGGGCGCCAGAGCGGAACGGGCGGTATATGTCACGCTTTTATTGGTGCGGCCACTCCTCCCGAGGGGGCAAGTTACTGGCCGAGCCGGACTTCCACGTTTTCCGAAAAAGGGGGCGATATTAAGCGGCTTGGGGAAGCATCGAATGCATTTATTGCGAGGGCCGACAGATTGGAAAATGTTCGCTTGGGAATTTCGGACGATCTGTTCGCGTTTTCCAATTTTACTCGGGATAGGGCGTGACTCTTCGGATTCCTCGTGCATTGGGATGGTGACACGTGGCGAGTTCTCATGGGTCGGCGGTCGTGGTGCGGCCGATCGAGATACCTGCCTGGCGGGTATAAATACGACCGAGGGGCATAGGTTTCGTTTATCCCTCGGTTTAAGTTCGAAAAGATGGCCTCCCCAGCGCGATCATCAGGTGAGTCGCGT
>UESW01004545.1:322447-509322 GCA_900491605.1 Calamus simplicifolius | reverse complement strand
TTTCTGATTCCATTTATATAAAAAAGAAAAACCTTAAATCCTTCGGATTCCTTTATGAAATCTGGTTTGTCAACTTTCTCACCTTTCTCCTCCTGGGTAGAAACAAGCACCCAGGTGTTAATTAAAACATGCGAAGATGTAAGAAATCTGTATTAGGTATTCATGTTCATGAGTAAACAAAACATCATGTTTTATCCTTGTTATTTGTAGGAGAGATGAACCTCCTTTTCCATGTCTTCATGCTTATGAATTTAGGCTACTTACTATGGAAGGTATATTTATGAATCTCATAACAAAATTTGATGGCGCTTCATGCTTAGATTTATTGTGCTTGCTCCAAGCGCAAGTGTTTTTTGTCACCTTATTTCAGCGATGTTGATCATTGGAGGAATCGTCAACCAAGGTTCATCATATCAACTTGTATTACCTTATACCCAGTATACCATATGTATTAGTAAGGTGCCTGTACAATATTGAGGTTTGGTACGGCACAGGAGTTAAATCAATCCGATCCAAGTAGAACCATCTAGTTCCATATTGTACCAGCCCATACTGCCTAGTTTCCAGTAGTATCATGGCCGAGTGATAGAAAAGGGTCACTTGACCTTGTATTGGTATGATGTGTATGTCGTACCATACCATGTAGTGTACGAATCTGGTAGAAAGTACTGTTACAATGAACCTCATGATTAACTATTTCTATGTTTCAATATATAAGCTGCAGTGATCACTGGACTTTTTATCTCTGGGATCTTTAACATAAAATTAAGAGAGTTATGAACTTCTATATTTTGTAACAAACATGGGAGCCTGTTATTGCAACTCACTCTTGTCAAACACAAGCTATGAGTTGATTGGTTGAATTTTGCTTGTCAAATCGATCTTTCCATTGTTACCCTTAAAAATGTGAGTCTGAGTTGTAGATATTTTTTGACTGTTCTGCTATTCTGGGCATTTGCTAATATTGAATGTTGAGGGACTTGTTTTATGAAGGGTACTGTCTCTTTTTTTCTACAATGCCATGATAACTATTAGCTTTATCCTACTCATGATCAGTTTGTTCCTTTTGCATAATTTATGCTGATGATTAAAGGTTGCTTCCGTCTTTTTCATTCTGATCGTTAAACAAATACCAGATCTGACTCTTAGTCCTTTTTTTTCTTCTCTCTCCTTTTCTTTTGTTTTTTTTTTTTTTTTTTCTTTTCTGTATCCATATCTTCATCCACATGTTTTATCATGCATCCTTCTTTGCATTAACATTACTGCATTCATCATATGCAGTCATTCTCTTTTCTTTTTGTACCTGGAGACCCAAATTTCCATCTTAGCAGTGCCAAGTTTTTCTCAAGTCTCACTGCATGTGACAGTGACCTACCATTGTAGAAGCAAATGTCCACTTCATCCACCTGGCTTTTTACTATTTTGCTGTGTATGCATCACCTATCAACTTGATCTGGTTTCAGCCAAAAACTTTATTTTCCTTTTTCTTATCCAAAGATTTATATTATCAGATCAGGCATTTGAAAGAAGGTGGATACATACCCATTGTATGATATTTACATTTGATGCACCCTGGCCTGCCTCATGAATAAAAAGACTAAATAGGAGGGGGGCCTGATGGCACACTCACCACCATGTCGTGTAAGTGCTATATTTATTAAATCTTGAAGAAACATATGGTAAGTTATTACTCTATGGTTTCACCATTGGTTTACAGTCTCATACATGCATGCAGATTATATATATGAAATAAAATTGCGAGTTCTTACACCAGCATGAGTAGTAATGGAGAATTATTGCCATACCATGTTGTTTTCTATTGAGTAGCTCACTTCTTACGAGTGGAGCTGTCTTTAAAATCTTCTTGCTCTTTCATCCCATTTGAAAGCTTTTCCCTCTCCTTCATTATATCATCTTCTCCTGCTATTTAACCTAGTTAATGCTGCAGAGTTACTCGATTTTTGAATATAGAAGTGAGTACCTATAACCACTTTCAAATTGTTTTGGTTGATGTGCACAAATATTGATGAAAAGAACCACAAGCATGTGACATGCATGGGTGGATATTGGATTAAGATAAAATATCTTCTGAGAAAGTGGATCACTTCCCATTTTAGGCCTCTGGTTGGGATTTTGAGATGCAAGAGGGATGGCTAAACATGGATCTGACTAGACCTATAATGTGGGTCTGTTGGTTGTGTTCAAGTCTCTCAAATAGATCGAATTTTTCATTCCACCAGCATTTTATCTGGCTGAAGAGGATTGAACTTAGACCTATTCTCGATTTAATGCAAACTCTTATTCAGCTCATCTTCATGACTATTGAGTCATGACTTACTGTTATGTTTCCAAAATTTCTGTCCTTCCTCCTGCTTCCATACTTGAGTTCGATCATTTTGGACCTCTTTATTTTCCACAATTGCCTTTCCAGATATCTAACACCTATTCTCAAGACGAAAGTATCATTTGCAGTTCTACATGACAATTTTTAGTTTATATAATGGGCCTATTGCACAATTCTGGTTCAAGCTCAAAACCAACCTGACTTGAATCAGATGGCTAAATTGGTTAGTTATGCATTTGTTCCTATTCAGAGATCAATTTTGGTTGCATCTCACTCACGAAGAATATGGATCTGATCCCATCCATATGCATGCCCTACTTGGTATACTTAGAGTGCACTCAACTCAACTCATCTAAGCCTTTTTCTAACTACATAGGGTCAGCTACATGAATTTGCTTCCTCCACTGCTCTATTCAGGACTAAGTCGACACTCAAATTGCAAATAGTTATATCTTTTTTAATTCTTTTTGTCCACGTCAGTTTTGGTCTACCTTTACCTCTATCAGTACCATGGACTGCTAAATCAACTTGGTATACTTGGAGTATGTTGGAATAAATCAACTTGAGTACTTCTGATTTTATTTGAGGGTGAAAACTATGTGATGTTTATGGTAAATTCATATTGTGCATTTTGGTGTGTTGTATGGTATGTTGAACTTTTCTAAATTACTGAATAATTGAATTGTTATGTTTTGTTTTGTCTCATACGAGCATGATGAATTTAGTTATTTATTCTAGAAAAGAAAAATAAAGCATGTGACCCACAGCTGTATAAACTATAACACTTAATCTTAAAGAACTTATGGACCATCATTACATGTGCATTGTGGAAAGTTTCATCTGGTACAAATATATTGTGGTTGTTTCAAACCAAATGGTAAGTCTTTTAAGTTTGGATTTTTGGAGGGAAAGAAAGGGGAGAGTAAAAAGAAGAAAAGGAATGAAAGGGAAAGAAATGAAAATGAAGGATTGTTCTCCTTCTCTTGTTTGGAAAGAATGGAAGGGAAAAGAAATGTAATATCAATTATCTTGTTTGGATAGAAGGGAAGGAAAAAAAAAGAAGAGTTATGTGACAATTATATTCATCCACACGTCACATGATATATGTGTTCATTTATATTATCATTAATTATAGTTGGGAAACGGGGCATCAACCCCAGATTCTATTTTTACATTAATTAAAACATGTAATAATAGAAAAAAAATATTGAAAAAATTATTAAAATAATAAGTTAAAAGAGATGATAAATCATAGAATTTGTTAGAATGAATAACTAATCCTTATTGCTAAAAAAAAAAGAGACGATAGAACGAGGGAAGAAGAGAAGATGAGGCAGTAAATGGGTTTGCTTCTTTCTTGATCTACTACATAGAGTTCTAGCACAATCAAAAGAGAAGAAAATCCATTAGAGTTCCACTGCAATTATTTTGTAAGTGATTGTTAACATTAGAAAGTCTAATGCAATAGTAGAAAATGCTCTCATCTTCTTCTTCTTCCTTTCTCGACGTTGACGCTTGCGTTCCTCCTCGTGCTGCTGTTTTGAGAATCGTAGCGCTAGAACGAAGAGTAGGAAATGAACTCTAGAATGAAGAGTAGGAAATGAACCGTCGAAATGAGAAAAATGAAAAAAAAATGTAGAGAATGAAAGGATATTTTAGTCTTTCAAAAAACAACTTACACATTCTTTCCGCGTTACCCTAATTTGGGGTTAATAAATTTATGGTCGTTGAGAGAGAAATAAGGGGAAGTGGTTATTCTCATTCTCTTTTTTTTTTTTTTTTTTTTCTTTTTCTTATACCTTCCTCAACTTACTTTTTTTTCTTTTTTTCCGTCCCCTTTCCTTCGTTCCCTTACATCCAAACAGTCCCTAAACCATCCAATACCAGTTGATCAACTATTGCTGTCTTTATTTGTGAATGATCCCGTGTCAGAAAATGTCCGCTATGAAATGTAGCTCATGCCTGCAAAACTTCACTTTTTGGGAGAATTTTTTTTGTGACCATATGAATATTTCTGTATCACAATTTTAAACAATTTTTTTAAACAATGGGTCAGGCAACTAATTCTTGCTCTTTGCTGATGAGTAGTTGCCGTGCTTGTCGCTGATAAGTTGCTTCTGTTTCTCCTTATACAGTGGTTGGTTGGATGACCGGTCCAAGCCCATTATCTTCTCGATGGCAAGGCTTGACCATGTAAAAAACATAACAGGACTGGTTGAATGCTTTGCTAAAAACGCTAAACTGAGAGAATTGGTAAACCTTGTTGTAGTTGCTGGTTACAATGATGTGAAGAAATCCAGCGACAGAGAAGAAATTCAAGAGATCGAGAAGATGCACGAACTCGTAAAGACCTATAACTTATTTGGCCAGTTCCGCTGGATATCTGCCCAGACGAACAAAGCACGAAATGGTGAGCTGTACCGCTACATTGCCGATACTGGAGGTGTTTTTGTTCAGGTATAGTTTATCATCATTTTTTTTTTTTGTGATACTTCATATATATTTTATCATAACTCCTTGGTCCGTTTTGCTGTAGCCTGCTTTTTATGAAGCATTTGGACTCACTGTTGTGGAGTCTATGACGTGTGGTCTTCCAACTTTTGCCACTTGTCATGGAGGTCCTGCAGAAATTATCGAGCATGGAGTGTCAGGTTTCCACATAGACCCCTACCATCCTGACCAGGCTGGTGAACTGATGGTTGGGTTCTTTGAGAAGTGCAAAGAAGACCCCGGTTGTTGGAAGAAGATATCTGAAGGAGGGCTCCGTCGAATCCATGAAAGGTATTTTATCTGCATCTGGGTTCTAGCTGTGGCATCATCTTTCATGAATCAGATTATCATGGATAAATGCAACAATTTCATTTGAAAACTGTAGGTATACATGGAAAATATATTCTGAAAGGCTAATGACTCTGGCTGGGGTTTATGGGTTCTGGAAGTATGTTTCAAAGCTTGAAAGGCGTGAGACACGTCGTTATCTTGAGATGTTCTACATATTGAAGTTCAGGGACTTGGTAAGTCCAATTTTCATGCAGTATTCTCCTAAAATGCTTTCTTTGATAGAAAGAATGCACAGCGTACCCAAGTCAATTTTCTAAAATATCAACTAGTGTGTGCCATAAAATATATTAATCTTTCATCTGGGTTCATGTCTCTCTTTTTACGGTATGTTCTGATCTTCCTTCTGTTTCTCTTATTATCAGGTCAAATCTGTTCCCCTTGCGGTTGATGATGCACATTAAAGTCATACCCTGGATGTTACAAATAAAACCTTTTTCGGATTTGTAGCTGCAATTCTGGTTGTACATAGACAGTCCTGATGGCAGCTAATCACCCTTGGATTTTAGAAATGGTTCAGCGTATCCCAATCCTGGCATATAAGCCAGGTGTTTGCTTCAACCTTTTCCTCCTTTAAACGATGCTTTCAATAAATATCTCGTAAGTGTATCCTTGACTAGATGCCTTCCTTTTCCAAACTTGAGTCAGCGGTTGAGCTTTTGCTGCCCTGCATGATGCTTCCTTCCAATAAGATCTATCGAGTGTATAACTTTGAGCAGATGCCGTCTCGGCAAGTTGTGTTTGCATATGGGAGAGCTTATTCACAGGAACAATGAACCATTTCACGGCATGAATGTACTACTGTGTATATATCGAAAAATAAGATCAAAGGAACAGTGATCGAGCAAGATGGCAGCTACTTTGATAAATTTGTCAGATGTGAACTGGTCGTTAGAGCTTTGCTGGGCTTTGATCAACTATGTGACTCTTGACAGAGATTGGGACGCCCATCGTCCTATTGACACGAGATAATCCAGGTTGGCCTTTTATGCACCGGAGACCTGTTTGCTTTCAACTTCCAACCCCTGAACCAACGTGGACCCATTTATATCCTATGGTTCGCTTTTTGAACTCGCTAAAACTACTTCCAACGGTTATAATTATAATTATAATTAGTTTTATGTCCGTGTGGTGCACTAATTTAAAAATAAAAAATAAAATAAAAAGTCTTAAAATTTAGGAATATTTTATATAGGTTAATTTTATAAATTGATCTATTATTTTGTAAAAATAAAATATATGATTTTATAATCATAAAGTGACGGTTTTATTTAAATTTACAAAATAGAAATAAGGTATAAAGTTTTAAAATTTATTTATTTTTAGCTTGATTTCATTTAGATTTCAAAAATAAAAATAAGATAAAAAGTTTTAGAGTTAACAAATATTTTTTATGGATTAATTTTATAAATTGAATTATTATTTTCTAAAAGAATATGAAATATATAGTTTTTATAATCGCAGGGGCGTGGATTTGATTAAAATTTAAAATATATGAGAAAAATTTAAAGTTTATATTGATATAGTATTCTATAAAATAATATGAAATTTATCATTTTTACTCAACGCAAATGTGATTGTTTGATTGAATTTTAAAAGCCAAAAATAAGTTAAAACATTTGAAATTAGTTTTTTAATTTTGGCGCTGATTTGATTTAGACTTAAAATTAAAATAAAATAAAGTTTAAAATTTATTTTTTTTCATGTTGATTTGATTTAAATTTTAAAAGAAAATAAGATAAAAAAGTTAAAATTTAGAAATTTCTTATAGGTCAATTTATAATATATAATTTTATAAAATAATTTAAAGTTTTTACATTTTTTTATATTATAAAACATTTTTAGGGTTCTAAGTTCTAACATTAGCTTGATCATCTCATAATCATATATTAAATAAATGTTAGAAATTAGGAGGCTGCAGAAATCTTCATCCTCTAAGATGAAAAGGTGGTGTATCCACGTGAGTCTTCCGTTGGACAAAATTTTATATAATGCAGCTCCTCATGCAAAGAAAGCAAATCTTTTTGGTTTATGTAATAGCAAATACTTTATATATATATATATATATATATATATATATATATATATATATATATATATATATATATATATATGTCTAAAGGTATTAAATGGGATCTGATAGATGATAACAATATACTAAATATTCTCAAGTTTATCATATATTAGGTAAAGTGATAGCTATCCGATAACCATATTTTGAAACCGTTGTCAGCCGTTTTTGCTAGGAGATTTAAATTTTTAATGATGCTTGTTGGCAATTATTTTGTTGCTGTTATAATGGTTATTATCTTAAAATGCATTTCAAGATTCTTACACACACACATATACTTTTACGATCACAACGAAAATATTTTTTTCATCATGAACGTGAGGAATAAATTCTGTTAATTTTGTTATGATCATTACGTTTTAAAACATAAGCTCTGACATTCTGTTATGCCACAAGTTTCACAAAATCTCATAAATTGATAAGAGGGATTTTGACCCAAGTAAGAATATCTATACGTTCGTACAGAAAAAAAAAAAAAAAAAATTCTCTCAAACTTTTCTTAAGTTTAGGATTGTTATCGAGAACTTCAACTTGAGCGGCGAAATATTTCCATCGAAATTCTTAATTCAAAACTTTTTACGAATATTTTTAACCGAGAGAAGCTCATTAAAGAATTTTTAATCCATCAAAGAAGGTAATCGAAGGCTCATGATGATTGAGAAGATGTCTCGGCCGCAACACAGCCCTGCTTCGACAATGGAGCAGCAACCTAAATAACCAACGTCATTACCGCCGCTTCATCGTTGACCCCTGTTGCATCTGCCAATCAGCGTCGAAGCCACCTAATCTTATCCTAACCCATTGCATTTGCCTACCACACTGGCCCAAGCAACCGAAGCATGATGTCATATTATGGTACAAGCCACCAGATTTTTAGTTTAATAGTGGCCAAATCAATGCATCCCTTTTTTTTTTTTGCCGAACAATGTTGCGATTGATTTTCGTCCGGCCCAAACCCAACGCCATTGCGGAACGACGCTGCATCGCCACGTGGAGCAGCATCTGTGTTTTGTACGCCACGTCCATATAAAATCCCCAATGGTCTCGTGACACGTGGCAAATTCAACCGAACCGGTGTGAAATTTACCGTCGGCGGGACCCACAGGCCGGATATCCCGTGGATTAGCCCAAAGGTCGGCCCTATGCTACCTCGTGGTTTCCCGTCATTCGTCCCGTACTCTTTCTTCTCGTCGACTCCGATCCCTCTTCGGATCGAGGTAGGGTTTTTCCGATGGCGACGCTCACCTCCGATCTGCTTAACCCGGTGAACCCGGCGCACCGGTTCGACGAGGCGGCGCTTCTCCGCTACGCCGCCGCCAACGTGGAGGGTTTCCCGCCACCACCGGTGGAGCTCACCGTCTCGCAGTTCGGCCACGGCCAGTCCAACCCCACCTTCTGCCTCGAAGCTGCTTCCCGAGTCTCCCCTGGGGTCATCAAACGCTACGTCTTAAGAAAGAAGCCCCCCGGGTTCTCCTCCAGTCCGCCCATGCAGTTGAGAGGGAGTTCCAGGTTTCCCTCCTCTCCTCTTCTTTTATATCCAAATTGGCTGGGTTGTGAGCTATGTATGCGATGATTGCCTAGGAAAAGAAAAGTGCCCAACTTTGGTTTCACCGTGGAGTGGAATTATGGATACTTATGCTCTTTTGAAGTAAAAATTGTTATAAAGGATGGATTTTGTTCTGGTAGCACAAAATCTGATTTTTTTTTTTTTTTTTTGGTGTTGGTTGAGTACATTGCCAGTTTTGAAGAGGTGATTATCACTCGCGCTTATGGGCTTCACCTTTCAGTTGAAAGGAGAAATAATTGAGTGTATTATCACATAGATTTATGAGACTCTTGATGCTTCAGTTTTGATAGTCTGAACGAGAAAAGTACTTTGTTCTGCTAGCCAATTGAACTTATATCGGTCATTCAGTGTAACTTCTGATGTGCTGCAATGAACCAAGTGTGTGTCGGAATTTAGGTATGCTGAGCTCTATGCCTTGTTTCATGTTTGCAACTAAACATTTTTTCCCTAGCACGTGTGATTCTTTGGAACCTTGTCCAATTCAGTCACTATGCAAAAAGCTCCTTTTTACCACATGTTGGCTGACTACAAACCAGAATTGTTTTTCTTCATTTCACCCCATCTAGCTATTTCCTATAGCTCTCTAGTAAGTTATATCAAGATTAAACGATTTATCAAATTGAATTGGAAGGGCTGGGTTCTTGGTGGTTTTTGATTTGCTTAGCAGTTTATCTCTAGTTTTGATGACTTAACACTTGTCAACTTGTCATGCATTGTGACATATTGGCTTGCCTACATTCCGATTTCACTTTTAAATTTATGTTTATCTAAGTTCAAATGTGTTTAACTAAAAGTATTTTATTAAAATTTTAAAATGTAAATGCAAGCATTTAGTCTATGTTCAATTTGCCATATATAGATAGATCTTCGTTACAATGTAACGGCTGTCATTCACTGCCCTTATTTTCTTTCATTTGTGTTTGGTTTATTATTAAATATTTGTTCAAGATTCTTTTAACAAAGAGGGTAAAAAAGAATTGTATAATGATGTTTTATAGGCTAATTTGCTATATAAATGGTTCTTGCATTTAATTTAGTAACTGTAATGCAGTCGCATATGTTATTGTAGCTATTTCTCTGCCTTTCCTGTGGTAGCCATTTAATTTGTTGATGATTGAACAGGTTCTCAAGGCATTAGGTGCTCATACAGATGTTCCTGTTCCAAAGGTTTTTCTCTGTGCACTGATACGAGCATAATTGGCACATCTTTCTATATTATGGAGTATCTGGAGGGAGGATATATCTAGACAGTAAGCTACCGGTAAGATATCTTTTGAACTTTCCTTGGTGTTGGTTGTTGGGTGCCATAATCCTTTATTTTCTTGTATTCTCTCTAATTGGTAACACTTTAGCTTATGCTATTTACAATATATGAAGTGCATACCTGGGTTAGGAAGGTCTGAGCATGCTAATCTATAACTTTTTTTTTCCCTAAAAGGAGCATTTTAACCAATTCTTCATTTCTTTGTGTCAGGGAATTTACCCTGAAAAGAGGAAGGCAGTATATGAAGCAACTGTGAAAACTCTAGCTTCACTACACAATGTTAACGTGGATTCCATTGGTCTACAAAAATTTGGCGGAGGGACAACTACTGCAAGAGACAGGTGAGTTCGTTTGGTTACTTCCTCCCGTCCATGTATAAGGATGCTTCCAGATTCTCTGGTGGGTATCTACTAATAAAAACCTTTTTATTGATAGAGTCATGCATTCTGTGGAAACAGTAGCCATTCCCTGAATAGAGTGTGAAATCTAGATGATTTGTTCTCATGACTAATGTTACTTTCTCCTGTATTCTTGTGATTTTACCATTATATAGCGAATCTTTTTGTTGCATGAAGGGAAAAAATGCAGAAAATATGACAATAATGGCATAGAGATGAGATTGTTGAGATGGATGTTTGTTAAATGGGTGGGACAGAGTAAACATGAGTACATCAGAGGAAGTTGGGAAGCTGAGCTGCTTGAGGATGAAGTAGTGAAGCTAATGGAACGGCTTGGTCATTTTGAGCAGTTTCTTATCAATTATGCTAAACTTCTACCTACTTATTTATGCATTCACATTTGAGGACCAAGTGTGAGAACTGGCTAATCGGGGTGTAAACAGCGTATGTGCATTTGTCTGGCTTTTGTGCCTCAATGTCTGTCTGTTAACCCATGCAAGCTGGTGTGTGCTTTTGATATTAGCATGCTGCTAGATGAGTGTGTCTTCAGAGTATATATTTGATTAACAAAATAAAAAAAATTAGAAAAATTATATCTTGACTAGTAATAATGAACCAGAATACCTTGCATCAATCAAATAAGCTTTGCAAATTGATGGAGATTACTTTAGGCACATTGTTAATTTTGCTTATAATATTGGATTCTGTAAATATGCTACTTCCTCTCTGTCTAGCGCTATGTCAGGTTTCATAATGCTCTTGTAAACTTTTAGATGAGCGTGAAAAATTAATATTGATATGCTGCAATGAGAATGTTTTTATGCCTGTGATAGGTAGAAAGGTGGGAAAGACAGTATCTTGCTTCAACTGGTGAAGGAAAACCTGATCGGAATCCTAAGATGCTAGATCTGGTTGGTTGGCTGAAACAGCATATTCCACATGAAGATTCTTCAGGAGCATCAGGCACCGGTCTTGTTCATGGGGACTTTCGAATTGATAACCTTGTCTTTCATCCTGTCAAGGTTGGTAATTTGCATATTGGCTCAACCGTTGGAATTGCATTTAGCTTTCAGACTCACAAATATTCAAACAAATAGCTGCATTATACCTCAGAGAGAGAGAGAGAGGGAGAGGTCTACCAAACTGAATCGGTTCCTCATACTAGTTGATGATTGGTCAGTATAGTACATACCCCATACCAGCTGATGATTGATTCGGTATGGTACCACTATGAGTACCTACCCCATACCAAAGAGAGAGAGAGAGAGAGAGAGAGAGAGAGAGAGAGAGAGAGAGAAGATGTATATCTTTGTTGCAATGGCAAGCAAAGACAGCGATTGGTGAGCGAAGACTTTGATAAGGGTCGCGATGGGCAAGAAGCAGATGAGCGAGTGCCAGAAAATGGGATTAGGGCTTCAATTGCATAGAAGAAATGTCGGGGCGAATGACAGGCTAGGGTTTCGAGCACATAATTGAGGAAGGGGGGAATCGGCAGGCTTTTGTATTTAATAAATGGGCCCATTCAACGGATCCAAACCCGCAACACGTAGCACCTTAACCTAAAACCCACGTATTGAATTGACTTGCTGAACCGATCTGATTCCCAGCTGGTTTTTTTCACCTTAAACAAACCAGTTTGAGTTAGTTCAGCCAACCGTGAGAGAGAGGGGATATAAATATTGTTTTCCAAGCTTACATCATAGACAACTCGACCATTTTGGATTGCTTTATAATGAAAATAGATATCTCTATCTTTTACGCTCTAAATTATGATTTTTTGCACTCTGAATTATGATTTTGGATTTGAAATAATAGTTCCTTCTTTTTTTGTGAAGAAAAACACAAATATGCTTGTTACATCTTAACAAACTCCATATTACAAACTAATGAAAAGAAAATTATTAAGGTTGGTACATTTTACAGAATGGTACATTTGAATTAGTTGATGTTATATATGTACATATGTGTAATTGCATATACATAGGAGTGATCCCCAATAGTGCAAGTTCATATATTTTTGTCGAGGCCAGTTTATGGTTCTTTTTTTCTAATAAAACATGAGTTACCTGGAGGTGTAGAAAGGGGAAGGAACATATGACATATTGTACTGAAAACTTGTCATATTATCGGAGTTTGAACCATTTCCTCCTTTCGGACTACAATAATGAAACAATGTTGGAGAGTGGGATATTCCCACATTGGATAAAGGTGGCTGACTTTGATACCATGTTAGCAATCCAACCCAGAAGCCTCAGCGATAGATGGATGGGTCCGTGTATTCAAGGCCACCTCATTTCCCTTGCCTGTCCAATGTAGGCTATCCCACTCTCCAACACCCTCTTGCACATGGAGAACCTGTAGGATGAAACATAAAGAAGGGTGGTAGCATGTGGAAAGCAAGGGGGATGATGGAGCAAAATGGAGATGGTTAAGGCTCTCGTTAGCAATCCAGCCTAAAAGGTTAAGCTAATAGGAGGATAGGCTTGTGTATTCAAGGCCACCTAAGGTTTCTGGCCTATCTAATGTGAGACCATCCTGCTCTCCAACAAAACTTACTAGAATTGAAAGATGCTACTTTCAACCATGGCTGTTTTGAAGGTTCTATAGCATGTTGTAATTGGATTTTGCTTTTGATCTATCTAAAGATGAGCAATGGTTATATCATCTAATACTTAACACCATTTTCTTTCGATTTGCCTTTTAATGTTTTTATTGGCCCTGAAACATCTACGCTAGGCAACAATCAGTTTGAGGTCCAGAAAAGTGATGAAAGCCTCTGGGACCATTCTGGTATTTATATGAAAAGGCCAACAATTTTCTTTCTTTTCTTCTACAGGATCAAGTTATTGGTATTCTTGATTGGGAGCTATCAACTTTGGGGAACCAAATGTGTGATGTTGCATACAGCAGCTTGGTACTCTCTCCTTTCTTTCGTTCTTTATATTATAAGTATTCTGCTTTATTTGTATTGCATCTATACTACATTCTGTAATTTATATCATTATTGCTTGTATAACATAGACACTGTTTTCTTTGCACTCATTGCCTTGTCCTTTTTTCCTGTGTTAAAAGGATTTCATGTCATCATTGAACTTGTAATTTGCTTTTTCATTCTAGTAGGCTATTGATTGTCTCTAAGTGTCTAATAGACCATGATCTTTTGATATTACTTCCAGGTGGTGAAATTTTGATGTGTCAGGATTCGAGGTGCTTTACTTTGTTTGGATCAGTTTGTCACTTTGAAAATTTATTTTTAGCTACTTTGAGAATTTGCAATAATGTAATGAATCAGTGATGGAAAAACTTATGGTTAAATTATGCCAAAACTGTCCACATGATAGTAACATGCTTTACATCTGCCTCTGATCATATGCACTTCTTAAATGATTCAACCCATATACTGTTGCTCCTCTTTCTTTTGCTGAATGGATGCTTTCGGGAGGATGGATTTCTCATCCAGGTTGTGCTAAAATATTATTGCATTTAGTTTAATGTAATGAATCTTATTAGCTGGAGTTGTTCTGACCAGGGTGTGACGCCTGATTCAAATGCTTGTTCTCTCTTTCACATTCACTTTTGAATGGTGCCACCCCATTTCAATTCAGCATCGTTTGTTGCTGACACAATTTTTTTCCCTCTAATTTACTGCTTCTTAGCTGCTTCAGATACTGAATTATTTCCCTCTGCCTCACTGCCTCTTAATGTGCTGCCAATCTGGGCAACTAAGATGTGGACTAATCATTTTCAATTGTATTGTGCACTCATGGATGAGAAATGTTGTGGTGGATACGCTACAGAACTTCATTACATCTATCTCTGTTCTTTTGGCAGCATCGAGAGAAATCACAAAATTACTTACACCCCATTTTGGGACAAACAAATTTCATAATTTTTATTGAATTCATTTACAAATCCATGTTTTACCATGTTTGGCAACATAAGAAATCATATATTTGAAATTCCTACTACTAAATCATAGAATTGCTTCTTATTAAATCCTTTCCATTTTGATAGGATTTGCAAATGAATTCTATGGAACGGAGAAAACAAATTCTTTGGACAAAATTGCCTCTTATGATTGTTAATAGTTTTTGAATAAAAATAATGTTGTTTATGCTATATTATTAGGATAAATTATTATTACATTAATAATTATTTAATATTATTATAATATATATTTATATTGTAATATATTAATGATATTATAATATATTGTGATATTAAATTATGATAAATTATATAGTATAATAATTAATACATTATTATACTCATATATAATTTTAATTATTTAATATCATATTAAATTTAAAAATCGTAATATTAATAATATAATATTATAAAGTAATAAATTGCAATATATAACATAATATTATAATATAACATTATACTATATTATAATCATAGTATATAATACAATGTTATGATTATATTATTAGATGCTAAAAAATATAATAATGCATTATTATAATATAATATAGTATGAGGTAGACTTGCTATATTTAAATGTAGACAAGTTCAGAATCCGATATCTTTCCCATTCTTGGATCCATATGAATCTGGAGCCATTCTGTTTTTTTTTTTTTTTATTTTTGGAATTCGTGAATTGTGTGGATTTAAGAGTGGGGGAGGGGAGGTGATCGGATCTAGACTTGCACATTCAAATATAGCTAAATCTACCTCATATAATATTTAATATGTATTGTATACTATTATAATGTATTGTATTAAGTATATAATATAATAAAATACTATCATAATACAATTAATATCTAATATATTTATAATAATTTTATTATTTATATCAAATTGTTATGATAAGATTATTAATTATTTTAATATATAATTGAATGTAATCATAAGATTATGGATTAATAATTTAATATGTTATTATAATGATTATTACCATAATAATAATTTTAATAATTATTATAATTATTATGTTATAATAATAATTATATTTAATTATAGAGGCAGACTTGGCTACATTCGAATGTAGCCAAGCCTATATCTAGTCACCTCCTCCACTCTTGAATCCACATAGTTTATGAATTGTAAAGATGAAAAAAGTGAGATGGCTCCAAGATCCATGTGGATCCAAAGGTGAAAAATGTGATTGAATCTTGGACTTGGCTACATTCAAATGTAACCAAGTCTATCTCTTAATTATATGTTAATTAAATATTAATAAATTATCATTATTAATTATAAGTTAATATAATTGTATTAAATTATAATTAAATATATCTAAATATAATTATAATTAATATAATTAAATGTGATTTGAGAGCATAATTAATGTAACAATTCTCAAATCAGCATTTCTAACTAATTGTTAAATAAGGGCCATTTAGGAAAATGATACATTGAATTCAGTTTTCATTTGTTTTAAACATGAGAATTCATTTAATTCCAAAATTTTATGCATAGTGGGCAAACATGAGAATTCATTTACAAATGAATCCTACTATGGAATTCATTCACAAATATAGTGACTTGTGTTCCAAATGGAGCCTTAAAGAACTAGCATTCTCTTACATGGTGCAATGTCATTCTCTCCATAGATGTGCTATTATGAATTTGCTCTAAATATATGGTTTAACTTTTGTAATTATCATCAATAGAGGTACTTTAAGTTACAGCTTGCAAGGTGTGAAATAATTATCTCAAAAGCTTGTTAAATACAGTAGTGTCGAGTCAAATTTGACTTATTACATTTTGCAGCCTTATATTGTGGATATGACGCTACTTGATAGAGAATCTTATGGAGGATTTGAATTTGATGGTGCTCCAGAGGGCATTCCTTCACTAGCTGAATACCTGGCTGTATATTGCTTTGCATCAGTAAGCACAAACTTGATGGTTCTGTTTTTAGCAATCTTCCAGTTGCAACTTCATTGGTCACATTGGCCCCTGCTCCCCTGGATTCGTACCACTGCTTAACGATTTATATGATTTTTTTTTAAAATCTCAGGGAAAACCTTGGCCAGCTGCAAGCTGGAAATTCTATGTTGCCTTTTCTTTGTTCCGTGGGGCATCTATTTTTGCAGGAATATATCACAGATGGATTTCGGTATGGACACTCCCTAATGCAAAATATCAACATTTTGTTTATTTGTACTTAGGTGCTGAACACATGCAGGGTAATGCTTCTGGTGGGGAGCGTGCTCGGTATGCTGGAAAACAAGCTAATGTTTTGATTGATTATGCCTGGGTATTTACTAATAAAAAATCTGTGCTTCCTAGTCGGCCTCCACAAGGTAATCATGTTATTAAATTTATTTCAGATCTTGTTGAGTGGTTAAGCAACTCTTTTTCATGCCTACTACTTCTGTGAGCATTCTTGTGTACATTGGATGTTCTGGTTTTATTCTTATTGTAAAGGACTTTTGTCAAGAAGAGTTTCAGATCGTTGTTGCTGAGCATGGTCTTGGTTATTGATTCCAATCCAAATTTTCAAAATTCTTTTACAATCTAAAGAGGCAAATAAATATGGAACATAGGAACTCTGAGATTAACCAAAAACATCTCCAAGATAGAAGTAAAGAATGAAATAGAGACCATATATTTTATGCTTTTTTCCCCTGGAACAGAAATGGAGAAGATACATGATGGAATGTTTTGCATAATTCATGTAGATGATAATAATCATATAATATGATATTTTGGTTTTTTTCTCATCAAAAATATAATAATGTTGAGACTGCAAACGACTACTAGGTAGTATATCTTAAAGACTATTTACATTAACCATGGACTAACATTGTTCTGTAGATGCATATTAGATATTAGAGATAATCTGCTTATTAAATATTAGTACATAGAGGGTTTAATGTACTACTAAGGCATTATGTGGAACTTAGGTATTTTCCAGGGGTGTCAGCTATACCTTTTTTTTTTTTGGGTCATCTTTCATCAAGAAAAATTTCCCAAGCGACAAACGGTGATGTTTTCATAAGTGTGAGGACAGACTTGAAGTGGACTGAACCACCTCAATGAACGAAACCTGATCGAATGTTCCTTGATGGCTTAGCTGTATTTTTAACTGAGATATTTCAAAGCATTAAATATTGAACCATCATAACCATGTGATTTAGGTGATTTTGCCCAAGCTGGATCATCTTCCTAAAAATTTATCATGGTACCCCATTCTCGAAGTACTCAAAAAGAGACTAGTAATTGAAGGTATTTAAAGCTCATTTAGATAACTTATGCTTTCAAGGCATCAAATATATTCACGCAGTTTGCTCACTGGATAAAACTCAATTCACATTTCCAGCATACTTTTTAAGATCATGACTGAGTGCTGACAACTCCATCTAGCAATGCTCTTGATGAGCGCTATATTGTAAAAGATGCTGTAAACTGTTGTTACAACTGGGAGTGGCCGTATCCTAGAGAAATATATGGTGCAAAAGGATTCATTTAAAATATCCTCATAATTTGTGGTTGATTTCGTTATGATAGTAATTTGTCTGGATAAATTCTTCTTTTATGCTCATTTTATGACAGCATGGTAGCAAATTAATTCTAATATTTAATTGTCATTTCCAATGCAGAAGTTTACATTGTTAGAATAGGACCTTAATGATCTGAACCAAAAACTGATCTCTTTTGTTTTTGCATTATTGCCATTCAGATATCGAGATAAGAAAACAATTTTTTGTTCATAGTCTGCATTCTTGGTTTATAAATACTATTATCAGGATCCTTTCTACATCAAGATTTTAATTGTTTCAGAGATCTACAGATGTTTCACTCTTGGGATATGATGTGTTCAGGTATTCTGGATTCAGAAGTTTCTCTGAAAAAGCTGGACGAAGAGAAAGAAGATTCACACCCTGCAAAGGATCAGGGGAGGTTTGTACCCAACCAAAAGGTTTTGGAACTCCGCGATAAATTATTGAAGTTCATGGAAAATCATATTTACCCAGTGGAAAACGAGTTCTACAAACTTGCACAATCAACTGAACGCTGGACAGTTCATCCAGAAGAAGAGAGATTAAAAGAATTGGCAAAGAAAGAAGGCCTATGGAACTTGTGGATTCCTGTATGCATTTTATTCATATCCTCTTTATTTTCATTAATTTTTGTGAACGTCTTATATCTGGAACCATGGAATGCTAAACCATCCCAAACTGGATGGTTTGAGGCGAATTGAATTGAACTAGTTTGAAACCGGGATGATTCGGCCTCTCAGTTCAGTAGGAGGGCGAACCAACTAAATTGACTCCAAACCAACATACTAAACTGAACCGCTCAATTCAACCTAATTTGGGATGGTTCATGGGTTAGAGCCCCTTGGTGCACCTAACTGGTAAGCTATCGGTTTGGTACAGTATACTTCACACCAAACCATACTATCTGGTACTGAAATGGTACTAGTTCCCGATATGGTGAACCTTAGCTGGAACAAATTTTGTTAGTTTTGATCTATTGCTTTCTACAGTTATACTTCTATTTAGTTTATCTTCAAGCTGTTGCTGCTTGGTTACGAAATGATGCATGTTTTATTGATAATTAGTTGTGTATGATTGTGGTTCATTTGCAGTTGGACAGTGCTGCTAGAGCAAGGGAACTGCTTTTTGGTGGAGTAGATCATCTATCACCAGGATATGAGAATGGTCTTCTGCTGGGTGCAGGGCTTTCAAACCTTGAGTATGCATACTTATGTGAGATTATGGGCCGTTCAGTTTGGGCACCACAAATTTTTAATTGTAATCCTCCAGACACTGGCAATATGGAGGTAAATGAACCATCCATCAAAGTTGTGTCCATTTTGTCCTACATGCTTTTATGACCATTTTTAATCTGGTGAAGCTTACATAGCATTTGCCATAGTTTCAGCCAAGAATGTCTTTTATTAGCAGTGGCAGTGATTCATATTTACAATTTCTTTTGCTTTTGTGGCTGCTTAATGATTGCTACATCGATGAATTATATCATTATGCAATCACTGGATTGCTTGGTGATATCTTTTTAATTTGATAAAGAACTAGTGAATTTTTTTTACTCCCTTTATGGTGACCTGGCCAGTAGACTCAAAAAGAATATGGAAATTCTTTAGTTTAAATATGACATTTAGCTTTAGTATCAAGAAACTCAAGTTTGGGGCTGAATTTGGGCCTATTCCTCGTTTTGAAGTGGAAAGTAATGAGTGTTTTTTTCATGAAAGGAACATGACCAGTGATATTTGTTTATGTTTGCTGTAACATAGGTATTGTTTTATACAGGTATTTCACATGCACCAGAAGTATATTTTTGCATCTGGATTCTTAGATGGAAAATGTCCTTGAGAATCTTCATTAGAGTCAAATGATTATTTGATGCAAGGCAACTTCAGGAGATTTTCTTTTTCTTAAAAATGACCATAAAATTTTCCATAGGTTTTTTAGCATCAATGCTTCAGCCATCCATATACTTAAATGATAAACCAAATCACTACCTTTTCTTTTCCTTGCTAATAAAGCAAGAAATTCAGCTTTCACATTTGAATGTAAAGGGATCCTTAGCTATTGAAGTTTAATGAAAAAGCAATACTGGGAACTTTTTAAATGAGATAAGAGCTGCTCAGCACTTAATCAACTTAAATAATCTCTATTATGGCTTATAATGAGCCTAACCATGGCTGGGCCGACGCTAGTGGTCCAAGAATCCCTACCCATACAAAAAATCCTATGGTTTCAATTTTTCAGCTCTGAAGCCCTATTGTTCCTGAAAAGATTATACCTTTTTGGGCCATTTGAGAATATGTTGGAAAAGAACTGTGGCCCAATTTGAGCTTAGCTGTGCCTGGAAATAGTATCCAAACTCCGGTTTGTTTGGGCCTGTCCAGCTTTGAGCATGGTTAGCCTCAGGTCAGAGGTTTAAATCTCAGGCTCTATTCTGGCTTGGGTCTGGCCTAGCCCATTGGCATCCTTGATGCCAAGGATTGTTAGAGAAATCTGTAACATAAACAGCTTATATGGTAGGCCCCATTTTTGGACATTACAAACTGTTTGGCATCTTCAATGCAAGGTTAATGATTTCATCATGGAACATCTGCCATGCTTTTGGTTGAAGCTCTGGACAATGCTACATGGGTTAAATCAAAAAAGGGTCCTTCAAATTTTTGGGTGAGTGTTGGATTGTGGACTTGTCTAAGTGTAGATCCTTGAAATTTTTGTGACTTTGGGGTAAATCAAACAAGGATCCAGGTTATGGCATTTTGCTGAGCTATCATTGGCATGTCAAGTCTGTTGATGCACTTGTTGGCAGGAATTCTTCAGCTGGAAAAGGATTAAGGTCTGAAGGCATACATTTTCGTTAAGCATGGCTGCTTGTCATTTGGATGCTAGACATTATTTTTATAGATAGCCTCTTGATAAGCTTGTAGTTCCTGTTTGTTATGAATAACTACAAGAAAGCTCTAAGTTTTGAGATATAGACTCAACTTTTAGATATAATGATTGATTGCAATGCATGCATTATGCTCATTGGATGATAATGCAACGATGCTGCCATCTACGTCTAAAAGGGCAGCTAGGAGGGGCAATGCATTACAAGAAATTTGACTTAAGAATTAACTGTTGCTCCTAGAGTATGGCAAGAAATTAGGAACTAGATGATCAGAAGAGCATGTAGGATTGGAAGAAGGTATAGGGGCAATCTGGGATGGTGAGCAAACTTGTACTAGATAATGTTTTTAGTGTGGGTTTTGGGTTATTTTTGTCACTGAGTGCGTCTTTGTTTGTTGGTATGAACTCATGCCTGTATGATGGAATTATTGTTTAAAGGAAAAAAGGATTAGTTGATGAAAGCTTGACAGAGAGGAATGTAATAGAGTGCCCCAGAGACTGACGTGTATTTAGGTTGTAGCCACTACTGTGACCTTTGTACTCTGAGAAGTTTCATTTGAGGTTGTAGACCATGAAAATGTAGATTCTAAAAGTACATATGAAATATATAGCGAAGTCTGGAAATGATGATCAATTTTAACACTATAATATGGTGATGGTTACTTGCCATTTCCTCCACACCTCTTTTTCACCATGTTAGTAACACAATTGAGTATATTTGTGATCTATGATTTGATACAAAAGGTTATAAGTACTTTTCAACATTTAACATTTATACATAATAAATATGCTGCCATTGAGGAAAGTTGATAATCTTCACAATTCCTCTTGGGTATCAATCTCTCTCCTCACTTTTGACTATTTTAAAGAAGTGTTCTTTAAGGGCAAGTAGTTGGGTATCAACCCGCCCAACCCCCCCCCCCCCCCCAACCTCAAAAAAAAAAAGGACGGAGGGAGAGTTTAAACCATGGTCTCATTTCTGCTGTTCTACCTGCTTCATGCAGTGCCTGTAGAAGTATCCTGGTTGCTTTTGTTTGATAATGCAAGCCATTGTAAGCAGATTGTAGAAGAAAGAATATTCAAACTCAATGATAAGTCATTGGGTCTTGGTGCTTTGTCAAATTCAATGAATCCATAATGTATTGATTTTGACACTGATTTTCTATTTAGGTATTGTTGAGATATGGAACCAAGGAACAACTTAAGGAGTGGCTTATTCCTTTACTAGAAGGAAAAATCCGTTCTGGATTTGCAATGACCGAACCACGAGTTGCATCTTCTGATGCAACCAATATTGAATGTTCAATTACAAGGTAAGATCATATGGCAAGTTTCAAAAATGTTTGGTTTTAAGCCGCAAATTTATCGCAGAGATACTACAGGGCCATTTGGTTCATAGTAATATATTTTGATAATTTGAGATTACCATGCAGATTACTTTGTTTGGCAATTAAAGATGGTAATTTGAGTACTAATATTTGATTTCTGGTTTCGTAAGATTATTTTAAATCATGGTAATTTGATTTCCATTTGAAAGGTGGGTATCTGATATTACTAAAATCTGTTAATCTTAAATTATAATAAATTTAATATTAATGTAATACTTAATATTTTAAACATTACTATATATTTATACAATAATATGTAGATATTAAATTTTAAATTATTAATATTTATGACCTTTCATATTACATTATTATATAAGATATTTTTAAATATTTATATTATGTATTAATATATATATATAAGGGGATATTCATTAATATTATAATAATATATTTATGTAATATTTAATAATATTATATATATATTATTTAAACATATAATATTTCTAAAATCAGTTTACAAAAAATTTTGATTTTTATCGCAACATTTCACATTCTAGCAAAAGAATAGAGAGCCACTTAAAAGATTAAAAAAAGGTTTATAACAAAATTTAAATAAAATTTAAAAATATGATGAATTGATTATCGGATTTTGTTATTATAAACCAAATATAGTAAGCTTCCATTCCTAAGAATCTGATTGCCAAGTGTAGGATTATTAGAAATGTAAGATTTTTGATAATATTGCATTAACACGAACCAAACGCTACTTATGTTCTCTTCCCAGGAAGATCACATGAAAAATTGTTAAATTTTCATCATTTGCCTTATGTTATGCTGCAAGCATTTGTTTCGTTGCTTTTTTTTTTGGGTTTATGGAATTTCTGTATGCTTGTTCATTTTCCTGTCATACAAAGTTTAAAAGAGATGAATTATGATATTGGTTCTAAGCTAGTGTGTATATCTTCTCAAAAGTCTGTAAAATACTCTTTAAGAAAGACACTTCTTTTATAAGAGTAAGCATCCTAAGTACTAAAAACACTCTAAGAACAGAGAAGCTAACATTTCTAATGATCACTTGTTAACTTCTATTTTAGGTACAGAAATCAACTTTCTGATCCTTCTGTCCTTTCTTATCCTTCAAGGTTGTTTCTCATCATTTTTTACATCGGTTATAGGTTATTTCCCATCACAACAGTCAGTAACCATGTGTTATTTGTCGACGATGTGATTGGCTAAAGTTGGGCAAGGTGAATCATAGATTGGAAGATGAAAAAAATGTACAAAAGCATAATGATGTTAAGATATTTGGGACAAAATGAAAATGAGATTATGTAATATGAATACTTGTCAAACAAAGATTTCCTTTTGACCCTGTGAAAACCAATTTTGGATGAAATTTTAAAATAGTATTTGGAAATAAAAAGAGGTGCGACTTTCATGAGTGTTTTTACAAAGTTATTATGGGTGCAACTGCAAGCACTAGTTTAGAGTATGTATGATCCAAAACCTTTAAAAGGCTAGCCAAAGATATTAGTCGGGTTCCTTGGTACTATATATTTATGTTTCCCTCCATTTAAGTCTTAGCGCTCTTGCAAGTCTAAGGATCCAAATCCAATCACAAGCACCACAATCAGCCCATTATTAGCTCCAATAGGGTTTGTGTGCAATGTCCTTCAATCCATACAGGCTCTGGCTAAGTTTGCTTTGATGCTATTTGTAACATAGGATCTCACCCAAAAAACCTAGCCAAAAGATTTTATTTGAATTCTTTGGGCCTATATTAGTATCCATGATCTATTCGATATACAACCAATGTGGGATTAAGCGCACACAAGCATTGGATCACACTTGATCCCCTTGTTTTAGGTCCTGTATCCTTGCCAAACCAAAGGTCTAAATCTAAATCCAATTACAAACACCACAAATCCAATTGCAATGTTGCTTAATTTATATGTGCTATGGGCCAAGTTTGCTTTGATATCATTTGTAACAACTAAGGACTCACCCAAACAACTAGCATGAAGGTAATATTTGGGTTCCTTGGTTCTGTATAAGTATTTAAGATCTATCCAATGCACAACTGATATGACTATACTCATGCTAGTATGGGCTCTCACATACTCTATCCATTTAAACCCGGCATTCTTGCTAGGCTAAGGATTTAAATTCAAACAAATCTAATCACAAACATCATGATTGCTAATGGTTTGTTGCAAAAGTACCGGTTTGCAGCATCCTCTAGTCCATGTGGGTCATGAGTTGGGTTCGCTCTGCTATTATTCGCAGCAACTCTGGAGTTCACTTAAAAAAGGCTAGTTAAAAGACATTATTAAGATTTATTGACTCTATATAAGCCCCTAAGATCCTCCAGTGCACAACTAATGTAGGACCAAATACATGTTGTCATGGTCTCACATAGGCACCGGCCAGTAAAAAATTGCATCCCAGCATTTAGTTTGGACTTTTTTAGGGGAAAAAAAGACATAAAGGAAAAGAAAGGTATTGCTTGGATCTAATAATTTAACAGGGTGGTTTGAGTCTAAATTGGGGGAAATGGAGAAGAAGAAAGTAAATCGATTGTTTAACATGCTTGCTTGTCTTTGTACGAATTAGTTAACTGAAAAGAAGAGCAAACTTCTTAGTGGAAAGAGGAAAGAAAGAAAGAAGGGAATTTGACTATGGCAATGAAGCATTTTAACAATAAAAACCTGATGATCGGTAATGATGGGAAGCCAGTTCCTTTTAGTTGCACCTTTGTGTTTTTTTTTTGGGGGTGCGGGACTGCTGTTGACTTGAATGGTCACAGACTAAGGTTGCTTATTTTTGTTCAGAGATTGTTCAGATCATCTATGAATTGGATCACATTCTTGTATACTAATATAAATAATATGGACTTTTCCTATGGCACTGTGGATTTTGTTTCTTTTTTTTAATAAATACTTATTTTTGCTCTTCAAATGTCATTATTCATGAAGTGGAAACATTTACCCATTCTGTTGTCTCGTTGATTGGCAACTGCCTTAAGATGTGCCCAAAATAGATTTTTTCCTTGAGCTGTTGCTGTAATGATGTTTGATGCAGACAAGGAGATTTTTATGTCATAAATGGAAGGAAGTGGTGGACAAGTGGAGCAATGGACCCTAGATGCAAAGTTCTTATAGTTATGGTGAGTTAAACTGTTGTCATCGCATGTGGTGCTGAGACACTGGAACGATATTATTTCGCTTTCTTTCTCCCCAGGAAACTAAATATATGAGTTATGCAGGGAAAAACAGATTTTACTGCTGCCAAACATAAGCAGCAGTCAATGATTTTAGTAGATATCAGTACTCCTGGTGTGCAGATAAAGAGACCATTATTGGTCTTTGGTTTCGATGATGCACCTCATGGGCACGCAGAAATAACTTTTGATAATGTGCATGTGCCAGTAAAAAATATCCTGCTTGGAGAAGGACGGGGTTTGAGATAGCTCAAGTAAGGATGAGTTAATATGTTCTTAAAGAGCTCCTGAACACTTAAAATACCTGACCGTCTTCATCTTTGCAGGGTAGGTTGGGTCCTGGAAGATTACATCATTGTATGAGACTGATAGGAGCAGCAGAACGTGGCATGCAAATGATGGTTGAAAGGGCTTTTAGAAGGAAAGTCTTTGGAAAGCTGATTGCACAGCAAGGTTCCTTTTTGTCTGACGTTGCAAAGGTAATGTTTTTGCTGACACATCCACTATAAATATAGGTTTTGAGGACTTAGGTTAACCACCTTAATCCAGAATGCAGAAAACCTGAGAACTAATGCTAGGTGGTAATAGGTCTAAAGTTGATCATCTTGGAACGAATGGACTGTCATCATTTTTTAAGATAATACCTTTTAATGGTTCTTCTGCGTGATTCCTTGCAAATAATATTTGTAGTGGTGAATGGATGCATGAGATTGATGCATGATATAAAACATAAGTACTCTGAAAATTGATATAAACCACGCATTCTGGCATATTGATATTTGCATGAAATTAGTCACAACCTAGGAGCCTCTTATTACAAGCATTTAAATATGTCATTCATTATTATTAAGGACTGCCTCCTTGGTTAAGATATGCATCCATTATTATTAAGGACTACCTTCTCAGTTAGGGTCTATTTGGTATCAGAGACAAAGAAAATTTCTCTGGAAAACCTAGGCTGCGTTTGGCTTTTGAAAACATTTTCTGTTTCAATTTTAATTTTTATTTTCTATTGTCTTGGTTATTTTCTAATCCTTAAAGTATTTTTAATGGAAAAATTTTATTTTCCTTTTTCTATTTTGATAAATTTCCTTGCAACCAACCATATATTTGAGTGGTTGTTCAAGATCTTTCCTCATAAATATTTGTCCAGTTTACCTATGGTTTTCGCTTATTTCAAACTGAGATTCGTGCTGTATCAGTTGGCTATCAGTTTTTTATAGTATTGATACATATCTTACCAACTTGAGGCATACTAAAATCAGGGGAAGGGAGAGATGTGCCTCCCTCCGAAATCATTGTTGATATTGTTGGCAGTGTGGCAGTGATGGAAGCCTAAGCCTAGCAACAAAGTTATCATCGTGAAATCCTAATTATTAGCATAGGCGGTTGTGGCACTGATGCCATCATGGGAGAGAAGTCATCGAGGATTGGGAGAGAGAGGAGAGAGAAGAGAGGATGAAGGAGAGGGGAGGCGAGGGCAATCAAGAGATGAGAGAGAGAGAGAGACGTTTTTTATAAAAATCCGGGTGTTCAGTTTTGGCACCTAGATTGACTGGCCGAACCATCTCAATTAGTAATCAGTCTGCTTTAGTGTGCTTGGAACTGCCTAAGTTAGGATGGTTCAGCACCCTTCCATGAGTAACCTTTCCTTACTCGGGCTGCAGATTGTCTCTGCACGTATTTGCAACATCTCATTGAGTAATCTCATAATATGCAGGTCCTATGTTTAATTTATCATTTTCAGTCCTTCATTGACCATCCAGCATTTTCATGCATGCATCAAGTACGTACGCCCATCATGTGAACTCTTCTGCAGTCTCAAGGACATGCAGTAAACAAACTGCACAAGTCCATGTTCTCTTCCATCCACCCTTTTTAGTAATGTTAGGATCCAACTTCCTGACTCGGAATCATTTAAATGATAGAAATTGACAAAGTGGAACTGATTGCCACGCTATTTTGTCATAATCCATATGATAGATGGAAAGAGAGAAAATTGATAATTGCTCTTTTCTGTTCGTAGAATATCCTTTTTATATGTGTTCAAGCTCCTGCAATTTTATCCTCTTTTTTTTTTTTTTGGCCATTTTCTAGCATTTTGGTTGTCTTAATCTATGATGTGTTTGCTGGAGAGCAGTGCTGACATCATGGTTTGGCACTGGGGATTTGCAGTGTCGAGTAGAGCTGGAGCAGGCAAGACTCTTAGTTCTGGAGGCAGCTGATCAGCTCGACCGGTTTGGGAACAAGAAAGCCCGAGGGATCATCGCCATGGCTAAGGTAAAATCAAGAAGGTTACCTGAATGAATCTCATTCTTCCTACTGGCTTGCTTGAGAAATAAAAACCAATCACCTCTGGCAGGTAGCAGCACCAAACATGGCCCTGAAGGTGCTCGACTTCGCAATGCAAGTTCACGGTGCTGCTGGTTTATCATCGGACACTGTTTTATCTCACTTATGGGCAACCGCACGGACTTTAAGAATTGCAGATGGCCCCGATGAAGTCCATCTAGGAACCATAGCTAAGCTCGAACTCCAAAGAGCCAGGCTATAAGACTCATGCTGCGAAGACCTTGAACAGGGTATACAATACAATAAAATAAAATAAAACCAAAATAAGATGGTCCAGGGGGGCAACAAGCTGTCAGGACTCACGATTAAAAGTTTGCTGAAACACCTAGGACGACTGGTGACTCACTATATATTTATGATTGTTATGGTGGATTTTTCAAACAAGTAAAAATTTTTGCAATATTTCTTCATGCTGTCATGGATTTGATGTGTAAACATGGATTCATTGCTCGAAATGAATTGAAATTCTGTGTGTCGGGAAAATATGTACTGAATTTCATCGGTGGAGACTTTTTCGTCTATAGGTGGTGGCATTCTTGAATTGGAATTCTCTCTAGTGGGAAAATATGTACCGAATTTCGTAGGTGCAGACTTTTTCGTCTTTAGCTGGCATTCTTGAATTATTTCCAGGGCTGAATTTATGTTGACCATAAGAAGATTTGGAGAGAACAACTGAACAAGGAAGTTTGGCCAACTTTTTTTTTTTTTTTTTTTTTTTTGGTATCGTTGGATATTACACCAGGGTGGGTCATACCCGACATATCAAAGTATAATAATAAGAAAGGAATGAGGGACAAGGGTCGTCCAGTTTCAGCTCCAGCTGTCCGAATGAGAGGCCATCCTGGCAGCAATCCAATCAGCCACTGCATTAGCTTCGCGGTAACATGACGAATCTGAATATTAGAGCTTCCAATATCATAGAGCAGATATCGCACAGCAAGAATAGTCGGCGTGATGGAACTGGGCTCCCGTCGGATCCAGCGAATGAGTGATAGAGTTGCCTTTAATGATAAGACTACGGATCCCAGGATTCGAACAGCATAGAGATGCCTGCCCATGCCGCAGACAGTTTAACCAGAGAAATTGCTAGCATCATCCATCCGCATCAAATAATAAAAGCCGATCCAGCTGTGAGCCATTGAAAACGGGAAGGACGATCTCGACTTCCTTGGCTAGACCTCATCTCCGGTCATCGGCGGTTGGCCAACCGCCCAGCAGGGGTCAATCAGCCTGAGGCAGCGGCCAATCGGCCTCCCAAACGGTGGTCAATCGGTGCCCAATCATAGGGTACCAAAAAGAAAACGACGGGAATAAGGATAGAATAACAAGAACAGGATTGGAAATAATTAGAAACAAGCTGGAATAGCCAAGGATAATGGGAATAACCAACCAGGTAGAAGAGTTTCAGAAAAAATAGATTTATAGGGTTCCAGAGGGAAAATAGGCCTATTTTTTTCCTTCCAAAACATAAACTAACATGCATATACCAAATTCATCAAATTATGAATTAATAATTCTCAATATAATAAACAAAAAACAAAGATTAAATCTAATCTTTCACATAAAAACTAAAAGTAAAGTAATATTTAATTTTTATATGTACCGATAACTTACAAATCATCTGATACCAATAATAGAAAAAGTGGATTTTGATAATTTTAATATCATGAGCATATTTATTGTAGATAATAAAAGTACTATGGCTCACTAAATTAATCATAATATTTATAGGATGATGGAAGGGCCTCTTCTTATGATAATCAACTTAATGCGGGCTCTACCCACTAATGACTGTATATTATACTGCTACAAGATGCATCAAATCATCCGATAACATGAATGGTGATCACTAATCATGATGAGTTTATATAAATTACTTTATTAATCTAACATTTATTTAATTGTGATTAGGGTTTTAATTCAAAAATGACTATATTAGACCATATAATGGTCAAATTCTAACAAGCTGTGGCCAGAGTGCTGGCCATTCGTTGCGCTGGCCAATTAATTCATCGGAAGCACTCCTTATTTCCTTCTAAGCCCACAGCAAAAACAAGCATATCTATGGGGTTTGTTATCTATCAAACCTTATGTTTCTTTGGGTTGTTTTGGAATTGAGGGTACTGGATCATTTTTGGCTTGGTTTGGAGGTGGGCAAGCTGGATTTATTTTCTTCCATCAAGTTTGGCCAATTGGCTTCCTCCAAATCTTACATCAGTGCCCTCATGTTTAAATATCCTTAATTCTTTCATTTTTGTTGACAGTACTAATCTGACAACCATTTGAACACAGATTGCCCTCTAATCCATACTGCGATGCAACGTGCATACATAAATTCTTTTTAACTTTTTCATCCAAAGCCTTTTCAATCTGCATCAGTCCGTATACGTTGTCGTTGGTTTCAATGCAAAGTAATGAGGACCAACAACTGCTTCTGGTATCCATAAATATGCTGCTTGGTAGCATCTGCTGATGGACGACGCCACTCTTTCACCCCCACCTGTTCCAAAGGCTTCGAGTCAATTATTTATGCTGTTAACACGGACCTTGCCATGGACCTCGATTGTGTTGGCTTACGCTTAAGTTAAAAGATGCCAACATGTTGATACTACTTTTTTTACACCAAATAAAAGGAGGTGGTGTTCATGTTTCTTTCCCAACTCTCAAAAATGGAAACAAGGAGGGAAAAAAAGAGAGTTCTTAACATCTTAATATCAATTCTAGGCACTGATGAATCTCAAAATGTCCTCAAATTCAAAACCAGAGGTTTTGCGTTCCTAATTATATAAAAGAGGCTTTTTCTTTTTTCCATCAAATATTTCGAGCATGTGTGTACGGGCTTGCCGAGGGAAATGTGCATCCATTCTCGCTCTTATTGTTGTTTGTTGTTGAGTTTCTTGTCCTTTCTTTTTGTCTTGATACGAGAGGAGCGATCCCCGGGTACAAATGAGCAAAAACAGAGACTATAGAGTTTCTTTTCCTTTTGGTTCCATTCTTCAACAATATATTTTGTTTTTCTTCATTAAAGTTTTATCTTCCTCCTAATTCTAAAATTAATGGCGATACTGCGTTGGTTTAATTTGCTCCAAATCTCTGTTAATGAGGCATAATTCTTCATATTAAACTAATGACTCAGTTCATTAATTTTCACCATGATTATAGCCTTAAGCTTAGATCCTGGTGTCCTCTTGATAGAAGTAAGCTTATACTTCAAAGATAATCATGTCATCTATGTACTTAGGAGATGACCGAAACTGCTCCACTACATGGGTCGGTGCCTTAGACAATTCCCTTCTTATAGTCTTCAGCTCTTGGTTCATCCTTTGTAGCTCCTACTGCTTTTGATCATATGACCTTTAGACCTTATAGTTCTTGGATGATAGTTCGGCCAACCCATCATTCTCAAGGTTTTACAAAAAGAAGGGCTCGGCGATGAGGCACTGAAGTCTCCTCCCCCTCCCCCCCCCCCCCCAACAAATAAAGCCCTAGGGTTGTAGGAGATGAGGTGTTCTATGGATTCTTAAAGCTAATGAATGAAGTGGAGTCTTGAGGTTTACAAAAATGGTGTATAAACAGTTTCGAAGTACCATAAGGAAGTTGAAAGGCCGTCATATAGTGGCCATTGAAAAAGTTAATGATAGTGCAACACAAGGCCAGGTTATTATAGCTCATAGACATATTTAAAAAGATGCACCTTAATTGCCCCACCTTGAAGCTAGCTTAGCACCCCAAATTAGCTAAAGCATGTCATGATAGGGAACCCCGGCATCGGCCTTACTTGAAAGAACTCTTCTTACTGAGTAGGAAAAAGATATTTGATTTGCTAAAATGTTAATCTATTTGAAAGAATTCTACTTGAAAGAGAGTTGATCCCTAAATGACTACTAAAAAGAATTCTTCTTATTGAGTAAGAGAGAATATCCACTCTATTAGAGAGACAATATACCTGAAAGAACTTTATTTGAGAGAAAGAGAAAGAAGATCCCTAGAAAATCGCTTGGAATAACTTTTTTTGCCAAGCAAGAGAAAAAGACCCACTCTACTAGAGAGCCGACTTGGCTCAAAAAAATTTATTTGAGAGAAAGATAGAGATCCCCAAAAGACTGCTAGAAGAATTCTCTTCATCAAGCAAAAAAGTAGATCCACTCTCTTAGAAAGTTAAACTACTTGAAAGAACTCTACTCAGGAGAAAGAAAAAGTAAATTTTGAAAAACTATTCAAAAGAACTCTCCTTACGAGTAAGAAAAGTTCGCTTTATCAAAGAGCCAAAAGAATTCTACTCAGAAAAAAGGAAGAACAGATCTCTAAAAGCTCACTTGAAAGAATTCTCTTTAGAGAAAAAGATGAGTAGATTCCACCAATAAATCCTGCTAGAAAGGCTCTTTTGCTAACAAAGAAGAGGTTTGCCCTTCAAAGGGTGGTAGCCCCCTACGAAAAAAGCTTTCGTTAAAAGAATAAAAATCTTCCTATGAAGGTTTATGTGGGGCCAAGTATTGAAGACTAAACTTTAGGATAGTAATAGCTGGCTGAAGAATGTGTTGTCATTGTATTCAAAAAATATAGGAGTCAAAATGTAAGCAAATCTTAGCAAAGAGCAAACATCCACAGAACAAAGGTAATCTCTACCAACTAACAAACAAGATGTCACAATATAAGAAAAAAGTGTATTATTTCATTAATTTAAAAGTAAATATCTTTATAAAAAGAAAAAAAGGAAAAATAATAATAAATAAATATAATATTAAAAAAGAAAAGACTCAATGGGAGCCAATACTGAGAGGCATTATCACCCTCTATACAACTATGAGCCTCCTCCTCTTTCCCCTGATCATTGTTACTAGCCATGCTGATCATTGAAGAAGGAGCTTCCTTAGATGGTCCTGATCCTGTAATTGGGACTACAGTCAATGACTCCTTCACTAGATGACTCCTCAACCTCCTTAGCCAAGTCCATAAAGAAAAGATCAAATTTAGGATATATAGCCAAGATCTTCACTATTGCCTCTATCTTATTATCAAAGTAGGCTTTAGTAGAAAAGTTCAATAAGATTGACCCGAACTTGATTGATGCCTTGAGTTCCTCCATCACCTTCTCCACACTTTGGTCGGTGAAAGACCATTGTTTTTTTATTAGGGCCACCTTCACCTTTACCACTGCTATCTTGGTCTTAGCCATCTGGACTCTCACCTCCAGCTTAACAACTCAGGCCATTGATTGCTGCTCCAGCTCCTTCCTCTCCACATCAGCTAGCTTCATCTTGGTTTCAGTTCCACATGCATTAGCATCACCTAATTGTGGCAAGGCCCATTTAACCATGGCTTCAGCCCTTTCACTCGAAATTATACTTTGCCCTCACCTTCTCTGTAACAATATGAGAGGACTCTATGCTCTTCTTCCACTACTTTGCCTCACACAGGGCCTCAATGAGGTGGGAATTAGCCTAAAGGAACCTCTTCAAGAAAACTATATATGTTGCATATACCAGATGTAGGTTGAGAAGGCAAACTTCATCAGGTCCTATTCTTCGACAACCTCAAAGACCTCCAGTCTAACGATAGTATAACTCGGTGGCATATCAATGGGCCATCATTCCTTGGTGTGCAAAATCCTCTCCAGGTCCCGATGGTGCAAGTGGGTCGAAGGAGGAATTGCCAAGCCTAGAATAGAAGTGGGGGAAAGCTCTAAACAAGGCCTTAGACACAAAGCTAGAGAAGGAGAGCTTGGTCCTACCAAGGGCCTTAGGTTACAAAAGTCTGAGCAGATGAAGCCAACCCGACCTAGAATCAAGGCAAGAGAACTCGGACCTCTAGCAAGACTTGAGCTTATTGTAGGAGATGAGACTAGTTTGAGAGGGGAGAGTGCTCCAAAAGCCTTGGAGATGCCCTCTTTTAGAGTGGTGCTCTCTTCGGTACCATAAATAATAAGTTTAATCATCCCTCAATCTCCTTCAATAGCTCCTTTTCAACAAGCCCTCTTCTTTGATGCTTCCTCACCATGGCACACTCTCTTGTCTCTATTGTGTAAAACTACGATGATCCATCTTGGCAAGAAGAAGCATGGTGGTTATGCCACATTGATACAATAATAAAAAATCAAGAATCAAAGCCATGAACTTATGCCCTAAGTCTTCCCAACCTTTAAAGATCTCTTAAACAAAGGGGACCTAGGTTCACCAATGCAAAACTTGACTCTTCAAAGAGGTCAAGAATCTTAAGATGACTGAATCCATATAAGGCCGAGACTGTCTCCCTCTCTCGGTGTTGAGATAGGGTAGCTTAGCTTAACTTTCCAAAATTGTCCAACCTTGGTGGATGCGGTGCAGCACAAGCCATGAGGTTAAGAAAAACTTATTCTTCCATTCATAAATGGAAGATTAAAGGTCAAACGAAAGAGAAAATTCCTTTCTAAATCTAAGATAATACCACCCTCAATCACTTGGATGGTACTTTAGAAATAAGAAAAATAAAGATTTATAGGGTGAAGTAACTTATACACTTAGCCCCTCAATAAAGCCATATGCCCCATTAAAGGTGCCAAGTGTTCGAAAATAATTGAGATAGAGAAATTCCAAACTCCTAAAAAGCATGCAAACGAAGCCTATCAATTTAAAGTCCATGGCTATACATTTACATAAACATTCAAGAAATGATAGGTGGCTTATAAGCTAAAATCTATCCTAAAGGAGTTGTGAGGATGACCTCTCATACCCTAAATTAAGGATGCTCATCAAAAGCTTTGAAAGGATGACAAGAAGACTTTATGGAAAAGGAAATAGAGACATACCTAGGCCAAAACATACACTAAAAAGAAGAAGGAATGCAAGGTTCAGAGCAAATGTCTAAGCACCAAAAAGAAAGAAACCAACAATAAGAAAAGAAGAATGATTCGATAGCCTTTATAAAGCTCAAATGACTGACAATCAATGGGTTAAATGGATAAATAAGTCCTCTAGACACATGCATCATCATCTTATAGGGCAAGGCGAGGGCACATGAAGCTTAAGTCTAATTGAGCACCATAAAAAATAATGCAAATTTGGAACACTGAATGCATCACAATCATCAAATAAACATCATGTTTAGAAATCGAGGAGGCATCATCATGTCTTTATGATCTCACGCGTGGCACCCAAGGAGCTTATGCACCGAATCCATCTTATACAGGAATTTTGAGAAAGAATTATCCAATGCCCCTATGCTTTCGGCCACTAACCTTGTTAAGTCAGTACCAAGATCAAGATCTTTTAGGTAGAGCTGACTCACTCATGGGCTCTTAGTTTGGGAGTCTATGTCTTACTATAAGCTAGAGCTAACTAATAAGGTACAAAGTCTATTATAAACTCCAATTATTTTATACTTCCTTTGAAACTAAGAGCCCATGAGCCTACCTTGGGGGAAGAGCCCATAGAACAATGTTCAAGATATCAAGTCTACTTCCTCACTTGAGCTAGCCCCCTTAGCCTCAAGAGTCAAAGGTGCATGATGAGGCATATTTCATCATCCTTTGACTAGCCATCAGTTGTCCGCAAGTGAGGCTCCAGCAAAACATTGCTAGATTGCCAACTTAGCAATAACCACTAACCACTCAAAATAAAAACTTGTACCTAATAGGTCAGTAAGTGGCATATGGTCGATTAGCAAGGATGCGTATGCCCTGCCATTGACTAGCATAGTCAACCGCTCTTTATAGGAAAGTAACCTATAGCATTGAATATATAACACTAAAGATAAACTCATCATGATCAAGCATAGCCAACCGCTCTTTATAGGAAAGTAACCTATAGCATTGAATATATAACACTAAAGATAAACTCATCATGATCAAGCATGGGGTACACGATCTGGATTGGTTGCTTGACTTTGTTGTTGGATATGAAAGCCAATCAAGGATAAAGCCTCAGAGCAGCCTCTCTCCTACCATAGCAAACCATTTTAAATGTTCAGGCTTAAGTAAAGTTAAGTACCACCCTACGAGGACTTCTGTCCGAACCATATTCTCCTCTCAATTATTTGCTCTCTATGACTATAAGATTTATCTTTAACTATATTCCCTTTTCTTATTAGCTTGAGCATTAAAGGTCCTTTATTGGAATACTTTTGCATCCTTCATGCTTTCTCTTTATTGTCCTTCACAGATTCTTTATCGAAAGATATCTGAAGACCCTCCTTATTGAGGCCATATTGTTTCTTTCATTTCTAACTCATCCATTTCACAACCAACGCTCTATAACTCTCCTCCCTTGCTAGCGCACGAGACCCGCCATAGCCAAATCTTATTAACGCCTTATGTAAATTTATTATTTTTTACTCATTGTATGGCTTATAGTTTTAATTGTTTTAACTTATCTTTTTGACAATCATTTTTAGGCTACTTTTCTTATAATATATATGGTGCTTTTGTTATAGTATGCTTATTATATGCTTTGCTTTTGCTTTTCGATTATAAACGATGGAGCAATACACTTCTAAGGATGTTAAATATTCTTGGTTTCTTAAGTATTAATATTTGTAAAATATCATTTTAGTAAACAAAGTACTATTCCATATATATATATATATATATATATATATAAAGAAAAAATGTTCATTTTTCTTTTATGAAAATGTAAGGATCCATCTGGTTTTCTTTTCATTTTTTTAAAAAATCTAAATAAAAATTGAATGAGACCCAATAAATATGTAAATAAAATTCTTTTGTTTTTAAAATTCTTTATAAAATCTTTAGAGCATTTGGCAGAAAATATATAGTACATAAAAAAAGGTTAAAAATAAAGATAAAAACAGCATAGGTTTTATTTAAATGCTATATTCAATATCAATCTTCATCCGATGTAGATGATGTTTTACTGATTTGCATAAATAAAAATAAAAATCACACCACGGCCACCACACAAGCTGTAAGTTTATAATTCGTATTAGCCCATATACTCCTTATGTACGATCTCTTCGTAATGTTACAGTGGCCACTGATGTTACAGGGTGAGAGATTGAATGATGAGCCTGCCAGGGGATGATGGGTACCAATTGGATGGTTGATTCAGGCATCTGCGGAAGCCGCATCTTGATGCTTAGGATTTTCATCTTTTGGCACCAAACGGTCAGGATTTGTTGACCTTTTGGCCGCAAACTTTTCACTCCTTGGTGCTTTGGATTCTCACACAACTTTTTAAAGCCTCAGATGTCCAGAGGTCGCAGGCAGTAGGCCAGCAATTTTGGCTTTCACTGCAGAACTCTGTTCTCTCTCTCCCATGCTTGTCTGACTTTCAGAGTGCCCACTAGTCTAAAGTTTCATTAACAAAATGAAAAGGTAAAGTTGCACAAGTTGCACCCTTCTTCTATCCCATGGTGCTCTTTATTAATCCTTACATCCTGCCCCTTCCTCCTCTAGGCTGCAGGCAAGAATCTTGGTCTCTGACTTCTGATCTTTTTTTTTTTTTTTTTGTGGGTTTCCCCTGCCTTCCTGCTAATGTATTTATTGTTTTTAGTTCTCCAGAAAACTGGCTCTTGATGGAAATTTCAACCTATTGGTCTCTTCCATTTATGTTAGGGAGGGGTAATGTGGGCAATTCCTTGAAATTTAAACTGGATGGAATGTTTTGTGGTCTGCCATGATGGGGATGCATCCAAAGTCCTGCTCCATGTTCTAGGGAATACTGCACCCATGTTCTTGATGTTCAGCTCCACATGGATTCATGCACATTCTCTGCTGACAGATGATTGGAAGGCCCGCATCACATGCCTTAATATGCTATGGTTCAGTCTCATCTGAACATTGGTCAATTATGTACTCAATGCACATGTCCTTCAAACTTTTTCTGGCTATCTTGCTTTATATTAGTACCATTGGATGCATAGATGGATAAGTTCCTGATACTTCTTTGACCCTCTTTTTTTTTCTTTTAAAAAAGGGAAGAAGGCTTTTATCCAATCAATCAATCACCACCATTTCCATTTAGCCTTTGGAGTTCTATACTAAATTCTAATTACCTGCTTGAGTCCAGTCTCCATGAGTCCAGTCTCCATACAAAACTTTGCCCCATACCAATTGGGATCTCGCCAACCAAAGCACATGACTTGTCCTCCATAATGACTCCAGAAATATGGTCCCCTATTACGAGTGGGATATGTCAATTTGTTTCTCTCTTTTCAATTAAAGAATGGGGTTTCCCATCAGTTCATGTCCTTGAATGATGAAATAAGAATATAAATATAGAACTTAGGAACAAAGCTTTGAACAGAACGAGCGATTTTTTTCAAACTTCTTAGTCAAATTGTACAGTGCTATCATTATTTTCAGCTATAAAAACAAAATTTCATACATGAATGATGAGTTTTAGAAGTTTTTTCAACGAAGCCATGTGAACTTGTCTGAGATATAAACCCCAGCCACCAAATAAAGCTGTTCATATTCTCTCTTTTTTTTTTTTTTTTTTTCTTGTCTGGAAAGCTGTTCATCTTACTTGTGCTTCACAAGGTTGCAGAGGCTGGCAGTCTTCCATGTACCATAACGCTTTTAAGTTGTCAGAGGAGGATGGGTCAACATATTCCTCTTGAGTAGGAGAGTGGTGCAAATCTTTGCCCCCTTTCGATGCCGTAAAGGCCCGGTATCCCATGAAGCCTGTCACAAGGATCACATCTCATGGATACAGATATAAAAATTGTGAAAGCTTTTCTTTTTCTTTCTGCCTGTCACAAGGATCACATCTCATGGATACAGATATAAAAATTGTGAAAGCTTTTCTTTTTCTTTCTGATTTATATATGGGATTTTTGCTCGATCCGCGAAGACTAAAACAACGTCAGCATGCAAAGCAGACGCATGTTCCAAGATTAATATTAGTCCCCTTTCAGTGCCTGGGTTTTTTTCTTTTTCTTTTGATTTTTATTCTTTGTTATAGAGGGAGGGCCGGAAGCACAGTGCATGAACAATATCACACATGGCCTGTTACGGATCGGTTTGTAGTATGTGCACATGAGCTGTAAGCGTGTCATGTCGATCAATAACATATACCACTCGGTCTTGTCAGCATATATTTTCGACAAGCCCGGCAAGATTGCTAATTGAACATGAGTTGGAGGAGATTTTTTTTTTGGTTTTTTTCAAAGGAAGATGCTTCGCTGATCATGTTGGCAGGTGGATGGCCTATCACATCTTAAATGCTTAAATTTTATACTGTTAAAATTTTATTTAACTAATTTTTATATAATTTTTTATCTTTTTTTATATTTTACTTATGATAATTTATATAATAAATTAGATACAAAAAAAAGATGAAAAATCGATATATAAACTAGCAAAACTAAGGTAAAAAAATAAAAAAATTTGATTATATTAAATGTATTAAGGATGAAGGTGAAAAAGTCTTTGTAAAAGAAGAAAAGAAAAAGAATGATGAAAAAATTATTTTAAAAAATTATTAAATAAAAATAATTTAGTAAATTTAAAGATAGAAGGATGTGATAATCTAAAAGTAATAAATAAAATAATTTTTTTATAGATTTAGCATGCATAAGGTTAAAAAGGCTTTGAGTAAAATTAAAAATATAAAGACCTTAAGGACAAATGTGATTTCTATTGAGGTTTGGAAAGGCTTAGGAGAAATTGAAGTCATGTGATTAACTAATTTATTTAATAGGATTGTAGCAACTAAAATAATAACGAATGATTGGAGAAAAAGTATATTAGTATTCATATACAAAAATAAAGAAGATATTCAAAACTATGCAAATTATAAAGGGATTAAGTTGATGAGTCATACAATGAAATTATGGAAGAGGATAATAGAAAATTGAATAAGAACTGAAACTTTAGTGTCAAATAATTAATTTGAATTTATGCCTCGAAGATCGATCATGGAAGCTATTTATTTATTAAGAATATTGATAGAGAGGTATAAGGAAAAGAAAAAGGATCTTCATATGGTCTTTATTGATTTAGAGAAAGTATATGATAGAGTGCTTAGAGAAATAATATGGTGAATTTTAGAAAAAAAGAAAGTTACCAAAAGGTACATAGAATTGATAAAAGATATATATGATAGAACAATAACTATTGTTAAAACAACAATACAAAAAACTAGTGAGTTTTCAATTACTATAGGTTTATATCAAGGATTTACCTTAAGTTCGTATCTTTTGTATTAGTTATGGATGAATTAACCAAACATATTCAAGATGATATCCTATGGTATATGCTATTTGCAAATGATATAGTATTGATAGATGAAATTAAATTTAGAATAAATGCTAAGTTAAAGATTTGGAGGAAGGCTTTAGAATCTTAGAATTTTAAAATTAGTAGAACTAAGACTAAATACATGAAATATATTTTTAATGAAAGTAGAAATATAAATGAAGAGACAATGAAGATTGCAAGCCAAGAGATACCAAGAAGTAAAAAATTTAGGTATTTGGGATCAATTATCCAGCAAAAAAGTGAAACAGGTGAAGATGTGAATCATAAAATTAAAGTATGACGAATTAAGTAGAAGAGTGCTTCAGGAGTATTGTATGATCGACACATCCAATTAAAATTAATTTTTTTTATAAAATCACTATTAAACCAGCTGTGCTATATGGATAGAGTGTTGGATAATATTGAAATAATAAATGAATAAATTAAGTGTAACAGAAACGATAAGAGTAGACCCAATTGAAGATAAAATGAAAAAAAAATGATTAAGGCAATTTGGATATATATAACGAAGATCTATAGATGCTTCAGTTAGAAAGAATGATTTTTTAATAATACATGATAATGATAGAGCACTACAAGAAAATACTGAAATAGCGATGCAAATTTAGCGACATATCTTTGCGACCAAATTGCGACGCCTTCGCGACAACAAAAACAGCGACGCATTAGCGACGCAATAAACCAGATAATTAAAAATAATAATTTTTAATTTAATGATGCAAGTAATGCATCACAAATTTTTTTTTAAAAAAATAAATTTTATAAAATATAATTAAAAATAAAAAATAAAAATTGTGATACCACTAGATGCGTCGCAATTTAGCGATGCATAAAAAATGAGTCGCTACATTGCGACGTAACTAGATACATCGCAATTATTTTAAGAAAAATTAATTTTTAAAAATATTATGAAATAAAAATATTGCGACGCAATTCAATGCGTCGCAATTGTTTTAAAAAAAATTAATTATGTTAAATAGCGACGCAATAGCGATGCAATAAATCAAAAATTTTAAAAAATAATTTTTAATTTAGTGACGGAAGTATTGCGTCGCAATTTTTTTTAAAAAAATAAATTTTATAAAAAAAATTAAAAATAAAACATTGCGACACCATAATGTGCGACGCAATTTTTTGAAGAAAAATTAATTTTTATAAAATATAATTATAAAATAAAAATATTGCGACGCAATTCAGTGTGTCGTAATGTTTTTAAAAAATTAATTATGTTAAATAACGACGCATTAGTGATGCAATAAATTAAAAAATTAATTTTTATAAAATATAATTATGAAATAAAATATTGCGACGTAACTCAGTGCATCGTAATGTTTTTTAAAAAATTAATTATGTTAAATGTCGACGCAATGTCAACGCAATAGCGATGCAATAAATCAAAAATTAAAAAATAATTTTTAATTTAGCGACGCAAGTATTGCATTACAATTTTTTTTAAAAAAATAAATTTTATAAAAAAATAAAAAATAAAATATTGCTATGCCACAGGGTGCATCATAATTTTTGAAGAAAAATTAATTTTTATAAAATATAATTATGAAATAAAAATATTGCGACGCAATTTATGCATCACAATTTTTTTTTAAAAAATAATTATGTTAAATAGCGACGCATTAGCGATGCAATAAATTAGAAAATTAATTTTTATAAAATATAATTATGAAATAAAAGATTGCGATGCAACTCAGTGCGTCGCAATGTTTTTTAAAAAAATTAATTATGTTAAATAGCGATGCAATAGCGACGCAATAAACCAAAAAATTAAAAAAATAATTTTTAATTTAGCGACGCAAGTATTGCATCGCAATTTTTTTAAAAAATAAATTTTATAAAAAAATAAAAATAAAACATTGCGATACTACAAGTCGCGTCGCAAGTTTTTGAAGAAAAATTAATTTTTATAAATATAATTATGAAATAAAAATATTATGATGCAATTCAGTGTGTCGTAATATTTTTAAAAATTTAATTATGTTAAATAGCGACGCAATAAATCATAAAATTAAAAAAAATTAATTTTTAATTTAGCGACGCAAATAATGCATCTTAATTTTTTTAAAAAATTAAATTTTATAAAATATAATTAAAATTTCTGTTCAGGAGCACAGGCGCCGTATATTCAGGAGCACAGGTAGTCCGAGGCATGGATTAGGAGGTCCGCATCAGCCAGCACGAACCACCGATCTGAGAAGGGGGGTCATGGCACGAGCCTCTCCTGTCATACTGTGGGTTCCATTTCTATTCAGGAGCACAGGCGCCGTATGGTAAGAAAACATAAACAATTTAAATACTAATTTAGTCATTTACAAATACTTGTATTTATATTCTTTCTTCTGCTTTTGTAGTCCGAGCAGGAGGGCAGAAATCCTAGTGAGTTTCGTCTATTCAGGGCGACCCACACCAGGAAGGACGGTTCCTGGGTCGATACACGATCATGAAAGGTTGGGGTAAGAAATTAGCTTTATATTTTATTTGTTTAATTTCTAAAATTTTATTCAGCTTTATATATTGATTCATTTATCATTGATTTTATAATTCAAAGGCACGAGTCGAGGAGCTTCAGTCTCAGGCTTCGCATGTCGACTCCACTAATGGGAGGCCGCCCGTCGAACTCTCACCAGAGAAGAGTCGACATGTGTTTTTGGAGGTTGTTGGTGTCCAGCCGCGAGACCGTAGGGTCTATGGTTTGAGCACCAGAGCTTCCAGATTTTTTTCCATCAGGGCTTCAGTTCGCATGGTTCTAGTGATATTCCTCCCGAACAGATAGACGACATCCGGAGATCTATCAAGGAGGAAGTTCGCCAGGACGTTCAGAAGGACCTTGCAGAGATGAGAGAGCAGATGCGTCAGATACAGGATTTAGTTTATCTCATGTCACAGGGTCCATTCCAGCCTCCGCAGCCTCCACAGCCGTCTGCAGATACATGATGTATTTTTTCACTACTTGATATTTTTTTTTATTTTTCTGTTTTGTATATGAAAATTTTAATAATTAATAAAATAAATTTTTATATATTTTAAAAATTTGTAATGATTGTTTTGGTCAATTGTATTAGCAATTACATTGTATTAGGAAGTTTAATTTATATTATTTTATTTTTTAAAATAAATTAATTAATTTACTTTAAAAATTAAAAATTATTTTATTTTATTTTTAAAAAAATAAATTAATTAATTAGCGATGCTATTTTTCATCGCAATTAATTTTAAAAAAATTAAAAATTATTTTATTTTAATTTTTTTAAAAATAAATTAATTAATTAGCGACGCAATTGCGATAAGATTTTTCGTCGCAAATATTTTTAAAAATTTTATTTTTAAAGTAGCGACGCATTAGTATGCGTTGCAATATTGCGACGCATTTAGGGGCATCGCAATTATTTTAAAAAATTAAAAATTAATTAATTTTATTTTTAAAAAAATTAATTAATTAATTAGCGATGCTATTTTTCATCGTAATTAATTTAAAAAATATTAAAAATTATTTTATTTTATTTTTTTAAAAAAAATAAATTAATTAATTAGCGACGCAATTGTGACGAGATTTTTTGTCGCAAATATTTTTAAAAAATTATTTTTAAAGTAGCGACGCATTTAGGCTGCGTCGCAATATTGCAACGTATTTAGGGGCGTCGCAATATATTGCGACGCATTTAGGGCGTCGCAGAGAGTCGCTATTTAGAGACGCAATTGCGACAAATTAAAATTGCGACGAACATTTTAGCGACGCCTTTATTGCGTCGCTAATGCGTCGCTATAGCTTGTTTAGCGATGCATTAGTGACGCATTTTGGCGTCGCTATATTTTAATTTTCTTATAGTGGAGATAGAGGTAGATTTAAACTAATATGAATAAAAATAATTAAAAAATATAACTATTTGTAATTTGAGTGTCGACTTAGTTCTAAATAGAGTATAGTGGAGGAACCAGATTCATATAGCCAATTCCATGTAGTTAAAAAAAAAAAAAAAGGCTGGGATGAGTTGAGTTGAATTAAAATTTATTTTAAAACTAATGAGCTGAAGAAAAAATTATTTTTTTTCTCGTATTTGGCTGTATTCTCTTATTTTATTCATTATTTTTTTTGGTTTCCTGCAGATTTTTATCGTAACCAACGGTATCAAAGCTTTCACTCTCATACAAAAACATCAATTTTTTTAAGTTTTTGATAGGTAGCCACAGCACATATCTTGAAGGATTGCTACTTATCTCCGTAAATTAATCTTGAGGCCGCACCAAGATTAATTAAAGCAGCACGTATCCAAGAACAACACTAAACTTAGAGTATCTCGGCCTCTGATCTCATAATTTTCTAGTATGAATTGTAATAACCCGTCGCTTTCAATGGTCCTAATTTTATTACTATCGTTTCACTAATTAATAAGTGATAATGGCCTCCTTAAATGTTGAACGCCTGTTTGATGGGAGCAGGCGATGAAGGGATTTGAGTATAAATAGGGAACCTTTCTAAGGCTTTCAACAAGATTATCAAAAGAAAAAAAAATAAGCGGAGGCATTGAGTCCCTGATCAAGAGCACATCCTGAGGGCATACACCATCAGAGTGCGATGGCTCATTGATTGGAAGAACTCAATCCCATCAGAGTGCGATGGCTCATTGATTGAAAGAACTCAATCAAGATCCATCGAGAGGAGGAAGATCAAGATCCCTAGAGAGAAGCAAGATCAAGATCCCGTGCAGCTGATTCAAAGAAGATCAAATTCCTTACCCTCATCAGAAAAGAAAATTAAAAATAATGGCTAGAGGTATTTATCGATCTTAACTTGCATAATAAATATATTGATATCGTATTTCCGCATATTTGATATTGTGATCAATATATTTAAATTAAGTCTAACATTTGGTATAGAGCTTTTTAAACCTCTACCTTTGTGAGTGTTTCTATCAATTTATGCCGCGTGTTTTCCGTTTTCAGTTTTTTGGATCTCAGGTTTCGATTTTTTTCTCAGTTCACGGAATTGAGTAGAAACCATTAAACCTATCTTAGACTTCGATTTTTGCGGAAACAAAACGTGATCTCTTTCTTTTCTATTTAAGCTTTCTTTATGGTATTAAAGGTTTCTCGGATTTCGTATTAAAGAAATAGCATTAAAGAAAGGAATCTATTTAAGATTTGTTTATGGCATTAAAGGTTTCTCGGATTTCTTTCTGGTATTTAAGAAATAGCATTAAAGAAAGGAAGAGAAAAGAAACGTAGAATTAAAGAAAGGAAAAGTAGAATTAAAGAAAGGAAAAAGTAAAGAATTTAAGAAATAGCATTAAAGAAAGGAAAGAAAAGAAACGTAGAATTAAAGAAAGGAAAAAGTAAAGAAAGAAACGCAGCGTAAACGTAACTTATATAACCAATGCGGTGACATATTAAAAAGAGAAAAAATATGGCTTATTTCGGTTTTCGATTTTCTGGCTTATGGTCTCTCACGGTATTTAAAATCTGGATTGGTTGAATTTTAAATGCATTTATTATCTATTTAATATTTTATTAAATCATGTGACATGATTTGTTTTTATCATTTGTTTCTTAAGTTTAAATTTTTGTATTAAAATACGCCTCCTGAGTCTATGCCTATGGTGTTTTGCATAGACTGGCCCAAGGGAATAATGAGCTACGGCCGGACGTATTTTAATTAACAAAAATTTTTCTTAAGATGATAATTTCAAAATTCATTAAATAGATAATTGAAATGTTGTCTTCTGTTCTGCATACTAGATTTATTCTATGCATGAATTTGGTGGTAGTGTGAAAATCACAGTGCAAATCCTTTCAAGGTCTGATTGGTCAGTTTGTGTCTAGAAAGGTAAAGAGATTGTGGTTACTTAATTGATTCCGTTGACTGACCTAAGGAAAGCAACGGGGGACCCCACTTCTCTTTCACTGGCCTAGCCAATTTGACTAACTCAGATCTTGATTTGGAAATGTTACGTTGATTAAGATCACTACTTAATAATCATGCTAAATTGGTTAATCTATATGCATATAATGGAATTCAATGTCATGTGATCAATATGATTTTGATTAATTGAGGAGTAGCCATAGCATCTTTGATTAATCAAAATTATATATTGAGTTGCAAAGATCACATAAGGTTAGATGACATTAATTATGACTAATTATATTAATGTAATGAATCTTATCCCAAAGGAATTTTTATTGCACTAATATAATTAATTAGGATGCGATAACAAATTATTTTCTTAATTACCCACAGGAATTAAAAAGGAATATAATTTGTTAGTCACATCATTAAGTTAATGAGTCTATTTGAGTATAATAACTTAGCCCATAGGTAGTTATTGTATGTTATTGATTCATGTTATTGCATGTTTACATTGGTAAAACATGACATCAAGTTATATGCCTCAAATTCAATTACATGAACATGATTTTATTTTTATGCAGCTATTTTGCCTGTTAATATTTCTGATATGAAATGTGACGTTTCCGATTTAAGTGGTGATAATTATAAATTATGGAAGGAGAGAATTCTTCTTCAATTAGGGTGCATGGATATTGACTATGCTATCAGGAAGGATGAACCACATTCAGTTACATCTACTAGCACTCAGGCTGAGATTGCTGCGTATGAACGATGGGAACGGTCCAATCGCCTCAGTATGATGTTCATACGTACTAAAATTTCTGCTAGTATACGTGGTTCAATTCCTGAGTGCAAAAATGTCAAGGAACTTCTGAAGGCTATTGATGCACAATTTGAGTCTTCAGATAAGGCACTGGCTAGCACCCTAATGACAAAATTATCATCAATGAAGCTCACTACGGTTGGAGGTGTGCGTGAGCACATCATGAAGATGAGGGACATTGCGGCTCAGTTGAAATCCCTAGAGGTTGAGATGTCAGAATCTTTCTTGGTGCACTTTATTTTGAGCTCACTCCCACAGCAGTATAGTCCCTTCAAAATATCTTACAATACACATAAGGACAAATGGTCAATTAATGAACTTCTGACCATGTGTGTTCAAGAGGAAGGGAGGCTGATTTTAGAAATGGGAGAAAGTGCACATTTAGTCACTCAGAGAAAGACTAAAGCTCCCAAAGCCAAACGCAAAGGAAAGGGTAAAGTATCCATCCATACAGAAGACAAGAAGGAGTCCAAGTGCTTCTTTTGCAAGAAGAAAGGGCATATAAAGAAAGATTGTCTCAAATTCAAAGCTTGGCTTGACAAGAAAGGTACTCTAACCTCATTCGTATGTCATGAATCCAATTTGGTTATATGTCATAACACATGTGGATTGATTCTGGTTCTACAATCCATGTTTCAAATACCTTGCAGGGTTTTCTAAATCAAAGGAAACCATTGGGAAGTGAACAAAGCATCTATTCAGGAAACAAGATGGGTTCACATGTGGAAGCAATTGGGACGTGCAGACTTATTTTACATTCTGGTTTTGTTTTGGATTTGGAAAAGACATTTTATATTCCAAGTTTCTCTAGAAATTTGATTTCAGTGTCAAGGCTTGTACCAGCAGGATATTCCTTTAATTTTAATAAAAGCTCTGTTGATTTATTTTATAAATCTAAGCTTATTGGGAATGGTACATTGTCAGACAATCTTTTCAAATTAATTTGAAAAATAATACCACCTATAATGTGATGCACGCCCAAACTGGTATGAAAAGATGTGTTATAAATGAGAATTCCTCTATTTTGTGGCATCGGAGATTAGGTCATATCTCCATTGAGAGAATTAAAAGATTAGTAAAAGATGGAGTACTTGATACTCTTGATTTTACTGATTTTGGCACTTGTGTGGACTGCATAAAGGGAAAGCAAACCAACAAGTCCAAGAAAGATGCCAAGAGAAGTTCGGAAATACTGGAGATCATACATACGGATATCTGTAGCCCAGATATGGATTCGTATGGTCAGAGATACTTCATCTCATTTATTGATGACTATTCACGATATATGTATCTCTACCTACTTCATAATAAGAACGAAGCATTAGATGCCTTTAAGGTATTTAAGGCAGAAGTAGAGAAACAATGCGGCAAGCAAATTAAAATCGTGAGGTCAGATAGAGGTGGAGAATATTATGGTAGATACACTGAGAATGGACAAGCACCTGGTCCGTTTGCTCGGTTTCTTGAAGAAAATGGAATTGTTGCACAATACACCATGCCAGGGTCTCCTGACCAAAATGGTGTAGCTGAAAGGAGAAACCGAACATTATTGGACATGGTAAGGAGCATGATTGTCAGCTCCAACTTACCTAAATCCTTGTGGACTGAAGCTCTTAAAACTGCTGCGTATATATTGAATCGGGTTCCAACCAAGGCTGTTTCCAAAACGCCATTTGAGTTATTTAAAGGTTGGAAACCAAGTTTGCAACATATACGTGTTTGGGGATGCCCATCTGAAGTAAGAGTCTATAATCCACAAGAAAAGAAACTAGACCCAAGGACTATTAGTGGATACTTTATTGGATATGCTGAGAAGTCCAAGGGTTATAGATTTTATTGTCCATCTCACAGCACTAGGATTGTGGAATCAAGAAATGCAAAATTTCTTGAGAATGACTTGATCAGTGGGAGTGATCAATCTCAGTATTTGGCTTCTTCTGAGAAAGATCATTCAGTTATTCCAGCTTCCACTTCAAGTGAGGGATTGGTTGTTATTTATAGCACTCCTCAAACTCAATTAAGTGCCCAACAACCAGTCATTGAGATTTCACAAGCTGATGGTAATCTAGAAGATCATGTTGTTCATCAACAATCAGTTGTGCAAGATACTCCTCAAGAGGTCATTGACACAACATTAAGAAGATCAACTAGAATAAAGAAATCAGCAATTCCTAGTGATTATGTTGTGTATCTACATGAATCTGACTATAACATTGGAGCCGAAAATGATCCTGAAACGTTTTCACAAGCCATGAGTTCTAAGGAATCAAACTTGTGGTTCAATGCCATGAAGGACGAGATGGAATCTATGGCATCTAATCGAGTCTGGGATCTTGTTGAGTTGCCTGATGGTGTAAAAGCCATTGGATGTAGATGGATCTTTAAAATAAAGAAAGACTCACAAGGCAACATTGAGAGATATAAAGCAAGACTCGTTGCCAAAGGATTCACTCAGAGGGAAGGAATCGACTACACGGAGACATTTTCTCCTGTATCCAAGAAAGATTCTCTCCGAATAATTATGGCATTGGTAGCTCATTTTGATTTTGAGTTACATCAAATGGATGTGAAGACCGCATTCCTTAATGGAGATCTAGAGGAAGAGGTTTACATGAAATAGCCTGAAGGATTTTCCTCTGGTGATGGTGAGCATTTGGTTTGCAAGCTTAAGAAATCCATATATGGATTGAAACAAGCCTCACGTCAGTGGTATTTAAAATTTCATGATGTGATCTCTTCCTTTGGTTTTGAAGAGAACATCATGGATCAATGTATATACCAGAAGGTTAGTGGGAGCAAAATTTGTTTCTTGGTCCTATATGTGGATGACATTCTACTTGCAACCAATGATAAAGGGTTGCTATATGAGGTGAAACAATTTCTCTCCAAAAATTTTGATATGAAAGATATGAGTGAGGCATCTTATGTCATTGGCATTAAGATCCATAGAGAAAGATCTCGAGGCATTTTGGGATTGTCTCAAGAAACTTATATCAATAAAGTCTTGGAGAGATTTCAGATGAAAAATTGTTCACCAAGTGTTGCACCTATAGTGAAGGGTGACAAGTTCGCTTTGAACCAGTGCCCTAAAAATGAACTTGAACGGGAACAGATGCACAACATTCCATATGCTTCAGCTGTTGGAAGCCTAATGTATGCTCAGGTTTGCACAAGACCTGACATTGCATTTGCAGTAGGAATGTTGGGAAGATATCAGAGTAATCCAGGTTTAGACCACTGGAGAGCTGCTAAAAAGGTCATGAGGTATCTTCAAGGGACCAAGGACTACATGCTCATGTATAGACAAACTGATCATTTGGAGATAGAGGGCTACTCAGATTCGGACTTTGCTGGCTGCGTTGATTCTCGGAAATCAACATCAGGATTTATATTTATGTTAGCTGGTGGAGCCATATCATGGAGGAGTGCAAAGCAGACTTTGACTGCTACCTCTACTATGGAAGCGGAGTTCGTTGCTTGTTTTGAGGCTACATCGCGAGACTGTGTTGCTTGTTTTGAGGCTACATCGCAAGGTGTATAGTTGAAGAGTTTCATCTCAGGGCTTAGAATTGTTGACTCTATTGCTAGGCCAATTAAACTGTACTGTGACAATTCAGCTGCTGTATTTTTGGCTAAAAACCATAAGAGTGGTAGTCGAAGTAAACATATCGACATTAAGTATTTAGCCATAAGAGAACGTGTTAAAGAAAACAAAGTGGTCATAGAACACGTTAGCACTGAATTGATGATAGCTGATCCTTTGACTAAAGGCATGCCAATTAAGAATTTTAAGGATCATGTGATAAGAATGGGAGTTGGTTCCATGATATAATTGTATGGATAACAATTGTACAAAGAAACTCTTATTTCAATTATTTGTTTATTTCTCATTCAGGTGTACACGTTATTTGACTTTTGAGAAATGACAAACTTTTCTTTTGGACTCTGAATAAACATATGGTTTATTCATTATGTTATGTTGTCACATTTGGAATAGTGGTAAAGAAATTGAATGCATTGTAATACATAGAAGATAATACTCAATTATAGAGGACCTATCGCTATGATTCATGTATTTAGTTTCTTGTTCAGTGTTGATAAAATATACGGACAAGTGGGAGAGTGTAATAACCCGTCGCTTTCAATGGTCCTAATTTTATTACTATCGTTTCACTAATTAATATGTGATAACGGCCCCCCTTAAATGTTGAACGCCTGCTTGATGGGAGCAGGCGGTGAAGGAATTTGAGTATAAATAGGGAACCCTTCCTAAGGCTTTCAACAAGGTTATCGAAAGAAAAAAAAAAATAAGCGGAGGCATTGAGTCTCTGATCAAGAGCACATCCTGAGGGCATACACCATCAGAGTGCGATGGCTCATTGATTGGAAGAACTCAATCAAGATCCATCGAGTGAAGGAAGATCAAGATCCTAGAGAGAAGGAAGATCAATATCCCGTGTAGCTGATTCAAAGAAGATCGAATTCCTTACCCTCATCAGAAAAGAAAATTAAAATAATGGTTGAAGGTATTTATCGATCTTAACTTGCATGATAAATATATTGATATCATATTTTCGTATATTTGATATCGTGATCAATATATTTAAATTAAGTCTAACATGAATATAAAAGTGCGTGATTCTTGGGGCATAGCGCATCTTACATAAAGCTAGGCAAAGCGCTAGAGAAGGCAGTGGTGGTCGTCGCCAAACAAGAAGAGGCTAACGGCAGACATGGACGCTCGTTGAGGAAGGGCATGGATGATGGCAACGGAGAGACGAAGCGGTGAGATCGTGCGACAGGAGGAAGAGGCAGCAGATCAGAGAGTCGTCGAGCTTGATCTGGAGTACTGCTGGATCCGGTGGAGTTTGAAGAAGAGATGGTCCGATGGAGCCAAGCTTAGCTTTTGGTGTCGATGATTGCATTGTCAACCTGTGGCCGGCCTATTTTGTTTTAAAGAGAAAAAGAGAAGCATGCCACTCTAGTTGGAATAAGTTTGGAATAAATTCAGAATAAAGTTAAAATAACTTTGAAATAAGTAGATGGAGTAAACATTTTAAAAAGGTTGTTTGGTAAAGCAATTGAAAAGCTTATATGATTGAAAAGCCTATTTGGTGAAGCTCAATTAATTATGAAGCCTATTTGATGAGATTTATTTAGTAAGTTCAGCTGCAGATAGGATTATTTGATGACCTCAATCAGTTAAGAAGCTTATTTTAATGAGCTTCATTAGTGAACAACCTTATTTGATGAGTTTAACTGATTGAAATGCTTATTTGGTAGAGCTCAGTTGGTTGGAAGCCTTATTTAGTAAGCTTCTTATAAGAGGATAAGAAGCTTATTTGGTAAGCTTAATTAGCCAAAGGTTCATTTGTTGAAGCATAGTTGATTGAGAGCTGTATTTAGTAAGCTCGGTCAAGAAGCTGCTGTTATTTAAGAATTAGATGCATTTCCCGGACTTGATGATACGTGCAGTACTCGAGTTGTATACTTTGAGATATGTAAAAAAGATGAAAAATGATGTAGCTAGAAGAATTGATGTAATTAGAAATTCACAAGCCTTTCAATGGTCTAAAACTAAAGATGATGATTCCTAAAAGAAGGCTTATAAAGAAAACTCATATGATGAAGGTTCATCAGAGAAAAAATATGGTATAGTACCATTGAAACATTAAAAGAAAGTATAATTACATCATAAACTATATTTGAATAAGCTTAAAGGTTGATCCAATGAAATCCCTGTTAAGATGCAATGATGAGATAGAACATACTTTGAGAGATCATCAGATTATTGCACTCATAAAAAAACATTTAGCCTGAACTTCAATTCGCTAAGAGCGTAATTCTTTAAGTCAGGAAGAGTTTATGCAACCCAAAAAGATAATAATAAGAGAAGTTTTGGCTTTTAAGGAGAAGCTTCATTATGAGTTTTTTTTAAAAAAAATATTTTTATCATAATCTCTTTAAAAAACTTATCTTATTCTCCTTGGGAATCCTATTTTAATCTTTTTAAAAATTTTATTTTTATTAACATTGAATCAGTCTATGATTTTAATTTTTTATTTTTGAAATATTTTGATTCTAGCCTAATTTCTTTTCTTTTAAGGCCTATAGTGCATCTCATTGAATTAATGAATAATAAATTAAGTTATATATTTTTTATCTTTGAATAATTTATTGCCTGAGTGATTTTTTTTCCTTTTATTTAATTTTACTTTTTTTTATCTTTTTCATTAATTTTTATTCTTTGTACATCTTTGCTGTAACAAATGCAACAAGAGCTTTTGCTGTTATAATATATATTTTACTTTGTCACTCGAACAGTAATGGCTTTGATTCCACGGTAAGATGATGAGGTAGGCCATGGTTCGCTCTTCTGAATAAATTCTATGCCACAGAGGTTATCGTTTCCACAAAAAATTAATGGGTGGATTTAACACGAGGGTAGTGGCGAGCTCTATTGTGGTCTTCTTCTAACAAAAACACTTACCATAAATTAATTCTAATACTCCATTTGATAGAGAGCTAATATGATATAACTCCAAAGCGAATGTAACTTTTATTTTAGCAGACAAGAAGATTAACTCATTCAACATCTCCACTCTTGTACGAAGAAATGGTGAAATCGGGACCATATATAATATATTTATTGATGCTAGGATAAATGGCAAAACAAGAAGAAAATTAAATTGCCCATATTGGTTGGCCAGGTATGGTAAGGTGGTACAAAGAATCTATGTTCCTTGAGAAGAAGGATTCTATATATTGCTGAGCTCAATGACTAAATTAACTAGATAAACACTAATGAGCAGATATCATCCAAAAACAGTAAGTTTTATCCAATCGCAGTACTGATACTAATTAATAAAGAAACACATCCAAAGGCATAAATAACACGGAGGGACAGACACCGCTCCTTGTCAAATTGATGTGGGGGACAAGAAGAAGAAATTACAAGGGTCAAATGCCCCACCATCTCTTATCCCGTACAAACGCCGTTCAAGGCTCACGTCCCCAAGCGCTCCCCACAAGTGACCCCTGACTCCTTCTCGACTCCTGCGCCCTAAAATACCACACAAATCACACCACGCTAGAACCAAACTAAAGAGATTCATACTTCTCACTCATACACCAAGAGGGGTGGTGGGTACGTACCAGTCCCCTGGATTAAACTTAAAAAGAAAACACATAATAATAACAGACCCTCCCGTGCCCTCCTTAGCTGCACTGGGGTCCTCCTCCACTCCATACTAAGACATCTTAATTAAGCTTGAACTTAAACGTAAGTCTATAGATAATACATGCGATGATTCGTTATATAAGTGGTGGCTGGGTTTTAGAGCTGGCCAAAGGAGTGGGCGAGGTAGGCAGGGCGCCCACGAGGGGCGCGTTGATGTAGGTGGCCGGTTCGGACTGCTCGTAGTCGGACCGCTCGTCCGGGAACCGGTCCTGGGCGTCCGGTCCGCCCACGACGGCCCCGACCAGGACGTTCGGGTTGGCGCCGGGCGAGCTCAGCGCGGTGAACCCGGCCGAGCACGGGATCCGGGCCGGGTGGGCCGCCACGGACGGCAGCGACGAGCCCCGGTGGTGGATCCGCCGCGGGTATCTTGCTCCATAGCCCACCATGTACGACATCCTCTGCGGGTTGTCTCCCAGCAGATAGTCCACCTGGAGCCCACAACAACAGCCACACAGAGAAGAGAGACAGTCAGTGAAAACTTACTCCGCGGGACAAGTTATCGTATCGCGTTTCTCTTGTCCGGTACCGTGACGTTTCCGCTGCTCTGCTCACCATGTGACCTCATGGCCTTCTATGGTTCTTAGTTCTTACCAGTACATGGGGTGCAGGCCCCACCACATTTAGCATACGGTCACGTGATAACCACAGTAAATATTTGATTAAAAAAAAAAAAAAGTTCAGGGGAAACGGCTCCCAGCGAACCCTAGGAATTTCAGGTGGTCTCACCTGGCGCTTGGCAATGGTGCGGAGCTTCATAGGGGTGACAGTGACTCCACCGCAGGCGACCACCTTGGAAGAGTAAGTTAAGTATTTGGCGTAGGTAAGCAGCAAGAATGAGGTGGAGGTCACATATTGCATGTTGGCATCACTCATCTTAAATAGAAGCCCTCCTGCTCTCCACCGTTCCCACAACAAAACTACTTTTAGTTGAATCCAAACCACCACTAGTACATTAATTTTACCGAGATTGCTTTGAGATGGAGGAGAGACCTGGAGTGTATTGGGCTTGAGAGAAAGGAGTCCCTGGGATTAAGGAGCAAATAAAGTTATCGGCATGCCCCTTGTAGTCGTGAAGGGACTTCACATTTTGGACTAAGAAAGCCTGCAAACCCGACAAAAGAAAACTTGCTTAGAACTTGGAAGTTGAAACCAAAACCTGTTGTTATATAACATGGTAATGATAGCAAAATGGAGAAGAAGGTAGAATGAGAGGGACAATGCCTTGGAGAGGAGGATCCTGGCTCCCACATGCTTGTTGTCCCAGCTAAAAGTGTTGTCAGACTCATCAGCTCCGAGAGTTTGACCATTGACCTGAATGTAGCTGAGGAAGTTTGCGTTCCTGGTGGCTTTGTGAAGCCAAGCAGCTCCCCACAGTAGCTCATCCTTCGTCAGAGAAAACAGAGCACGAGTTCAGAAACAGGGGAGTTTTGGGGTTAAAGGGGAGAGAGGCTTAGAAACCTGGTAGCCAGAGTAGGAGCAGTAGAACGGGCAGACAGCGTTCTTCAACCCATTGCTATAGGCGCCTCTGTGCTCGTCTGCAAACTTAAACACCTACACAAGCCATTTGGCGAAGAAAGGTGGCTTCAGAAAAAGTTAGGGGGTGTTAACAGAAGTCTCCGCGTTGATTTGTCGGGTGTTGGTTGTTTTACCCTGATAGCTCTATCGAGGAGGAGCCTGGAGTAGGATGGATCAGACTTTTTGAAGACCAGCGAGGCGGAAGCAAGGGCTGCGGCGGTCTCGGCGGCGACATCGGAGCCCGGGTTGCTGCTGTCTATCTTGTAGACTGTTCTTGGGGTGTCCATGTCTTCTGGCCTCTCCCAACAAGCATGGTCCTTGTTTGGATCTCCCACCTGAAAGATAAAATAATTCAAAAGCTCTACAAAAGTTCAAAACAAAAAGATCCAGTACTCTAAAGTATCATTTTTCTTAGAAGAAATTAGTGTTATTTAAACAAATGTCTTAGTGAATGTGGAACATTTCCTGCATCTTTGCACTCAGGAAAGAAACTACATTGCATAGGACCAACGGAGGAACCACATTGCTCTCAGGAAGAGAGAAGACAGAGGAAATCCAAAGAAGTATGGGGAATGGGAGAAAAGGAAGGGAAACCTGGACGTAGATGGTGTTGGGTTGGGCAGTGGCTTTGAGGAGGTAGTCAGCGGCCCAACGGATGGCCTCCTTTGCGTTCTGGAGCTCCCCCTTCATCAGCCCACCGAACTCTATTACGCTCCAAGAGAGCATGGTAGTGGTGAAAGCCATGGGGAACCCAAACTTCACATTGTCCCCTGCATCATAGTACCCACCCACCAAGTCCACCTACAGAATCCCCACAATACCACATTAGTTTTCCCCATCAAATGGGCTGAAAGAAAACAAAAGAATGAAACAAAGAATAGTTTTGAGTTAGAGCTCTTGCATGCATTGTCGAGCCATCAGAGAGGCCAGAGTTCCTTCTCCAAGACAACCTCTGGTTGGATGGAAGCCTCCCTGACCTCTGCCCCTCAAAGAAGAGTATGGACTTAGAGAGGGCATCTCTATAGTTTTGTTTTACGGGGCCATGGTGTGGGTGGTGGTTGTGCTGTTGGGCTGGGAAAGCCAAGGCGTTGGATAGGAGAGAGAGAGGAGGAGGAGGAAACAGAGGAGCAGAGGGGAGGCAGGGAGGAGAGCCATTTTGGTCTTTAACCAACCCAACTGAACCCTGACCGAAATGAGCGCAAAGTGCTCTAAGAAATAAGCTCTATTTATAGAGCCAAAAGCAACCCACTGCCACTCCCCTCGTCTCCTGTTCCGCCATTATTGTTTCCAGTGGAAAACACGCTAAAAAGCTTCCCCCCCTCTCATTTATTAGGGGCTTTTACTGTGTTCCATAGGTCACATGAGAGGACTGGGCTTAAAATTAATTCCCTGTCGCTTATCTTATTGGAACATTATGCCCCTTTTCAATGCATTTATGCCAAGTTAGAATAAGTCTATTCACCTACAACTTTGTCGGGATATCGGGGATTTTAAGGGAAACGGACGATATGGTTTATTATCCGTTGGTGGGTTAGGATCTATCTCCTTTCCTATCTTTGGGACAGGTGACACGTTAACAGTGATTGAGACCAGGCTGTCTTCATTAGAGCTTTTGCTTTCTAACGGTCGCCCTTAATGTGGGGTACCCTACCAGACCAAGTGGTGAGTGCTGCTGCTGCTGCCTTGTTTTGCTCCCAGTGCTGCATTCTTGCGAGTATAAACTACCATGTTAGTTTATTACGTTACAGTTATTGTTGGTTAGAATTCCAGAAGTCAGGTTAGTATGGGGCCTCTCCCCTGGTGTTTATTAGAACCAAGAACATTCATGGACCCAATCATTTTTAAAATGTGCCGTGTGAATTTCCCTATTTTAAAACTACCTTGGAGTAACTGCTAGCTTTTAGCAAGTCTAGCTCCAGATGGTTCTCTTCTCGGGCAAGGGAGAGTAGTTCTAATGCTGATTGTTAGGACAGCCTGAATGATTATGACTTAACCATTAGAACTACTCTTTAAATTTTCTTCTCCTTTAGAGATTAAATGAAGTTAACTTTAGATTTGACACTTGTAATATTGCTTAATTCTTTTTATATTACGGGTAACGGCAAATTGGGTCCAACGTTACTTAACCATGTTTCCCCGTTTGTGCTAGGGTGCTGGTTTTAACTCAAATCTAATCTATAAATTTTAAAAAAAGTAAAATCTATAATTTGAGATTTCAAGTAGATTTTATTCTGATAATCATAGCTTCATGGAATCATGCCATGTGGGAGCATAGTGCTATTGGTCTACATATATATATAAGCAAAGCCCCATCTAGTTGCTTGCCATAATATCTAATAGGAGTTTGCCAAATTTTGGTAGTAAAGTTTCAAGGATTAACCATGTCTAGTTTTATTAAAGAGGTTTTACATCATTGTGGATGTTATAAAATATCTTATTTTAATTATTCTGTCAATGATATCTTAGTAAGCTAGGACTTTACTCAAAAAATAAAAAATATTATTTAGATATTTTATATAGTCAATGCACAACTTATGTAGAACAACACATGTTATTATGGACTCTCATAATTTTTTATTGAATAATAAATTCTTCACTTTTTATTCTAAAATTAAGAAAAATGATTGAAATATATTTAGCTACCTTTGATGCAGTCAAATCTAATATATATATATATATATTGCATAGATCAAATTGAGCTTAAATAGGTCATTCTTGACTTGGCTTTGAGCCTGATCCAATCTAATGCCTTGGACTATCATTTTTACCCTCATCCGGTCCAAGTCCAAACCGGTCCAACTCGTGCCCTGGGGGCAATCTACAATCCGATATGGAACGGGCATTCAGTAAGACTTTGACGCTAGTTCAACGGTCTTTTCAATCTCCCGCTGTGTGAACAAAGGGCAGGAACATAACCGCTCCGAAGGGCACGGTCCGAGACCAACGGCTCTCTGGCTAGCTGCCCTGGCCTAAGCTAAGCCTACTCGGACTCGGTTCTCAAAAAAACAACTGTCTACTACCCTATTGGCCAGTCTTTAGAATTAAGTAGACAAATTGAACGAAAGCAGGCAGTGTAGTTTTTCGTAGGGAATCTCTGTGAACGAGAGGAGAAAGGAATAGGCGACTGAGCTGACGGAGACCTTTTTTTTATTATATATATATATATATATATATAAACGAATGATCACATTAATATAGATAAATCAAATCAATATATAGAGTATAAAATTTAAGTAAAAATAGTAGAACAATTCTCTACTTTCAACTTCAAAACCCAGAGTGAGCAGCCACTCTCGGCGATCCAGTCGGCCGCAGAATTTGTTCTCGATATATATGCCGAATCAGGGTGCGCTGGATCCCCTGCAGGATAGACCGAATATCAAGAGTCAAAGGATTGGATGGCATACTATCATTGGAATCCTGACGGAGCCAACGGATAACTGTGATAGAATCCCCTCAATAATAAGGCATCGACACCATAATGGATGGCACAGGAAATGCCCCCAAGCAGCAGACAATTCAGCCAGGGCACCGAAGAATCAAGGAGGCTGAATCCGTCAGCAGCCAGCAACACTCCGTTCGGCCCTCGAATCACAAAAGCAGCCCCAGCAGATCTACCCCGAACACTGCCATCAAATTGATTTTAACAAACCCTGGAGGTGGGGGCTCCTAGGAAATAAAGACCGTCCGTCGGTGCGCTGCCAAGGCAGTATGGGAGCTCCAGTGGCCAGGCTGTCAAAATAAAACCCATGTGATGGAAGGTATACTCCTTCGCAGAAGAGAAAGCAGTCCTAATGATACGACGGGATGGAGTCGTCACATCAGTGAAGATAAGCTGGTTACGGGATAACCAGATATGTAAAGCCAAATAAGCCCTCACCATGACCACCTGATGGGAACCCCTGACAAAATCCTGTCTTAGCAAACCCAGAAAGGAACTGCAGGGAGAAGGAATACACACATCCCAAGGCAGGCAAACATTCTGGCTCTGGGACATCTGAAGATAGCATGGTCAACCGTCTCCTCATCAAGGCCACATAATGGGCAAATGGCCTGAATACTCAACCCATGCCTGGAGAGGATAGAGCATGTGGGTAGGTAGTTCCGATCCATTTTCAAATAAATAGACGGACTCTGGGTGAACAGGGATATGTCAAATCCAATCCATATCCAATATCTGCTGAACTTGTGGCCTGTAAATCCTCAGAAGGTCCCTGATCGAGCCCAGTCAAACAAGATCTCTTCGACACCTGCCATCCATCTTTTAACATTATTTCGCACTACATTTACGAAATCGAAGAAGAAATTCAGGTCTTTTCCTTTTTTTAAGGAAAACGAGAGAAGCACAGAGGGTCTATAAATTTATAATCAAGAAAAATATACTTATGATACAGGAATTCTAAAGATGTTGATAAATCAAAAAGGAGAGAACCATATAATATTTTTTATAATTCCTTGAAAGAGATGTTAGACCAAGACCCCCCAGAGACTGCAATCATACAAAAGCTCTCAGAATCCGTTTCTCAGTATAAACCCTTGCCATGTTAATTCAAATGATAGTGTTTTTGAATTTACATAACTTTGTGATGCAATTAAACTCTCTATTGGTGCCAAACTCTATTGGTTCCTAGTCATAAGAGCATGCCATGTTCAGGCCACCTCACCATTGTCTTCAATGATTGAATGATATTGGAAGGGTATAACTAATGAAAATCTTAATCATTCCACTTGTCAGATCAATAGACGAGGTTAAACAGTAGCTAAACTCGAGTATGCAATCGTTACTGAAATAGCCTCAAGCAACGGGATTAGAGTTTGGCCATTCAAAAAAAAAAAAAACACATTCAATGAAAAAAAAAAAAAAACTTTTTCATCCTTCATTACCGAATGCTCCCTTCTTTTATTTCCATTATTTTAGATAGCTTTCATGATTGTAAGTCCTTACCACCTATCTTATTCTTTATTCTCTAAAACTAAAATAGCTAAAGATCAATCCTTGATCTCTCATTTAAGGATGTAACTGAGTCAAGACAGCTTGCAAGTTGCTTAAAATTGACTCAAAAAATACTCGAGTATATTATTGAGTCGAGTTCGTGTATTAAAATACTCAACTCGAAAAGCTTGCGAACTTAATCAAGCTTACTTAATTTTACTAGTGTACCGTTATAATTATACATATTTACAATATTGTTCTAACTATATAAAACTTATTTAAATTTTTAGTTCAAAACCTATTTTATTTTAACTTAAAAATTATTTTTAAAATTTTTATATAAAAATTTAAGTTGCGTTTGAGTATATCGAGTATTTCATCAAGCTCGCGTCGAGTTTCAACCTTTAAATTTTAGAGTCAAGTCAAGCTTAAGCTTGGCATTGTGTCAACTCGATTATACCCCTAGTCTCACTTCTTCTTACTTATTTATTTGAGTGTTAAAGAATTTTAATTAGACAACTTTCAATACCTACACATTCGTTCTCTATCCTCATGAGCATCAGTTCAAATATGACGCTTCTCTTCGCATGAACAAACTGGTTGAAGTTTACTTTAATTTCTAGCTTATCATCCATCCTATTATTTTTATCAATGTGCAGGATTTTTCGATCAGATTATGATGCTATCAAAATCAAACAATATAGAGTTGATCTAAGCATGGTAAACAAAGCAAGCAATCTCTGGCCTGGCCATGATTATAATTTATACATACTTAAATAGCAAGTAGCTAGCTTGTAATGGATAAGAATATCAGAAGATGACATATTTATTTTCTCAATTTATCTAGTCTTAGTTATTGCATGCTGGCTAAAGAGAGAACTTAGGCAATGTTTGGATGGGGGAATAAGGCCTGGAATAGGCCCTTATTCCCCCTTATTCCCTCAAACAGAAGGAAAAAGGTGTGTGAGTCCCACTAATTAGCTATTCCAATCAATCCTTCTTATTTCAATTTCTTATTCCATGGTACTGGATGGAATAGCTTCTATTCCCACTGTAGCTATTCCAGGGGCACTGATGGCATTAAATTAAATATATTAAATAAATTTATAATATTATTTAAATAAATTAAATAAATTATTTATAATATAATTTAAAATGAAATAAATTTATTTATAATATAATTTAAAATAAAATAAATTTATTTATAATATAATTTAAAATAAAATAAATTTATTTATAATATAATTTAAAATGAAATAAATTTATTAAGTATGTTCTTATATTATTTTATTAATAATAATTAATTTATTACCTTATTTCTTAATAAATAATTTATTCAATTAAATTAATTAAATAAATTTATTATAATATAATTTAAAATTAAATAAATTTATTAATAGAAAATAATAATTAAGTATGTTATTTTTTTCTTTATTAATATAAAATAATTTATTAGTATGTTCTTATATTATTCTATTAAAAATAATTAATTTATTACCTTATTTATTAATAAATAATAATTTATTTATGTCATTTTAAAAAATAAAAATTGATAAACCATTTTTATTGGAAGGGGTATCTTTGAATTTCAGAAAAATTCTTATCTATTCCTACTGGAATACATGCTTATTCCCATATCATCAAACATCATTTGGAATAACACTGCATTAATTGCACTGAATAACATGAAATACCAGATTTTTATTCAAACAGAAATATAGAATAACAAAGGAATAAGCTATTCCTACGAAATTCGTATCCCTATTTTCAGAATAACTTGTTGACATTAGAGAACATGAAAGCATTAAAAGGATAGATTTGATCCGATTGGGGTCCGTGGAAGGGAGGCCCTTTTTTGAATAGGCCACTACTAATTAGGGTCATGTGCTGCCTGAAATCTCGCACATGCTTCCTTCCTTCCCGCGCTGGAATTGGTTGAAATTTATGACCGCGCCCTCGCCACCTTGGGAGTCTCGCAGGGCAAAAGGGCACGGTGCCGCCGTGGAACGCGGCCTCCTTTTCCTCTGGGCCTCCTGCTTGGTCTCCGTCGCGGGGTTCTCGGCGGATTTCGGCCGGAAGGAAAAAGCGATCGAGGGGGAGGTGGAAGCAGGCCGGCCCCACTCCCCCCCCCCCAAACGGGACGGCATGCCGCTGTTGGAGTGCTGACGGCTTACGGCTACTAGCCGTTGCGCTGCGGGCGCATCCAATGTTCAATTAATGTCCCGCGTACCAGTCCACGGGGGGTCCAGTCTTGCTGCAGAAACTTTATCGTCCACTGCCTGCAGTCCATGTGGCTTCGGTTTGGTGTCATGCCGTTCACGGGCGACCACAGGTCTCCCCCTCATGTGCCACATGGAATGTCAGCCGAGCAACGAAATTATTACAGATAAAGTTTTATTCCACCCCACCACGCCATTTTCAGATTTCCTACTTGAATCACCGTCACGCAGTGATTGGTGGTGGTATCATCGCAAGGACTGAATAGATTTAAAATAGGTTTTAAATAGGTTTGATATGTTGAATCGATCACGAATAAAGCAATCATTAAACAAGTTGGCTAAACAAAATCAGAGGTCCAAAGTTGAACCCGGCCTATATACCTCATGATCTAATTTTAATTGGACTGACATTGTAGCAAATTAGGCATCATGCATGTCTTCTTGACTTTCTTGTTTTATTCAATCTAAAGTACTCTTTTATATTACGGTGAAGAAGGTCTCACTATGTCCGAGCTTTATACTGTTTGGACAGGTATTTCTTATGCTTCTCAGACTCTTCAAGCACAGAGGCTTGTGATCGAGGGTGATTTTATGACAGTCATTCAGTGGCTATGGAAGGAGAGTGTTCCAGAAGCATCTACTAATCCAATTCTCAGGGATATATGGTCCATCCTTCAGGACATGGATACTGTCCAGATCCGTCATGTTTTTCGTAAAGCCAATACGGTGGCTGATTGGGCGGCGGTTGCTGTAGCTCAATACGTCGGTTATAAGATATGGAGAATGGGTGACCCATGCCTTTCTGTTTTGTTGCAAATTTTATATTCGGATGTATCTGGGCTTTTTTGCACTAGACTAGTGTAACCGTCCGTCTGTACCAAGAAGAAGAAGAAGAAGAAGAAGGCCTCACTATGGCTAAAATCGCATTCACCATGCTGTTAATTTTTGGATGAAAAGAGATTGAGACCTGCACGTACCACATATCACCCAAATTAGTGCCCTTCCTGCCCTGGCAAGTAAACTGATATGCCATGGACTTTGCTTCTTACCAGACGAAAGAGATGCAATTCATTGAGAAGATAAGAAGGGCTAGCTGCCTCACCAAGTTCACATCAACAGGATTGGCAAAGCTTTGCAAGCGGAAAATTTGTGTCTGAGATCAAGAATGACAAAACCCATCCTGACACACTTCGTCAGCGTCTTTAAATTTTAATCGACTTCAGAATAAACTTTATGAAAACCTGAAACCTTAGTGATCCGGATCAAAGCAAGCCAAGTATATATATATATATATATATAACCTGGAAACCTACCTTAAATTTGTATTTAAATTACATTTTTATATATGGTAGTAGCACAGCATGGCTGGTACACATTTTTATCTCAATCAAGAAAATGAAAAGAAAAAGAGTTAGAGAAGGGCAACAAGAATGAGAATTAAACTTTTATTGCCTTGATGGGTTATGAGACAGAAGTAGAGAGTATGGAGGATGGGATAGATAAAAACTGATTCTTGATCTATCCTACTGCCATTCTATTTGCGATAACTAAGAAATGAACCCCAAAAATAGAGTGGTATTTGAACACTGGATGTTTTTTAAGACGCAAGAATCAAGCTAGCAATGGACCAAGTTTATACAAGGGATATTGGCAAGATAGTTTAGGAAATGGTTTGATTTTGGTTCAGCCTTAAGCTTTTCAAGTCATAGGACTTTTTTTTGAAGGGAAGTGTTGGAAGGAAGCCTGTTCAGGGAGTGACCGTCAAGGTCGTATGGCTGGTTCAACATCTCTAATGGGCTAAATATTAAGCTCATATTGGACTGCATGGGCCTACCATGGGCAACACACCTAGGCAATGGTGCAAGAAAAAGGGTGCAATTAATGTGCCTTATTATAATAAAAGGTTTTAGACTCTACTCATTGATTTAATTCAACACACTAGAGATGAACTGATCACGATATCAATGAATTTGTTTTCTTTATTCGTTCAATCTCATACGACAGACATTCTGAAGTAGATTTCAAAATCAAACGACCAATTTCACGCATCTTTAATTAAGGTGGCCATATCCAATTAATATATTTTCCTACAGCGTTAATATTACAACAATCGATCAATTAACTCTAGATTAGGAATTAATTAACCTCCTTATTCGATCGGGAAAGATCAGAAGCTAGCTTTGACCAACAACTAAATAAATTAGATCAATATTCCCGGTAGCTAGCTTAGCTTATTAGCTCATGACGACAAGCCTGCAGTAAATGGAATTGAAGTGGCACCCAACCACTGATCACCTTGGATGAATGATGCCACGGTGAAGTTATTAGCTACTGCGGCGCTGGTGATGACCCTGTATCCTGGCCATGTAACCCTTCGAGAGGTGTTGGAACCTGGCCCTCGGTTCATGTACTCTCCGTAGTATAGAGTGTTCAATGCGAAGGTACCATTCCATTCCAACCAGCCTGCAGGATCTATTAAACTTTCAAGCACCGACTGCATGAAGACCGTCCTCGAATATTGTTTCCATGGCCTGCCGAGGTACGTGGAGAAGTTGGATTGCACCGGGATGAGATCAGAAGCTGCAGCAACCTTACACTTGTGGATGGAAATGCCGGTGTTCTGATTTGGATCTTCTCTCCCTTGGGCTGTAAAGATGTTCTTCTGGTTGGGGTCGGGCTTTCGAGCGTAGAGGCTGCAGTTTTGGAGCACCACCGCTGCATCCCCGAATATGAAATCTACGGTGCCATAAACGTCGCATTCTCTGTAGAACTGCCGAAGAGAGTGGACGTAGAGAGTGTCTTGGTAGCCCACAAAGCTGCAACGATAGAAGGCAGAGAGGTCGGCGCCAACCCTCAGGGCAACGGCTTGGTGCTTGCTAGGCCCTGCTGAGTTCTCGATGGTGATGCCTCGCGCAAGGAATCCATCGCCCACCACAGCTGCATGCATGCATGCAACCCACCAGATAAGATAAGATAGATGATCGATATTGATCAAATTTTAAATAAATTTACTACGTACGTACCACTGGAGTTCGATCGATTGTGCTTCTCAACTTTAACAATTAATTAATTCTCCGTGTCCATCCATGCCACTCACTGCCGAGTAATTAACTAAAGCCTAATTTAAGGTTCTCAGAGATGCAATAAATTCTTTCCTGCGTCGATACTTCTAAGTTCTAACCAATTTCAGTGAGAGATGGGTTTACTAACGCACGCAACCAGCAAGACCAAGCTTTGATAACAGATAAAAAAGGACTCCTTGCAAAGCCTGCGTCACTTAGTTTGGTTTAATTACTCCTGTTTCAATAAACTTTTTCTCTTCTTAGTGCTGTCTATTTAATTTGCTCGAAAATGAGTTGCTTGGTTTGTATGCTTGTAGGTATATGAGCACTCCATTCTCTGGGTTAAATATTGGTGCTAGTGTAGTTTAGATGGGAAAACAAATATGCTTACATGTCTCCAATTAATTCTTGAATTCATTAAATGTCAATTTAAATTTAAATTAAGCTTGAGCCTAATTTGACACGAGCTTGAATTGATTTCTAACGCGATTTAAGATTTCAAGATAATCAATTAGATTTATTTGACTCAGCTTTAAATTAAAATCAAATTGAGCTTGAAATAGTGGTAAAGAAATCAGGCTTGATCTCAACTTTCAAGCTTGAAATTAGAGTTCCAAAGAAACTTGATTCGACCCTGGTTTTTCTGCTTGCCTGCTCCTCTACATTAAGGTAGACATGGGCCAAACAACCAAAATCTTAGATAACTGGGCCTAGAATAAGTTATGAAATAGGAAAAGCCTTGCTGCACCGCATGCGCACAGTAAAGAACAAGTGCATCGCACATGATGATTGACGCGCGGTGCATACATGCGATGATTGGACATGAATGTTATTGGGCCAACCCATGGGCCTTAAATAAGGTTATTAACTTCTTTCACAAAAATCAGATTATAATTGGTAATTTAAACTTCTTGAAAGCAAGATTCACAATCAATAAGCAACATGCATGCTGTATCTACTTGCATCCAGGAGAAAGTAGTAAGAGAAACACTATCAATTATTTCGATAGGGTGATGCTTGTATATCTAGGTGAAATGGGCACATTGGTCGAGTTAAAATACCTAATAATAATGTAAAGTGTTGTATGGAAATAATTTCCATGTCAAACTGGAGTTCAAATACTTGTATGCACCTTCGGACTTATTACTTGTATGAGATGTACTCTAAAATAAGTTTGGACGGAAGGTGCATGCAATGGAATGGAAGGGCTAATCTAAGCTATCCCGTATAATGTAGTCTAGCCGAAATGTTGCATCGCATGGGGAAGGTGAGTTGGGGTGCAATTGCTACATTCCATGTGGACAAACTTTAATCGGGTTACAACGTTCAGAGATCAAAGAGCCTGCCCATTTGGCGGAGGTTTTGCAGAAAAGATAAAAATACTTTTTAATATTTTAGATAAAAAATTTAAAAGCATTTTTAGGCTTTGCTTTAATTCCGAAAACTCAAATTTAAATTTTTTTTGAAAAATAATTTCTATTTGAAAAAGTCATAAATTCGAATAACAAAAACAAACACATTATAATAACATATCATATGAATACAATAATATAATGTAATATAATCTATTGCTTAAATATTATTGTAATTCTATTACAAGATAATATAAATTTTATATTATAACATAATATAACATTTATTATGAAAATATAGTTATAATAATATATAATGTAGTACAAACTCAGATGATTATAATATTATATTATAATAATGTTATATTATATATTATTATGCTATACTATTATTATTATATTAAATTAACATATTATTATTATTATATATTTTAATATTATTTTAAATAATAGTAAATATTGTACTATAATAATACATAATAGTATTATAATACAATCATTATTATATTTAAATATTATTATTTCACTTATGCTAAATTAAAAACACTATAACATGATATTTTTTACTATTATTATAATACGATATTATCATATTATAATGTTGTTATAATATTTGGTAAATTAAGAATAATTTCTAATAATAGTTTTTCATAATATAATTGGTTAGACAATTGAAAGTACTTTATTTTTTAATTATTTTATTATAAAAATATTTTCTTAGTTTGCTTACTCCAAATAAACTAAATTTTGATAACACTTTAAAAATGTCGTTAGTAAACAAGAAGCAATGTTTTTATAAAAGCTCTATTTCTTATAGTTTCATGCTAAAAGCTCTACTACTAAAAGCTTAATTTACTACTACCAACAGTTGTTCGCTAGCTTAAAAAAGATGGATCATTCTTTTTCTCTTGACAAATGAATGGAAATTAACCTTGAAACATATGTGAAGATGGGATCCCTTCTCATCCTGCATTTACTTGCCCCAAGCCCAGTCGTGCCTCAATCAGTTCAATGTCAAACAAAATCATAAATAAGTTAGAGGACTTTGTAGATTAGGGCTAGTGAACGGATTCAGATCCAAAATTAAGTTTTACTCTATGCTAGATTCCTGGTTGTCGTAGACAAGCAGAACATCTAGCTCCATGAAGCTCCTACAACCAGCCTGCAACAGCCCAATGTGAAAAGCTCACAAAAAAATTTTGGAATGAAAGTTAAGGTAGTATTTGGTTTACAAAAGCTATCTTTAGATAAGTGTATATGATAGTATTTATTCAGAGAATAGCTCAAAGGATAATCATATTTTTAAATAACAATTTTGCTATCAAGGGATAGCTTTAGTTATTCCTGAGGTTTCTAGGGAATAAGTTCACTCTGGTTAAACTTTTTCAGAGTTATTCTCTGTAGTTATAGCTTTTAGAAATAAAGGGGATATCCAGCGATATCCGCTGGATATCCTCTTTATCTCCTATTTCACACACAGCCTAAGGTAGTGTTTGGTTCCCAAAAGCTATCCCTGGATAAGTGTACATGATAGCATTTATCCAGAGGATAGCTGAAGGAATAACCATATTTTTTAAATAATAGTTTTGCCATCAAGGAATAGCTCTAGTTATTCCTTGGATCCCTAGGAATAAGTTTAGGGGATAACCCTAACATGGCTTATCTCCTTTGATTAAACTTTTTCAGAGCTATATTCTATAGTTATAATTTTTGAGGATAAAAAAGGATATTTCCTTCATATCCTTTCTTTTTTTTCTATTTCAAACACTGCCTAAATATTCTTACTCAAGCATCTATTTTGCGGTCCTCCACTTAACAAATCTTAACAAATAAGATGTGTGCGATTGTTTCACCCAAAAAGTGACATGCATCTTCTATGCTTAATTGAAAAATGATAGCAAACTAATATATGTCATTTTTTAATAAGACAATGGTACAAATGTCACTTGTACTTAAAGAAAAATTTGATGATAAATATATAAGGAATCATCCAAGTTTTGTCCTAGATTATATATATCGATAGACCATTCACAGCTCCATCTAATCGTTGAAAACTTTAAATTGGGACGGCAGCAGGGTCTTTCGCAGCAGGTAGTAATATTTTATGAGCTGCTGACAATTATGTCCAGCTACTAACCGCGTTTGCAAGCAGATCAAAGTTTAATCTTTAACTATGATTAGGTTTCAAACTTAAAACTAGACCTTTCTGTTTGAGTCAAGCATCAATCTCACAATCACATGTACTGAATATGCTTCAAATTAGCTTGTCTTATGCTTACAAAGATATTAAGATGGCATCTGATTTGTGATAATATAATATTAGAAATCTTACATTCTTGATAATCTTATATTTATTAATCATATTCTCATGAATAAAAATTTATCATATTTTATTAATAATTACAAAATATGGTAATTAATTTATCATGTTTAAGAATTTTATTACAATTTTGTTATAAATATTTTTATCTTTTAAATGATCCTCTCTTTTTTCTACTAGAATATGAAATATTTTAATAAAAATTAAGATTCTATGCCAATTGATTTTAGAAATATTATATATTGAAAATTAACAATGCTTAATATACATATATATATAATCTATATAATTTAATATTTAATATTTAATATTTACATATTATTATATAAATATATAATAGTGTTTCAAGTATATATGTTATACAAATATATAAATTTAACATTAATATAAAATATTATATTATATATTCAGAATTAAATATAAATATAATGTTAAATATTTAAATATTATTTGTGTAAATTAAATATATAATTATATAAAGTATTATTAAATATTATATTTTAGTAATAATTTAAGATTATCAGATTTTGGTAATCTCACATACCTACAGTTTAAATAGAAATTAGATTACTGTATTTATAATAATTTTAAATTATTAGAAATCACATATTACTTTATATTATTATATGTAATTACCAAATATGTTAATTTATATGGTAATTTTAGATTACCAAGCTAGATTACCTGAACTAAACGGCCCATTTGCTTGGATATGTGGAGGGAAAGAGAAGGGAGGAGAGAACAAAGGGAGGGAAAGAGAAGATAGGGTTGTTGCTCGTTCCTTGGTTGGAAAAGAGGAAAGAAGAAAAGAAGGTAATTTGAATAAAAAAAAGTAGAAAGAAAAAAAAATTATGCTTATAAAATTAAAAATGTATCCTTTAGTACATAAGAATCTAAAGTAATATGCAAGAATATAATTAAAAAAATAATATGACTGAAATAATAGCCATCACTGCGCTCTCCTTTCATCTTTTCTTTCTTTCCACCCTCTCTCTCTCTCTCTCTCTCTCTCCCCTAAATAGTCACTTGCAAGACCTCTTCTTATCTTATCTACCCATTTGAGGAATTACATTTTGGATTAAAAATCTCTAATGTAAGGCCAACTTGACTTCACAAAATTTATCCTAATCCAAAATTGTTTATTTCATCACCTTGTAATAGTGTCCTACGTTATTGTTTCACTTTGGCATTAGAAGTGGCAAAATTGAATCCGATCCGAACCTGATATATCATAATAAGTGAATTTGAATTGTCCTTAAGTGATTTCCTATCGTAAATGTATCGACACGATTATGATATAAAATAATCATATCGTATTGCAGGTTGACCCACCAATTAAAAGTGACCATTTAGGATTCATTCAGTTAATGGCATATTAAGTGGATCATGTTAAACTAATTAAAATATATCTATTCATACTAAGCAATTATATCCATTCCTACTGAGAAAATCATATTGTGTTAATCCAATATAATTTATTTATTAAATAAATTATGTATATTATATTATGTTACTTGTTTAATAATTATATTATATTTATGTTTAAATTTTTAACATAATTAATTAATTATGTCATGTATAGATTCATTTATTGCTATACCTTAACTTTAATACAACACAAATATGATACAAAAAAACAAACTACCATCCCTACTTGGCATACAAGCAGCCTAAGAACGAAACCTATCTCATATATATATATATATATAAGCTAAGCTGGAAGACATGCCAGCCGTAATTCTTGACTTGAATTATAAAGAAAAATTTATAGTATTGCCCTAAAATCTTTTCCCTATTGTTTCCTTCACAACTATTAGCTGTGCTTATATCCTAAGCAATATTCACTATTTTAATACTAGAGCATGATCAAAAATAAGTTTTCAGGAGAGGAAGTATCGCTCAACTGAAATAATTTTTGAGGGGAGCTGCTGCATTCTTCCTGTGAAAAAGAAAAAATATCACTCTTTCATGCCTATAGAAAGTTTGGATCATTTTTTATCAATATGTCAGAGCTTTATGCAGTATGGATCAACATTTTCTATGCCATTAAATTTTTATGCTCAAAATCTTTCTATTGAAAGGGACTCGTTGACGGTTATTCATTGAATTTAGTGGGACAGTCCTGATCATTCTTCAACCAATCCTCTTAGAATGTTTGATCTATTTTACGATATATTCACATATTTTAAATCAAACATGTTTATAGAAAGATCAAGACATGACTGATTGGATGATGATTTCTATAACTCATCACTCTGATTTTTGGTTATAAGGATAAAATAATTTTTATTTTATTATTTTAAAATAAATTTTATATTTTAACTTGTCAGGACTGATTCGCATTAGAATGGTATGGTCATTCTTAGGTAGTGTTTGATAGCTTTTTGGCTATCCGTGGATAAATGTACATGATAGCATTTATCCAAGGGATAGCTGAGGGGATAAGCACCTTTTTAAAATTACCACTCTGCCATTAAGGGATAACTTTAGTTATTCCTGGGTTCTCTAGGAATAAGTCCAAGGGATAACCCATGTTTAAACATGGATTATTTCCTCTGGTTAAACTTTTTTAAAGATAACCACTGTAACTATAGTTTTGAGGATAAGAAGGGATATCTGATGAATATCCCCTCTTATCCCATGTATCAAATAATGCCTAAGTAAAAAATAAATAAATAAAAAAGGTTTGGATCATTCTTCGTTTTGCTTTAAGAGCAGTGAAGTGTCTTGATATTTGTGCAGTGGATGATCATCACAAAATTAAGAAGCGAAGGAACGTGCATCCTTCCTTGCACTATGGATGTCATGTAATTCCAGCTCGTTTTTGGCATTTTCTTTAAGAACAACGACACCTACTAAAGTTTGTCGTCGGTCGCATCACGCACTTCAACAAGTGCCGCTACAGTTACTATAATGTCGCTATTACTGATCTGCTATTTAAAAATTTATATTAGCATGGATACGCTAATATCTATGAGGACAGAATCCTTTTGGTACTAATATCAAAAAGCAAAATTCAACCACCGACAAACCATGGATAATGTCACGAGAGCATGTTCAAATCCATGGATGCGGTGGCTTCCTTGGCTTAAGGAAGGGGCGCGTTAATGCTGTTAGAACTTAGAAAATAAGGAAAATTCCTCCTGCACCGTACCGCATAATAATTATATACGATGCATAATTTTTTTAAAATAACCATAAGCCCCATGCAATAGTACATAAAAATACTTAGAGCCCAACCCTAGCATTAAAAAAAAATAAAAATTACATAAACTTAGTTATAACTTTGACATGAATGTTAAATAATAATTAAAGTATTTACATTAAAATAATATATCAATTATTTCAATAATTTTAATTAATTTTACATAATAACTCAATTCAACTCTCAATCTAACTCATCTAAGCTTTTTTTTTTTTTTTTAACTCATAGGATCGACTACATGAATCCGCTTCCTTTATTCCATTAAGATCGGTTTCAAACCAAAAAAAAAAATTGCATTAGATATCTAATAGCCAATATAAAACTCCATCCATCGAACCTCTTAAAATATAAAATATTTTACATAATAAATCTTAAAATATATAATTAAACTATAATAAAAAAAATAAAGTTTAAAGGGTTCAATGTGATAATATTTTATATTATTTTGAAATCCAATTTTAATTCCATCAATCCCATTCGATGGCTTTAACCTTTTATTATATCCCTTCTTTATATTCTTTAATTTTTTAAAAAAATTTATTGCATCAATCATGTATGGCCAGAGGTATTATAAAATTTATTAAATTAGCTGGCAAAAACAAGATATATAGAAAATACATATATATTTTCTTGGTTTCCGTAGCATGACTCATAATGTATGACACAAAAACAAATCCTAACCATCTATCACATTCCTCCAGCGCTGGTTTGATTGGTTGGCACTACTTTTACTCATGGCGTCGCTCGATTTAAGGAGTCCACATGCATAGGTCGCGCTAACGGACACCAAAGGGTCCACACAGCTGTGACAATCGAGCAGGATCTTTGCCGTCCCCACCCAAACAAAGAAACGGCTGATGAGGATATAAATAAAGATATCGTCCGCAACTGGTGAAAGGTTCAGCCTAACAGGTTGGTCCATTGTACAAAGAGCTAGCAGGGTGGACACATGCCGCTTAGCTAGGACAAGGACAGCGATCATGTCGTGCACTTGCATTCATGTGACCTCGTTCTATTATCATCTTTTTTTAATCATAAATTTAAATGTTTATTTCACCTACTCCTTGATTACATGCTTCCTAATCTTCCAAGGAAATAAGTTGTCATCCAAAGAAAAATTGAATTCATATTTGGCACATAACGCAGTACATTATTGAATGTTTGGACATAGGTTGGACCGCTCTATGTTATGTGTTTATTAAAATAGTATAAAAATTCATTCAAAAAAATTCACGGACTCTAAATCTCAGATAGTTTTGTAGGATAGGTTAAAATATGTAAGTTGGTGACAGCTAACTCTTAAAACTTTTAAAAAAATCACTGTGTACTCGGCTAGCTATTAATGTCAACAAATCGGTATCATGCCACGCCTGCCAGGAGATCACATTTTACAAAGTTCTCAAGGCCACGTTGCATTCTCTTCTAGTGAAAACAAAACATTAATGCTGGTTGCTAAAGCCAACCAACTTTCATGGGGTTTCTTTGAATCAGTTAGAAATAAAGGCAAGATTTTGATGCATTTCAACATGGAAATAATTTTTTTTTACCAGATAAATCTAGCATTCAATTGTTCTGAAATTCAAGCAGAACGAATCTCAGTGATTTCAGTGATATATATATATATATGAATCCTGGCCTCGCTCATATATTACCCAAACTTTTGGAATCGGTTCTACATAACGTATGCTAGTAAAAAAAATATTACGATAGACTTGCGGCGGTGAATGGAAATTAGAAAAAATTAAATGCTTCTCAAACTAAAATAAATATTTATATTTCGACCAACGGATAAATATGGTTTATAATTATATATGATAAATAAAATAATATATATTTATCTGATGAAAGTCAGCTGTGGCGTAAATGTATGCTATGGAGAACTGGAGAGTATTTAATGCTAGAACGCTAAATGAGCAAAGAGCGACTCACCTACAGTAGCCGACCTGAAGGTAGTCCAGCCGTCGACCACATTCCGGCTGGCTTTCACGACCGTCTTCCCGATCCCGTCGCCGATGAACATCAAGTTCTGCTTGTTCTTCGCCACGTCCACGTTCTCGAAGTACGCCCCGGCCTTTATGTAGATCACGAACCTCGTCGCCGAGTTGTTCGGCGCCGCCGCCACCGCCGCCCCGATGGTCGTGAAGTTCCCGCTCCCATCCTTCGCGACCACCAGGTTCGGCGACGTCGTGTTCGCCGCTGCCTGCAGCAGCCGCCGGTCCTTCCGTGTCACCCAAGTCGGAAATCGCCCCGCCATCTCGCCGTACCCCTCGAAAGCCTCCCTGCCCCGCCGCCGGCGAGGGATCTTTTTCACCATGGCGAGGGAGTTGCTGACGAGGTGGGAGACGTGGTAGAACCGGTTCTCGATGGACGGCCGGACGCCGCCTCCGTTGACATAGGCAAAGCCGTCCAGGCAGGTGTACTGGTTGGTGAGGGCGGCGGAGAGCACCGTCTGGAGGTCGCTCAAGTGGGTGGAGGAGTTGCCGCCGGTGAGGTCGGCTGAGGCGGCGTGGAGATCGTCGAGGGTCTGGTCGAGAAGCTCAAGGCAGTCATTGAGGGCGAGGCGCTGGCGGAAGTCCATGTAGCTGTGGCGGTGGAGGTAGGAGGAGCAGTTGGAGACGGAGGAGCGGACGGCTTTGGTGGTGCGGTTGATGACGGCGGCGATCACGTCGGGGAGGGATTTGGAGGTGAGATTGGGGATGTCGGCGAGTGTCGAGACGCAGAGGTCCGGGTAGAGCGTGCCGTCACAATGCTGGGCGGCGGCTTGAAGGTGGGACTGGGCGTGGAGATGGTGGCGGTAGCCATTGGCTGAGGGTTTTCGTTCGATGGGAAGTACTAGCAGCAGTAGAAAGAGAGAAAATATGGAAAGTATGCTGAACAAGAGCTTGGTTTTCTACTAAGTGTTGACATGGTGATAGAAACAGAGCAAGGTTGGAGAGCGATGGAAGTGCAGAGAATTCTTAGCTCTTGGCTCTTAGCTAGCTCTTGGGTCTATATATTATTGTGAGAAGGGATGGGAGAGTGATTGCGAGAACAATGGCCTTGTCCGGTGGTGAGATTCGTGCTGTTTCGAGGGGAAGTCGATGCGTCAAGCAGGGGAGGGCATGGCGCATGGGACCAGGTTCACGGGAGTGATCAGAAGATCGTATTTAATAAGAGTTCGAGAGAGAGAAAAGAAAAGAAAAAAAAAGAAAAGAAAAGAAAGAAAGGAAAAGAAAGGGCAAAAAAAAAAGATAAAAAAGAAAACAAGAGAGATTTTGGGTTTGACTGAGGGTGGGAAGGGATGGGGCTCACCATGTGCTGGTCCGTGGAATCGTGACCAGCGTCGGTGAGGGGTTTCGAGTTTTATAGATTTTAAAATTTAAAATATAAACCTCTTTTATAAGACTAAATCAAATTTACTTATAGTTCATTTTCCTTGAACTGCAACAATATCATACTTCAATATCTTATTATATAAAATTATTAAAATTAATAAAATAATTAATATATTATTTTAATACGAATATATGAATTAATTGATTGTATGCCATAGATAAATTATCTTATTAATTTAATGAATCTCGTGCAATAAAATATTATATATATAAAAATAATAGTTAAAAATTTAGTAGTTATAATATCTGAGGTCGGTGGAAAGGAAGGCCTTTCGTCCTTGGGAGGGGAGAGGAATTACGTTCGGATGTAAAATGGCGTAAAGCTGGTATATGGTCTGGACTCCGGTAAAAGCTAGCGAGCGAGCATCGCTGCTTGACAGCGCGAGCAGTAGATTCAGAGGTTAATTGAGTGCAGATCCGCCCGGCCATGATTATTTAACCGAGTCTCTTGGCTAGCGATCATGAGCTGTTTCTCATTGCTCCCTTCGAATTGACATGTCAAGCACGTCGTGCAACAAAGCAAAGTTGATGGTGCGAGACAGCGGAGTAGGCGCTTGGGTGGTTTTCTTTTCAGCAACAGCATTGCTTGGAATGTTTTCACCGAGAATTTTCTATGCTTCGACTCGCAGAGGATTTCCTCCTGCTGCATGGCCCCGGGGGGGGGGGGGGGGGGGGGCGCGCCGGAAAGGCTTGCGAAGGATCTTATGATCAAATCATTAAGGTGTTACAAAAATGCTGCACCCCAAGTCAGATGCAAGGTCAACTCTGGGTTTTTGTACAAAATGAGGAACTTGCTTGCTTAATTCACACATAAAATCTATAGATTTGGTGAAGCAAATACTGGCCAACAGTGTTAGCCTGCTTGCATCTTATTACATTAAGAGGGTGCTTTTGGCATGGAACCTGATATGGCTAATGTAGCTACAAGGGTAATTTCGACAAAATCAAAATATTGGTGCGCTCCGGCATCTCCAAGCCCGCCGAGTCAGCCCCGACCATTCCTATCGGCCCTTTTTGGTCCTGGCATCTCTAAGCTCGCCGAGTCAGCCCCAACCATTCCTGATCGGCTTTTTTCGGCCCCGGCGTCTCCAAGTTCGCCGAGTCGGCCCCGACCATTCTTGGTCGGTCCTTCTCGGCCCCGGCGTCTCCAAGCTCGCCGAGTCGGCCCCGATCATTCCTGGTCGGTCCTTCTCGGCCCCGGCATCTCCAAGCCCGCCTCGGCCCCGACCATCCCTGGTCGGCCCTTCTCGACTCCGGCGTCTTCAAGCCCGCCGAGTCGGCCCCGACCATTTCTGGTTGGTCCTTCTCGGCCCCGGCGTCTCCAAGCCCGCCGAGTCGGCCCCGACCATTCCTGGTCGGCCCTTCTCGGCCCCGGCATCTCCAAGCCGCCTTCTCGGCCCCGACCATCCTGGTCGGCCCTTCTCGGCCCCGACGTCTCCATGCCCACCGAGTCGGCCCCGACCATTTCTGGTCGGCCCTTCTCGGCCCCGGCGTCTCCAAGCCCGCCGAGTCGGCCCCGACCATTCCTAGTCGGCCCTTCTCGGCCCCAGCGTCTCCAAGCCCACCGAGTCGGCCCCGACCATTCCTGGTCGGCCCTTCTCGGCCCCGGCGTCTCCAAGCTCGCCGAGTCGGCCCCGACCATCCTTGGTCGGCCCTTCTCGTCCCCGGCGTCTCAAGCTCGCCGAGTCGGCCCCGACCATCCTAGTCAGCCCTTCTCGACCCCGGCGTCTCCAAGCCTGCCGAGTCGGCCCCGACCATTCCTGGTCGGCCTTTCTCGGCCCCGGTGCCTCCAAGTCCGCTGAGTCGGCCCCAACCATCCTAGTCGGCCCTTCTCAGCCCCGGTGTCTCCAAATCGCCGAGTCGGCCCCGACCATTCCTGGTCGGCCCCGTCCCGGCACGTCCTAGTCGGCAAGGTTGGCCCCGGCCACCCCTGGCCGACCCGGATAAGCTTCGGCTCCCCCGAGAGAGTCGAGACTTCCCGGTTTCCTCCAAATCTGCCCCAACACGGCCCTGGTAGCTTGGGACGCTACCTCTCTGACCCGCGCCCCCTGACAACGCCAGATCCAACTACCCACTGGCCACGCTGCTGATGGGACTGGACCCAACTACCCAATAGCCCCGCTGGCTGATGGGACTTAGCCCACTAACTACCGCTTTCTCCCTTTTCGATGAGACAGGACCCACCAACCAGTACAGATTCACGCAACTCCCAAGAACTCCGCAGACATTCCTTCCTCACGGAATCCCACGTGATCATGCCAGGGTCAACCCCTATAAAAAGGTGAATCCATTCAACAAACAGGTATGTACGATAATCCCCGAAAAAATCGCTATCCTAAGGCCCAGAGAGGAATCCCTCCTCCTCGGGAGTACCTTTTCATCTAAAAAGAGCTCATTCGAGCTTATCTTCTGCTGTGACCTCAATTGCTAACTTGGGCGTCGGAGGGTCCCACCGGAGAATCCTCTCCGGTCTTGGGACTTCTTTGCATGCAACCTGATGAAGCAAGCCTTGAGAATCGTCCGTTCCTGACGTTCAGGATCAGTGATTGGGCGTCATCAGATTGGGGCTTAGAAAGGGGTTCCTGTGCTACATCTGGCCAAACTCTACTCTCCCCTCTCTTCTCTCTTTAGAGTTATGGTGGTAACACGAGCTCAGGACGCTTCCATCAGCTGTCCAGCGGGGCTTCCCCCGCCAGTTAGGCAACAGGAGGCCAACCCCCTGCTGTCGATCCTCCAGTCACCTGCCCACCACCAAACGCAGCCGCCCAAACAGCGGAGCAATTGTGACCCTCTCCCAGCAAGTCCAAACTCTCACCGCTATGGTCCACGGGCTCCAGCAGCATCAGTCAGTGGCCATCCAGCACCAAACCGCTCCCCCCGCCAGTCAGCAGTCAGCGAGGGGAGGTTCTCCACGGCGGGAGGCCGATCAGCGGGAGGCCGGTCGGCGCCCAGCTTCCCCAAGGAAATCTTGTCGCAAGCCCTCCAAGCGGCCGCGGTCCCCTGATTGTGGCCCCAGCAAAATCCCTTCGAGGCTACGTCACCAAGAGGAGCCAAAGCGGAAGCCCCGACTCCCGTCTCCCTCTCTGTCTTCTTCATCTTCTTCTTCCTCCTCCGAGCCATCTCGGAGGGCCCCAACGATCAGCCGACAGGCGGAGGAGCGCCTGAAGAGTACAACCGGCGGCTGGACGAGATCGCCAGAAAAATCAATCATCAGCCGGAGGAAGAGTTCGACACCCGTCCTCCTTACACCCGCCGATATTGGAGGAGCCTGTCCCCTCCAGGTTTCGGTTCCCCCAGGTGGACCCGTACGATGGTACGATAGATCCTCTCGACCATCTCGAGAGTTATAAAGCAATGATGCAGGTCCAAGGCGCTTCAGACGCCCTTCTCTGCAAGGCCTTTCCCGCCACTCTGCGGAAGGCCGCTCGTGCATGGCACTCGCGCTTGTCCCCTCACAGCATCGACTCCTTCCGAGAGCTGGAGAAGGCTTTCCTAGCACATTTCGACGCCGGCCGACGAATTCCAAGGTGGCAGACAGCCTCTTCTCCGTACGTCAGAAGGAGAGAGAGTCGCTGCGGGACTTCGTGTCCCGGTTCAAAGCTACCGCCCTCGAGGTCTACCATCTCGATGACGCGGTAGCAACGTTGGCGTTGAAGCGAGGACTCCTCCCGTCTCGCTTCACCTTTTCTTTGGATAAGAAGCCCCCGGGCTCTTATTCCGACCTCCTCTTCCGGGCTAAAAGTACATCCGTGCGGATGAAGCCGACTTCACCCGCCGAGAATCTTCAAGAAGCTCCAGCCACAAGCCCGCTTGCCCTGAACCAAGTGGACCCCCTCGACACCGGCGAGCTGACCCGCCTTGCGACCCGACAACAGGCATAGAAGCCCTGTCCCCGACGAGAGCAAACTCACACCTCTCCTTGCCCCTCGATCTCACATTCTGATGGAGATCGAAGGCGAGCCTTACCTCCAGCGCCCTCCTCCCATGAAGAAAGGTCCTCCCCGCGACAAAAGCCGCTACTACCGATTTCACCGGACTATGGCCATGACACCGACAGCCGCTACAGCTTGAAGCGGGCCATCGAGAATCTCATTCAGCGGGGCTACCTCGGTAAATATGTTCAGAAGGCACAGCAGCCGCTGCCGACTCTCATGGGGCCTTCGCCTGTTCAGGCCCGGTCGACAACGCCCCCACGGAGCGGACAGTTGGGATGGTGTCCTAGGGGTCAGCCTCCGCACCTAAGCGGCCGAGGGGGGAGGAGGCACCGAGTAGTGTAATTCCTGGGGGGGATCTGCTGTCATAGATAATGTAAACAATGAAGGCTTTGTCGTCTCTATGACGATCGCCAAGCACCCTGTAAAGAGGATATTAGTTGATAGTGGTAGCTCAGCTGACATCCTTACCTACGACGCTTTTGTTCGGATGGATTATCTTTGGACTCCCTTCAGCCTGTGGCGACCCCTTTGGTCGGTTTCACTGGAGACTCCGTAAGGGTTGAAGGTGAAATACCTTTGCCCGTGACAGCCGGAATGCCGCTATGTCAAAGCATAGTAATTATGAAATTCCTGGTTGTGAGGGTTCCCTTGGCGTATAACGCCATTCTGGGGCGTCCAGGTTTGAACCTTTTGGATGCAGTTATTTCCACTCGGCATCTATTAGTGCAGTTCCCCACAAGCGGAGGAGTCGGAGAGATGCGCGGTGAGGTCAGCCCAGTCCTGCCCTGTTATCACGCGACATCAAGTCCTCTGAAGCTGAACCAACTTTTGAAGCATCTGACCCTAGAGACTCTAACAAGGGAGGAAAACCAGCTGAACATCTTTTGACCTTCCCTCTTGGAGATGACCTGGCAAGAACCATCCATGTCGGCGGACTCCTTCCCCCGGAAGACTGGGAGAATCTCTTAGCCTTTTTACGAGCTAATTCAAACGTCTTCGCTTGGTTAGCGTCTGATATGCCCGGCATCCCTCCGGAAGTGATCACCCACAAGCTCAATATTGACCCGCGGCACCGTCCAATCCGCCAGAAGAAGAGAAGCTTTTCCTGATCGACAAAAGGCTATTGACGAGGAAGTCAACAAGCTACTCAGTGCCGGCCATATCCGGGAGGCATACTACCCCAGTTGGCTGGCCAATGTGGTCATGGTGTGTAAGGCAAATGGGAGCTGGAGGATTTGCATAGACTTCACCGACCTCAACAAGGCGTGTCCAAAAGACAGCTTTCTCTACCAAGGATTGATCAGCTGGTAGATTCCATCTCCGGGCATGAACTCCTCAGGTTCATGGATGCCTTCTCAGGATATAATCAGATAAGGATGGACCCCAACGATGAAGAGCACACCTCCTTTGTGACGAAAAGGCATTTATTGCTACAAAGTGATGCCTTTTGGCCTCAAGAATGCGGGGGCAACTTACCAAAGATTGATGAACAGAGTGTTCCAGGACCAGCTAGGCTAAAATATGGAAGTCTACGTAGACGACATGCTGACAAAGAGCACCCGTGCCTCTGATCACGTCTCCGATTTATAGGAGACCTTCAACAACCTCCGTCGCTTCCAAGTTAAGCTGAACCCCAAGAAGTGTGCTTTTGGGGTCACGGCGGGCAAGTTCCTGGGCTTCATAGTGACCCAGCGGGGGATCGAGGCGAACCCAGAGAAGATCAGCACCGTACTTGACATGAGGCCACCGTCCAGCAAGAAGGAAGTGCAGCGATTAACCGGGAGGATAGCGGCTCTAAGTCGTTTCCTCACCAAATCAGTCGAGAGATGCTTGCCCTTCTTCAAGGCATTGCGGAAGATGAATAGCTTCGAGTGGACTGGTGATTGCCAGAGGGCCTTCGACAGGTTGAAGGCGTTTCTGTCCTCCCCTCCGCTCCTATCCAAGCCAAGAGACGGAGAAAGTCTTTTTCTCTACTTAGCCGCTTCTTCGGAAGCCGTTAGTTCAGTTTTGGTGCGTCTCGACACTGATGGAACTCAAAGGCCTGTCTACTATGTGAGTAAGGTCCTCCATGACGCAGAAGTCAGGTACTCCAAAGCAGAAAAGGTTATCTTCGCCCTGATAGTCTCCGCTCGGTGTCTCCGCCCGTATTTTCAAGCCCATCCTATTGTGGTGCTCATGGATCAACCCCTGCGAGCCATCCTGGCTCGTCCAGATACCTCAGGCCGACTCGCCAGGTGGGCCATCAAGCTGGGAGAGTTCGACCTCTCTTTCAGGCTCGACCGGCTCTGAAATCCCAAGTTTTGGTTGACTTCCTAGTTGAATGCACATGGGCAGAGGAGATGACTGAAGAGGTTACCAAGAAACAGTGCAAGCCTGAGCCAAGCGGAGATGGGGAAACTTGGATCCTTCATGTGGACGACGCATCGAACTCTCAAGGAAGCGGCGCCAGCCTCATTCTTGCCGGGCCAGGCGGAGAGAGGACATAATGTGCCATGCAGTTTCTATTCGAAGCCACCAACAATCAAGCTGAGTACGAGGCCCTGCTGGCCGGGCTAAGGCTAGCCCAGGAGTTCAGAATAAGGCATCTCAGAGCTTTCACGGACTCGCAGTTCATCTCTGGGCAAATCAATGGGGAGTACGAGGCGCGTGACCCCACTATGACTCAATACTTGGGCAAGGTTCGGCTCCTGACCTCCTCGCTGGCTTACTTCAATATCAATTATATTCCATGAAGTGAAAATGCCAAGGCTGATATCCTTTCTTGTCTGGCCACCTCTGCCGGCGGTATGGCAAGGGATGCTTATATTGAATATTTGGAAAGACCCAGTATGGAGGATAGCGAGGAAATCCTTCCGCTCACCTAAGAGCCCACATGGATGGATGCCTACGTCCGTTATCTCACTGACGGCACACTCCCTGATGACCGCAACGAAGCCAGGTTGCTCAAGTGGAAAGCCTCCAAATTCATCCTCCTCGATGGGCGTCTATACAGAAGGTCATTCTCCTATCCCCTGCTCAAGTGCGTGGGACCTGCCGACGCCGACTACATCCTCAGAGAAATCCATAAGGGCATATGTGGAAACCATCTGGGGGGTAGATCCTTAGCCCAAAAGGCCCTCCGTCAGGGATATTTCTGGCTCACTATAAGGGAGGATGTGGCTAAATTAGTTCAAAAATGCGATGGTTGCCAATGCCATGCACACGTCCAACATCAACCATCTATCCCGATGAACCCGCTCTCGGCTCCATGGCCCTTCGCTCAGTGGGGAATGGACATTCTCGGGCCATTCCCCCCAGCTTCGGGCAACGGAGGTTCTTGCTAGTCACCATTGACTACTTCACCAAATGGGTCGAGGTCGAAGCGTTAGCTAAGATCACTGAAAACAAAGTCAAAGCTTTCTTTTGGAAGTCAATCATATGCCGTTTTGGCCTACCTCACACCCTTTGTCACGGACAACAGCCGCCAATTCAACGACGAAGCATTCAAAGTCTTCTGTGACAAGCTAGGCATTCATCACCGATTCACCTCCGTTGGCCACCCCCAAACCAACGGGGAGGCTGAGGTTATGAACCGCACCATCCTTAGAGGACTCAGAACTAGGTTGGACGGGTCCAAAGGTCATTGGGTGGAGGAGCTCACCAGCGTGATATGGGCCTATCACACGACCCCCAGAGCCCCGACGGGCGAGACTCCCTTCAGTCTCGCCTTCGGATCCGAAGCCGTCATTCCTGTCGAGAGCGGACTACCCAGTCCATGCGTGGAGTCCTTCAGTGAAGAAAACAACTCCGCGCTGATTCGGGCTAATTTGGACTTCATCGACGAGGCGCATGATCGGGCGAGGCTACGCATGGCGACTTTCCATCAGCGAGCGGCCAGGTACTACAATGTTCGAGTTTGCCTTAAGGTCTTCCACCGCGGAGATTTGGTTTTGAGAAAAGCTGAGGTTTCAAAGCCTACAGAGGGGGGAAAACTATCCCCCAACTGGGAGGGCCCTTATCGCATCGCCGAGGCACTCTACCGGGGGGCATACAAATTAGAAGAGCTCGACGGACAACCCATTCCATGCACCTGGAATGCGGATAACCTTCGCCAATATTACCAATAATGTATTCCCATAGGGCGTAAGCAATAAAGGGGGTCCCTTCTGACACAACAGCCTACTCTCCCTTGCCTCCAAGGACCAAGTCTCTCAAAAAGAGCTCGCCGGCATCGTAGCTAACGGGACACCACTCGGCCCCAGCACGGCGGTGCCCCCGAGTCAGTTAAGACCCTAGCAGCTTCGTACCCGGCCGAGTCACCCTTCAGGCGCACACAAACCCCTGAAGCAGTTCAAAAAGAGCTCGCAGGCATTGCGGCTAACGGGACACCACTCGGCCCCGGCACAGTGGTGCCCCCGAGTCGGTTAAGACCTAGCAGCTCTGTACCCGGCCGAGTCGCCCTTCAGGCGGCACACAAACCTCTGAAGCGGTTCAAAAGGAGCTCGCCGGCATCGCGGCTAATGGGACACCACTTGGCCCCGGCACGGCGGTGCCCCGAGTCGGTTATGACCCTAGCAGCTCCGTACCCGGTCGAGTCGCCCTTTAGGCGGCACACAAACCCCTGAAGTGGTTCAAAAGGAGCTCGCCGGCATCGCGGCTAACTGGACACCACTCGGCCCCGGCACGGCGGTGCCCCCGAGTCGGTTAAGAGCCTAGCAGCTCCGTACCTGGCCGAGTCATCCTTCAGGCGACACACAAACCCCTGAAGCAGTTCAAAAGGAGCTCGCTGGCATCGCTGCTAACGGGACACCACTCGGCCCCGGTACGGCGGTGCCCCCGAGTCGGTTAAGACCCTAGCAGCTCTGTACCCGACCGAGTCATCCTTCAGGCGGCACACAAACCCCTGAAGCGGTTCAAAAGGAGCTCATCGGCATCGCGGCTAACGGGATACCACTCGGCCCGGTATGGCGGTGCCCCCGAGTCGGTTAAGACCCTAGCAGCTTCGTACCCGATCGAGTCACCCTTTAGGTGGCACACAAACCCCTGAAGCGGTTTAAAAGGAGCTCACCGGCATCGCGGCTAATGGGATACCACTCGGCCTCGGCACGGCGGTGCCCCCGAGTCGATTAAGACCCTAGCAGCTCCGTACCCGGTCGAGTCGCCCTTCAGGTGGCACACAAACCCTGAAGCGGTTCAAAAGGAGCTCACCGGCATCGCGGCTAACAGGACACCACTCGGCCCCAGCACGGAGGTGCCTCCAAATCGGTTAAGACCCTAGCAGCTCCGTACTCGATCGAGTCGCCCTTCAGACGCACACAAGCCCCTGAAGCGGTTCAAAAGGAGCTTACCGGTATCGCGGCTAATGGGACACCACTCGGCCCCGGCACGGTGGTGCCCCGAGTCGGTTAAAACCCTAGCAGCTCCGTACCCGATCGAGTCGCCCTTCAGGCGACGCACAAACCCCGAAAGCGATTTAAAAGGAGCTCATCGGCATCGCGGCTAACGGGACACCACTCGGCCCCAGCACGGCAATGTCCCCGAGTAGGTTAAGACCCTAGCAGCTCCATATCCAGTCGAGTCACCCTTCAGGCGACGCACGAACCCCTGAAGCGGTTCAAAAGGAGCTCGCCGACATTGCGGCTAACGGGACACCACCCGGTCCCGGCACGGCGGTGCCCCCGAGTCGGTTAAGACCCTAGCAGCTCCATACCCGGCCGAGTCGCCCTTCAGGCAATGCGCTAACCCCTCACGATGGCAGAATCAACCTCAACCATCTCCGGTCAATCCGAACGCCTCCAAAGTTAGGCTTAGCGTCGAGCCACCCGGAGAGCTTTTCAAGCCTTTGGGGATTCATGCGTAAGCGAGCCTTCTTGCAAACAACCTGCGACAGCACGAAACATCTTAAGTGACTGTTCATATGGCCGGCCTACATCCTAGAGATGCATTCGAATGTTGGCTAAGTCCGGAGTCGCGGAACATCTCAGAAGATACTATATTCAGCTTCGACGTCGTCAGCGTATATGATTTGGCCACAAGAAGTAAAGCACAGTAAGGCATTTTTCTCAGAAGAAGGAAGACCGGGTGGATCGAAACACAAAGAAGTTGGGAGAAAAGTCTTTTTCATTAACTATTGAAGAAGGGTACAAAATTGGGCCTGAGGCCGGTTACATACAATAAAGTAAAAGGAAAATAACTCAAGGCTCGCCGGGGCTGGGCTTCTCTTCGTCCTTTTTCTCCATGGGCTCCTCATCAGAATCCCCAGGTTGGACGGTCCATGGGCTTCTCTTCGTCCTTCTATGGGTCTCTTGCCCTCCCTAATAGCACGACGGTCCATAGGTAGAAAAAAAGGGATGAAACTAACCTGGGAGTCGGAAAGACTCAGGTCACAGAAGAACTTAAGGAAGAAGAAAGTAGAAGAAAGCAATGGTAGCATAAAAGTTTCTACAGGCCCTTGGGAGGTTTTTATAGCCCCCGTCTCCAGCTAACGCCGCCCCAGATCCTGCCATCTGGCGCGCGTCCATTGCGTCGCAGACTGCCGGCCAAAAATCATCTGCGCCCGAGGCTTGCCGTCTTGATCCGCTCCAGAAGACGTGATCCCCGGCCAATCGCGGGCCATAGAAAACAGAGCGGTAATGATGCCCTTGCCTTTTTCCCATCATCCAATGGGCTCCTTCTCCAGAGCGTCCGGCACCAACATCATCACCACCTAACGCATGATTACGGGAGATCTCCGAAGCGACACTGCCTCGAAACAAAGCGCCAGCACATCAGCCCATTTAAAGCGCACTAAAGGAGGCAATCATTCTTTTTAAATTTTTGCGCCCCTTTTGCCCAAAGGATTGCAGACGCATGGTCCTTAGCGCTCAGGGGCGGGGGGGCATCTGATGTGGCTAATGTAGCCATAAGGGTAATTTCGATAAAATCAAAACATTGGTGCACTCCGGCATCTCCAAGCCCGCCGAGTCGGCCCCGACCATTCCTGGTCGGCCCTTCTCGGCCTCGGCGTCTCTAAGCTCGCCGAGTCGGCCCTGACCATTCCTGGTTGGCCCTTCTCGGCCCCGGCGTCTCCAAGCTCGCCGAGTCGGCCCCGTCCATTCCTGGTCGGCCCTTCTCGGCCCCGGCATCTTTAAGCTCGCAGAGTCGGCCCCGACCCTTCCTGGTCGGCCCTTCTCGGCCTCGGCATCTCCAGGCCCATCGAGTCGGCCCCGACCATCCTTGGTCGGCCCTTCTTGGCCCCGGCGTCTCCAAGCCCGCCGAGTCGGCCCCGACCATTACTGGTCGGCCCTTCTCGGCCCCGGCGTCTCCAAGCCTACCGAGTCGGTCCCGACCATTCTTGGTCAGCCTTTCTCAGCCCGGGCGTCTCCAAGCTCGTCAAGTCAGGGCCGACCATTCCTGGTCGGCCCTTCTCGACCCCGGCGTCTCCAAGCTCGTCGAGTCGGCCCTGACCATTCCTGGTCGGCCCTTCTCGGCTCCGACATCTTCAAGCTCACCGAGTCGGCCCCGACCCTTCCTGGTCGGCCCTTCTCGGCCCCGTCATCTCCAAGCCCGCCGAGTCAGCACCGACTATCCCTGGTCGGCCCTTCTCGGCCCCGGTGTCTCCAAGCCCGCCGAGTCGGCCCCACCATTCCTGGTCGGCCCTTCTCGGCCCCGGTGTCTCCAAGCCCGCCGAGTCGGCCCCGACCATTCCTGGTCGACCTTCTCGGCCCCGACGCCTCCAAGCCCACCGAGTCAGCCCCGACCATTCCTGGTCGGCCCTTCTCAGCTCCAGCACCTCCAAGTCCGCCGAGTCGGCCCCGACCATCCCTGGTCGGCCCTTCTCGGCCCCGGTGTCTCCAAGATCACCTAGTCAGCCCCGACCATTCCTGGTCGGCCCCGACCATTCCTGGTCAGCCCTGACCATTCCTAGTCGGCCCCGTCCCGGCACGTCCTAGTCGGCAAGGTTGGCCCCGGCCACCCCTAGCCGACCCGGATAAGCTTCGGCTCCTCCGAGAGAGTCGAGACTTCCCGGTTTCCTCTAAATCTACCCCAACACGGTCCTGGTAGCTCAGGACACTATCTCTCTGACCCACACCGCCTGACAACGCCAGATCCAACTACCCACTGGCCATGCTGCTGATGGGACTGGACCCAACTACCCAATAGCCCCGCTGGCTGATGGGACTTAGCCCACTAATCGTCGCTTTCTCCCTTTCCGATGAGACAGGACCCACCAACCAGCGTAGATTCACGCAACTCTCAAGAACTCTGCGAACATTCCTTCTCACGGAATCCCACGTGATCATGCCAGGGTCAACCCCTATAAAAAGGTGAATCCACTCAATAAACAGGTATGTACGATAATCCCCAGAAAAATTGCTATTCTAAGGCCAGAGAGGAATCCCTCCTCTCGGGAGCATCTTTTCATTTAAAAAGAGCTCATTCGAGCTCATCTTTTACTGTGACCTCAATTGCTAACTTGGGCGTCGGAGGGTCCCACTGGAGAATCCTCTCCGGTCCTGGGACTTCTTTGCAGGCAACCTGGTGAAGCGAAGCCTCGAGAATCCGTCCATTCCCGACATTCAGGATCAGTGATTGGGCGTCATCAGAACCTGATCATCTTGAGTTGATGTTCGTGACCATTAATAGGTATATCTAGGGTTTGTGGATGAACTTTCACTTCAAGACGAGGCCTACAAGAATGGAATATTTTAGCGAGGATTCTCTGATGCTCAAATTAATGACCGAAATCTCAATCGTAAGTTTGAGGAAGCTCGAAAAAAAAAGTCATTTTATTTTTTTAAGATAAAAATGCTTTTTAAGTACTTAAGTGTTCATACCTGATCAAGGATCCAGAGAGAAAGTCGCTTTGGAGGTTAGGGCTATTTTGAAGCTCGGCATCATCTTGGAGCTGAGGACGCCTTGGAGCTTGGGGCCGCCATCCTTTCGACTTATGCCATCAGTTAACTTCGATTGTTAACTTATACATGACTTTATCTATCACATCAGAATCAAATGAAAATTATATTAGTAGTGTATGGTAAGAACTTAATTTTTTCTATGAAGATATTTTTTATCCTTTAAATTATTATCTTTATGGCTATATTCGTTACCGCCACCCTTATTTTGGGACTTGCAGATTTTGATCCCTTCCCTTCCATCCCATAAGTTGATTGCGTCATATCTGTCAAAAAGTCAGCGGATCGCCGACTTTTTAGCTAAATTAAGCAGCAGGCAAGGAGAAACAAAGGAGTTGGAGGGCATTATATCATTGTTCTTGAGGCCATAGGTCCTTTCTTATTATAAAATAAAAGTAAAAATTTATTATAAGATAAAAAAAGTTAAATATTGAAACTAATAAAATACTAAATAATTCTATCATTTTCTTTTATCCCACTTTTTTTCCGTTAATAACATTAACAATATATTAATAATAGTTTTATCTTTTTTACATTAATCTTATTCTAAGTATACCTAAAAATTACATTGTAATACTTCATTCTTTATTTACATAATTAATTTTAGTTAATAAAAAAAATTTATCTTCTTAAAATTTACACCAAAAGATTTACTTTTGTAACTTTTTATTTTTTTAATTTTTTATCCCACAATAAAGGTACTTTAAGGGAGGGAACGAATGTAATTGAACTAAATAACTTTCTTATCTGGGGATTCCTATTATGGGTAGGCGGCCTCGCTGCTCAGATTTCTATGAACTGGAGCGCCGTGTTCGTGATAGATTGGATAGTTGGCAGGTCTCTGGATTGTCCATGATGGCTAGGCTTACCCTTATCCGTTCTGTTCTTACTGCTCTTCCTCTCTACATCCTTTCTAATGCTGCCATTCCGATAACCTGCTTAAAAAGGATGGATAGATGGTTCAGAGATTTTCTCTGGGGCTCTATGCAGGATGGCCATGGGATCCACTTACTGGCTTGGGATTCTGTGTGTATGCCCATTTCGGAGGGGGGGCTTGGGATTCAATCCCTCATTGTCAGAAGAGAGGTGCTGATGATGAGGCATGCATCGCGATTCTTGTTGGATCCGGAATGCCTGTGGAGCTTGTTCATGCGTGCCAAATATGGTGATTGGTCCATCCAGAGTCATCCTCAGTCTATTCGCAGCTATTCTTTCTTTTGGAAAGAAGTTTGCCGTCATGCTCCAGCTGTTATTAGCTGTACGTCGTGGATGATTGGAGATGGTAGCTCTGTTGATATCCTTAGAGACACCGGGTTGGCTGAGCTCCCTCTGATCCGTTGGCCCACCTTTGTTAGTTCAGACATTCCTATTGGTATGAGGGTCTCGGACCTTATTACTCAGGATCACAAGGTCTGGAATGGCTCCCTTGTGGCCTCTTTTTTCGGTGAGGAGCTCCTTCAGTGCATCTTCTCTATCCCTCTTCTCCCTGATCATACTGATGATATTAGATTATGGAGAAGGACCTGCTTGACCTGTGCGCCCATCAGGGACATCATGCAGGATTTTAGACCTCAGATGGGTCACACTATGGATGGTTCTTAGATTTGGCGGCTCCCCATCCATCCTAGAGTTCATATATTTATATGAAAGATGGCTTGGGATTGTCTTCCTACGTGTTCCCTTCTTTCTGGGAGGGGCATGGTGATCTCTCCTACCTGCCCGCTTTGTGGGATTGTCGATGAGACTGCTAGTCATGCATATTTACTTATGATAGAGCGAGATTGGTATGGCAGCTTGTGGGTTCTTGTGAGGGGGTGTGAGTACTGCTCAGTGTTGCTCCTCCTTTCTGTTGATGATTCGTCGGGATATGCATAGGGATTTCGGTCGCTCCAGTTCCTTGGCTGCTTATACTGCCTATCAGCTCTGGTTGTCCCGAAACCGCTATATTTTTTCTGATGTCTCTGATTCTCTCACCGGATTGTTAAGACTGCTCAGCTCCTCTCCGATGAGTATATTCTCCACCAGTCTACCCTTGACTCTGACAGCACTAGCATCTGGGGTTCCCCTGCTACCCATGTAGTGCACCGGCATACGGTTTTCACTTCTTGGGAACCCCCTCCTCTAGGGTTTGTCAAAGTCAATTTTGATGGCATGGTCGCTTGGCGGGATCAACTTTTGTGATTTGCGGGTCTGATGGAGATCTGATGGCGGCTGGCGGGTTGGGCATTCTTGATCTTTCTATTCCGCTGCCGAACTGCATGCTGCGTGGGCAGGCATATCCCATGCCATTCGTAGTTTAGGTTGTCGTAGGCTTATTATTGAGGATGATTCTATCACTATTGTGCGCTGGCTCGCCAGGATATGGGCAGCGCTCCTTTGACCAACCCTCTGATATGCGACATCCGGTCGATGCTTCAGCAGGCTAACACGGTTCAGATTCGGCACATGTACTGGGAAGCTAACTCAGCGGCGGACTGGGTTACTGCCTGGGTCGCACATCACTCTGGACCGTGGGTTTGGATAGTTGGTGATCTGTACCCGCCTATGCTTTCCCAACTTTTGTATTATGATAAACTGGGTTTGACTCAACCAAGATTGGTTTGATCGTCCGTTTGTAACAAAAAAAAAAGAAGAAGAAGAAGAAGAAAAGGCCATGCTTATACAAAAAAATGCTTTAGACTTATATAATGTGTTATTATTGGAACATGCATAATTGAAAAAATGATATAAATAACTGTTGCCATAAAAATTTGTTCTTCGACTCAGATGCAGCTTACCTCCGGAATCGGATGCCTGTTCCTCGCCTGGACGAACTGCAAGACAGTCCTTGCATAGAGAACGTTAAAGATGACCCTCTGTGGAAGACCCTTCGACATCCAAATCAGTGGAGATTCACAGCAAGCAGATATAAGGAGAAGGCTCTTGCAGAAAAGTCCCTCATCAATGGCCTCTCAAGGAGCCCGGAGCTCTGTTTAAGCTTCAATAGAGTTTTTCATTGAAAGAGTGAGCATACCTGAAGGACTTTAAGACAGTGTATATATAGGTTGCCGATATGATGGCAGACGACTACTTGATTCCTTGAACGTGTTCCAGGGAATTAGAAACCATCGTGATTCGAATCTGATTCAAATCAAATTTATTACGAGGCCGGTAGCTTTCAAATTCAGTTAGTTAGAGAATCAACGGCTAGAGAAGCTAGCTGATGCTTTGAGATTCGGTGCCTTATAGGCTCTAGGCCATGTTTGGCATTATTGGCTTTTTCCTCCACTTAAGGTGATCGAAGACCCACGTGGTTGGAATCTTGCCGAATTATCATGAATTTAAATTTTTTCGCACTTGGTTCGCAGAGGTTCAGGGGTACCTTGGCCTGGCCGAGGTATGAAGATAGCTCGGTCTCATCGAAATATGAAGATGGCTTGGTCTTGCCGAGATATGGAAATGGCTTGGTCTGACCGAGGTATGAAGGTGGCTCGATCTGGCTGAGGTATGAGTATAGCTCGTTCTCGTCGGGTATGAAGGCAGCTCAGCCTGGCTGAGGTATGAAGATGGCTCGGCCTTGCTGAGATATGGGAATGGCTCGGTCTGGCCGAGGTATGAAGGTGGCTCAGTCTGACCGAGGTATGAGTATAGCTCGGTCTCGCCAAGGTATAAGGTGGCTCGGCCTGACCGAGGTATGAAGATGGCTCGATCTTGCCGAGATATGGGAATGCCTCGGTCTGGCCAAGGTATGATGGTGGTTTGGTCTGGCCGAGGTATGAGTATAGCTCGGTTTTGCCGAGATATGAAGGTGGCTCGGTCTCACCGAGGTATGATGGTGGCTCGATCTTATCGAGATATGGGAATAGCTCGGTCTGGCCAAGGTATGAAGGTGGCTCGATCTGGTCGAAGTATGGAAATAGCTCGGTTTGGCCAAGGCATAAGAGCACTTCGATTTTTGCTAAGGTGTATCAGCCTTATTTTTTTTCGGATGCGACAGCTAGTGGATCAGAAATCAAAAGTGATCTCAACTTTTTTGTATGCGCACAAATATTGATGTAATAACGATTTTATCCCTCATCAATAACTAATTAACATCCAAAGCAAATTGAATGACATACAAGGACCTAAATTGGATGTCAAGTAGGCACTATTTGATATTGAACTTAATTATATTAAAGTTTCCTTTTTATCAAGGAAGAAACAAAATAATACCAAAAAGTGCAGTATGGTGATTGAAAAACATCATCTTGGTAAGATTTCGCAAGGCATCCTAATTTGGCATGATGGAATATAAAAGGTGGCCAGGTTCTTAAGCCATCTTCAAACAAAGAAGTGATTTAGGTCTATTACGAAACAAAAACTTAACATCTACAGGATTTATACTCCATTCATCTTTAGCTTGCTCTTAAGCTTTTAAGAATAGGTTGTTTTAGCTTGATAAGTTATTAATTGATCTAACAAATAAACTTAGGGTACTACAAATGGTATCAGAGCTAATTTGAGTATGTAAAAATTAGTGCGTAAAAAAAAAAAAGCTACTCATGAGACTATGGTAAAGTCTTGTCCTGATATGGAGCCATTTGTGTAGCATCAACAATGCAACTTGAAATAAATTTTGAGTAGCTTATGGTATATGATGAGGATATTGCTTGATAAGGGCAGAGATTATAATACTCCAAGATAGACTCACATTGGATTAAAAAAAAAATTTCAAGAGCTTATAACTCAAGTTTACTTGCTATTAATTAACTTACACTTTAGTTTTTAAGGTCGCATGGATTCAGTCTATTAATAAGTTAATTTGATCAATAGGTGAGCTTCAGATGTTACAAATAGTATCAAAGCTAATTTAGGTGTGCAATCTAGATATATGAAAGTTGTAGATAGAAGGAAAGGATTATCTATGGAACAATAGTAGAGTTTCATTATGGTATGAAGCCCCCTCACTTGGAGTAGGTTCTGGTTAACTTATAGTTGCAATAAGAACGTGGCTTGATTAAAGGAAAAGATTATAATACTCCATGCTTGAATAGTCTCCCATCGGATGGGTAATAATGATTTGAAGAGTTATAATTCAAGTTCGTTTGCTACTAATTAATTTACATTTGTGTTTTTAAAAATTGATCGATTAATTGGATCAATAAGTGAGTTTAAGGTTATAGATCTAAATTAGACTTAAATTATATTAAAGTTTCCTTTTCATCAAGGAGGAAGCAAAAAAAAAAAACACCAAAGAGGAAAGTGCATTATGGGATTTAAAAAAGCATCATCATAATCAGATTTTGCATGACATCCTAATTTGATATGATGGATGGAACCTATAAAAGGTGGTCAGGCCCTCAAGCCATCTTCAAACAAAGGAGTGATTTAGGTCCATTACAAAACAAAAACTTAATATCTACGAGATTTGGGTTTCATTCATGGTCTCTTTCCAATATGCTAACAATTCTTCCATCCCATCCAAATCATTCTGCATCATTTTTTTCTTGTTCTTTTCAGATATGCAATAATAATACCAACAAATTAAAGCATTCGAACCTGAACATTAAATTGAATGGAGAGATGCTAATTAGCTTAACCAAGATCATTTGGTACCTTTTTATCATATTTATCTTTGAATTACAATTAAAGTTTTCGTCAGATAATCTCTATCATCCTTACAAAAGAACTCTCGGAGATAGAAGTTGACTTCCAATTAACACTTTTATTTTATAATTTCATATATATATATTTTTTATTATTCTAACAAGAAATATTAGTTATTTTATCAATTTTAACTGATTTTATGTAGTTGAATGTTACGAATATATATATTTAAAATATAAAAAAATTAAATTACAACAACTAAAGTTTAAGAATTACAATGGAACAGAAACCTTGGGAATCAAAAGAATATTTTAGCCTTAAAAATAGCCCATACCTGACGATGTCTCACCTAATCTTGTACCCATAATCGGCGCCCTTGCAAGTAGCCACATGCAAAAATAAACTGGGCAGCGCATCACCAGCTGACATGGCCCACGGAGGCGGAAACATTCAATTGCTAGGGCATCATTTCATCACCAAAGAGATGAATGATTGGAGGAATTTCGGTCAATCCCTTTCGTTGGGCCAGCTTTCCAGCTCAAACAAGACAGCACGAAAGGAGCCTCTACAGAGGAGGAAGTTCTGTTCTATTCGCGGGTCACAGTGTCAAAAAGCAGAGCATGCTCAAACGCGTACTCTGACAGAAAAGCCGAGCCCATGGCACACTATTAAATGATACGGGTGTTCGCATTATTGCCTCAAAGGGTGCCGAATGTTCGCCATTTGCTTTGGCGGAGCTTGAATGACTCGCAACTGGCAGCCACGCTCTCACCGACACATTGATTCGACCAAGAAAGTTGGTGAATTTTGATGAGCCTTCTTCAGCGTCGCAACCGACGAAATCCTTCCAGTAAAATATTCCTCCATTCTTTTTAAGATCGATTGCTGGCTGCTACCACCCTCTTCTTGGAAAGGCCCCGATGTCCCCCTTGGAACGTCGTGCCGGAGCACCAATGCTCGTCATTGCCACTGTAACTTTTGTTTGCTTTACTTTTCAAATTTTATTAAAATCTACATCATCTCTCCTACCTTTAACAAAGGATGATATGCCAGAGAAAAAAATTCAATCAGAAGGTTTTGATATAGATGTCACGGAATCTAGCTTAACTTAGGAGTATAAATCATTAAGTCGTAGGCTTTAGAAGTGAGCTTCAACAATCTCTCTTTTCACGTGTGAGCTGAATTCAACTTTCCTCAAGCCCAAATCTTCTTGTAAGATCCGACATTTTGGGCTGGCTTGATGAGTAGTGGAGTCTTACTTCATTTGACTTGCTTGTTTGAATTTTATAAAAAAAAAAAAGAGAACTGAATTAATTGAACTGATCTATTGAGTCAATTTGGGTCAAGCCAAGTAAGTCCCAGTTGGAGGAGGAGGACAAGAACGAAACGTAGATTGCTGGACATTGGTAAGAGTCCAATTCTTGCTAAGAATTCGAGGGAGTGGAGGCCTCTTCCACCCTATTTAATACCTCCCATCCTTTATAGATCACTTCATCACCCATCATCGTTGTCATCAGCGAGTCCCTCAACTTATGCTGCCTCAAAGCCTCACTGAAGATAAGGGACAATCCTCTACACCTTTTCCCCTGTTTTCCTTTCTTGATTTACTATCTTCGCGAATTAAATTCTGTTGGGTAACTGAGTCAAGTGAGTGTGGATTTAGATCTCCCTTGACTCTCCCTTCAACCCTTTGTTTCACCGGAATCAGTCCATCGCCTCTTTCATCACCTCGTAATTGACTCAAATGAGTTTGGATTTAGATCTCCCTTGTCTCTCCCTTCAACCTTTTATTTCACTGAAATCAGTCCATCGCCTCTTTCATCACCTCTCCATCAGGATGCCAGAGGCTACACTAACACCCAAATAGATGAGCTAGGGGCTATAGTTATGGCCCCATTTATCATTTTTCCTCCATGATATCGTTTTTTGTTGAGCTAGGGGCTATAGCGGAGCCGGTCTTTGGTGCCAATGCGGAACCGGTCTTTGGTGCCGACGCGGAGTCGGTCTTTGTTGCCGACGCGGAGCCGGTCTTTGGTGCCGATGCGGAGTCGGTCTTTGGTGCCGACGCGGAGCCGGTCTTTGGTGCCGACGGAGTCGGTCTTGGATGTTGATGCAAGGTAGGTCTTCCCTGCATGACATTTTTAAGTATTAATAAAAGAAAACTATCTTAAGTGCAATGTACTTAGCTCTTGTAGCTCCCATATTTTCCTTTTGCGGGTTTGAGCACTTTCGTCCGCTGGTGACCCCCCCCAGGGAGTCATGTTTGTCAGATTGGAAGTGTCGTTGCCCTTACTTGGGCCTTCTCTCGCGTTGGAGGCCAGGACGAGATGCCTGTGGCCGGGAAGAAGCTGGAAACCGGGACAAAGCTGGAGTCTGTTAAGGAAAGCCTCGACAGTCAGTAGTCATTGAAGATAAATGGCTGGGAGAGTCCATCGAGGGCATTGCTGAGAGGCTTGGGGTGCTGCTGAGTGGCCCCGAGCGCTACTTCTGCAGTTCATGAACTGCTACTTTCAAAGCTTGATCTTGCCGATTGAGGATGGCCAGCTAGTTAATCAGGGCAGCTGAAGTTGGTGGTGAAGGAGCAGAGGGGGTGGCCTTTCGCTGCCTAGTGCGATGTGGATGCCCCCCAGCACGATTGGTAAGAACCTCTGGCATGCGCATCACCACCATAGCAATCTTAGAGGGGACGGAGGCTTATAGCTCAAGGAGATAGCTTTCTTTCCTTCAGCGCGTCCCCCCTTCCTGGCGCGCCAATCTGATGACGCCCGGTCACTGGTCTTGAACGTCGGGATGTGGGCTGATCCGTGAACCTTCGATGCACCGAATGGCCTGCAAAAAAGTCCCAAGACCGGAGAGGATCCTCCGGTAAGACCCTTCGACACCCAAGTTAGCAATCAAGGTCACAGCAGAGAAGGAGCTCGAGAGAGCTCTTGGAAAATGGAGAGATCTCAGAAGGACCGGAATTTTCCTCTGAGTATTAGGGTATCAAGTGTGTAAACTTGTGTTATCTGGTTCTCGAAGTGATTTACCCTTTTATAGGGGTTGACGCTGGCACGATCACGTGGGCTTTCGTGAAGTCAGAATATCTGCCGAGCCCTTGCGTGAATCTGGGCTGGTTGGTGGGCTACGTCCCATCAGTTGTTGGGTAGGTGGGTCTTGTCCCATCACCAGCGTTGCCGGTGGGTTGTTGGATCTGGCGCTGTCAGGCGGCGCGCATCGGAGAGGTGGCACCCTGAACTAATAGGGCCATGCTGGGGAGAACTGGGACACCTTGACCCTCCCGGGGGAGTCAAAGCTGAACCCGTCTGGCTGGGGGCGGCCGGGACCGACTCGGTGGGCTCGGAGACGCCGGGGCCGAGAGAGGCCGGCCAGGAATGGCCGGGGCCGCCTCGGCGGGCTTGGAGACGCCGGGGCCGGCTAGTAAAGCGCCGGCCTTGGAGGTGTCGGCCTTGGAGCTGTCGGCCTTTGGGGCCGTCGGTTATGGAGGTGTCGGCCTTTGGGGCCGTCGGTCTTGGAGGTGTCGGCCTTTGGGGCCGTCGGTCTTGGAGGTGTCGGTCATGGAGCCGTCGGCCTTGGAGGTGTCGGCCTTTGGGGCCGTCAGTCTTGGAGGTGTCGCCTTGGAGGTGTCGGCCTTTGGGGCCGTCGGTCTTGGAGGTGTCGGTCATGGAGCCATCGGCCTTGAGGTGCCGGCCTTTGAAGCCGTCGGTCTTGGAGCCGTCGGCCATGGAGATGTCGGCCTTTGGGGTCGTCGATCTTGGAGCCGTCGGTCATAGAGGTGTCGGCCTTTGGGCCGTCGCGGACGTTGAGTCGAAGTGGGCCGCGGTCGACCAAGATCGAGATGGGGCACGACCAACATTGAGACCGACGCCATTGTCAAGGTGGGCCGTCCAAAATTTTTATTTTTCATGAGGATCAACTGCCCATCATATGGTTTTATAAATTCTTACTGAGCTAACAGTTTCATTATATTTACTTGCCCTTTCATAGCAATAAAATGAGTAGAGTTATGCAGCAGCAGGATTCGAATAGAGTAGTTTAGAGTACTTAAATTATTTCAATACCAAATGAGAAAATAAAATAATAGTCAAAAAGAAAAATAAATGAGCAAATAAAGCTGTAAATTATTATATAATTAAAATTAAAATTGATATATTATATTATTATGAAAAATATTAAAATAGATCTTGTGTCCGCTCTAGTGTCCGCTCTCCAAGAATCATGTGTTTTTGTCCGACGGAAGACGAAGACCACAATGTGTTTCTAATGTGGTCGGAGGGTCCACCCTCCCATAGTTTCTAAGAACCACATAATATATTTAACTCTAGTGTAAGAGTCTACTCTCCAAGAGCTACACCACTGAAACCCAAGAAACCATAGAGTTATTCGCTCCCCATCAGCTATATTTCATCACATTTATATAAGTCCTTTTCCAAGAATGATGCTTTGAGGCCGTAGACAAACCCACCATCAGCTCTGAAATAACTTTCTGGAGAGACAATAAGTTCGAGTTCAACAAGAAAAAGTTTTAAGGTATAACTCAGAACTCAATTCAACTTAAAAGCTTCAAGGCATTCAGTTATAAGCTCAGTCATTCATATTAATCCATATTTGCTTCCCAATAACTATTTTATATGGGACTAAACCTCTCTTATGATCCTCAAACAACTTGTTAGGAAGAAACGAAGTGTGCAAATTAAATCAGGAGTTGATGTTGATACGAAAGAAACTAATTCAACTTAACATCTTAAGGCTATAAGTTGTGAACCAATTATTTATATCAATCTCAAACATGATCCTTCCTAGGATAAGGGTATATATGTGGATTTTATTTTATAATCTTCCTACTTTTCCAATTTTATATAGTGATATATATAACATTGATAGAGTGCCCTTGCGGTTGAGCTGCACTAGAACCTCCCTTGTTTACTGCCTACCATTGTCTCAATGTGCTGCATCAAATCTTGGCTACAAAAGAGGGTGGGATTACAAACTATAGCAATATTGTTATTGCATCAACTCTAATTGCCACTAAGGATAGAAAATTACGTGGAAAGGAGATGCAATATCCTTTAATATTTTATCACTAATGATGAAAAGACTAGCTGAACATCTCTACCCTGACATAAATTAATAATATAATTCAATAACCATTTAATATAATAGGAATATATTTGATGAATATTTTAAATTATTTATAATATTTTAAAATCAAATTTGGTCATCAAATATTTAAATTAATGCCATGAAATTGACAGTGTTCAAAACTTTGCTTCGCTGGCTGGTATATATTAATGGTGCTTTTTATGACCTCGAAGGAGGTGATGGCGTTTCTCGGTTCATCTTTTCTTTCCAACCTCGTGACTTTTAAACCAGATAGACCGAGATCGGCATCGGCCACCGACAAATTTGCCAAGGTCTCCGACATAAGTAGTGTACTCCGTCACGCCCAAAACGTGCTTCTCGCTATGATTGGACTTTAAGTATGCTGTGAGGGCTTTTGCTAGATGTTGTCACGTGCACTTTGGAGGCATGATAATGTCACATAGAATTTGACTTAAGTGATTGATAACTACATGTATATTAATTCCAATTTTATACATGGCAACTAATTAATAATTATTATACATTAATGTTTTTTTTTTGGAAGAATCATGATATCTAATGTCTAATTTTATACATGCATGTTATGCCACATATGTTTAATTAATGATCATTGTCTATTTATTAATATGTTATGGAGACTATTTTAGACTGTGATTATCATTTATAGTTTTATTGTTCTCCAGCTTAAAATAATATTGAAAATTTGATGTCACCTAAAAAATTAATATCTATAAATATTACTATTAAAATTAATCTTTCAGCGAGGGACAAAATTTCTTGGTGACAGTCAAAAATTTTAAGAAAAATTCGTCTATTGAAATATATGATGATGGTGAAAATCTTTCTCGAAAATTCTTTGGTAATTTTTGAGGGATCCAAAACTTAGCCATCCCTCAGAAATTTCTTAGTAATTGCTGAAGGATTTAAAACTTAGCCATTTTCCAAGGGATTCACTAACCAAAATGCAATTAGAAATCCCTCAGTAATTACCAAGGGATTCATCAAGGGAATTTTTTTTGCTAAAAGTTGGCTAACTGAATATTTGCAAGGAATTATCTCTTGCAGATCCCTTAGGGTTTTTTTTTTTGCTTTTTATTTTGTTTGATTTTATTTTTTGATAATCTGTGGGGAAGTAGAGTTGTTGATTACCAAGGGATTAAAATCAACCACCACGACCTGGAAGCTAAGAAGCCAACGCCTTATCGTTGCACCAATATGATCATTGGCAAAGAAAGGGTGAAAACCCGGGTATTTCTCCAGCAAGGAATCCCATTGTTCAGCCACAACAGTTATATGGTAGGAGACGGAAAGAAGGCAGTGGAACAAGTCCATCTTTTTATTTTTTTAATAAATTTTTTATTTTTATTTATTTTTTATTTTTTCTATATTTTTAGTGACCCTATCTTTAGTGTATTTTTTCTTATATTTTTTATATTTTTAATGATAACTGAACCTGACATGGATTACTTAGACCACTGCAAGCAGGGTTGGATAGGGTTCAAGTAGGTTGCAAATATCTGGTTGACCCATTACCCGACCCAATCTGACCCGACTTGAGCAAGTGATGATAGCAAAGGATGGAAAGATAATGATAACGTTGAGGAGCTCTGACGGGAAGGAGTTCGACATTGAGAAGGTGGTGACGAAGCAATCAGTAATGATCGGAAATATGATCAAGGATGGATGCTTCAAGATGGTGGGATCCCCTCTTAAACATTATCAGTAAGGTCCTTGTCAAGATCCTCGAGTACTGCAAGAAGCATGCTGACTTCGCAGTGGCAAGCCCTTCGGCCATGATCGCAGGGCTACTGATAAGCTTAAATTCGATCATTTAATTCATTTACTTTCATAACGACATTAGCTAATTTTTAATTTATTTTAAATAAAAATTTATTTATTTATTTATTTTATCTTGAATAAATATGAAAGGAAATAAAATAAAAAGCTAAACATCATGATGCATTTTACTTGAAGTTCTGGGTCTCTTGGGGATGCAACGAGGATTCTTTGTCAAGTCAAAATGGTAAAGGAGGTTGAGCAAAAGGTTAAATCAAGAGTGCTTTGAAGTTCGTGAGTGCTTTGAAGTTCATGCGAGCGAGTGCTTCGGCGTTTGTCTATTGACCCAACTATTGATTTTGATGATTAATAAAAGAATTGAGTATATTTATTTGATTACTAATGGATTTGACAAGTATTTCAGGACTTAAAAATATTTGATCAGTTTAAATGAATTAAGAACTTGTTTTGAATCAATTGCAAAACATCAATTTCAAAGTTTCTGAACCTAGAGTCGACACCTAGAATTCCTGAGCCGACCCCATGGCCATTCAAATTTTCTTTTGATTTTTGATACGGTCCGGAGCCGACACCTAGAGTTTCAGAGCCGACACCCAGAGTTTCGGAGTCGACACTTACAGTGTCTGGAGCCGACTCCGATGCGGGGACAGAACGTTGATTTTTTGAGCATCTTGAAGCTGACACCTACAGTATTCGGAAGCCGACACCTGACGATGGCGAGCCGACACCTAACTTTTTCGGAGCCGACTCCAACCTGACTGGGATGAATATTTAAATTGCCAGATCAGCTCTAACGGTAATATTTCCTTTTTACCTAATTTCTAACGGATATATTTTGTTTCCAGGTACACTCCAACGGCTAGTTTCTTTCCAAAAACAGATTAAAGAAATCTATAAAAGGGGAAGTGCGTTCGTTTGAAGAGAGAAAGAGGACGGAAAATAGAAAAATCTTAAATCAAAAATCCAAGAAAGCCTGAGCCTGAATCTCAAGAGAAAAGCACTCAAATTCAAATCCTTCCACTCCACAAAGCTCAAAGAAGAATCCAAGGCATTCAATCTTGAAAAAATCGAAGGATTCTCAAAGAAGAAGAAGAAACTCTGTTTTGAAGATTTTCCAACTTCTCATCCGCAACATTTGCAACGAATCAAAGCTGAGGCCTGATTCAACATCTCCAAAGAGAAGAGGAAAAGAAGAAAAGCTCAACTCCAATCTACTTCAAACAGGCTTTTCTAAACTTATTTATTCATTTTGAATATTTGCTCATTTGAGGAGCTTTGTATTATTGAAAAACACTTTTCATTCTTGTTTGTGCTGGTTCAATCTGGGGGATTGAACTAGTGGAGGTTGTATACCTCGGGTCAAGCTAGATAAGCTTGAGTTTAGGGTTTTGTGCTGGTGAGCCCGAAAAACCGGCTGGGTTCATTGTGATCCGGGGAAAACAACAAGTTTTGAGTTGTGATCTTGTAAAACAACTCGGCTGTAATCTAGTCGATTATAGTGTGGACCCAAGTGAATCTTGGGAGTGGACGTAGGTGTTGGATACACCGAACCACTATAAAATCATTGTGTTTGCCGTGCTTCCATTATCTCTATCTCTATCTCCTTGTTTGTGCTTTATATTTGCATTGCATTTAATTTCATTTAACTTAAAGCTAATAGTTTTCAAAAGGCTTAAATTTTTTAAAGAACCCAATTCACCCCCCCTCTTGGGTTGCCATCTGGGCCAACAATTGGTATCAGAGCAAGTGCTCATTGTTTATTTGATCACACGATCAAGAGCTAAAGATCCAAATGGCAGCTCAAGTTGGATCTTCATTTGCCGAAGGTCATTCTACAAATAGACCTCCCTTATTTAATGGTTCCAACTATTCATATTGGAAAGCAAGAATGAGGATATTCATTCAAGCTTCTGATTATGAATTGTGGGGTGTTATAATTAATGGACCTAGTACACCCACACACATTGTTGATGGCACTATTGTTCCGAAGCCCGAAAGGGATTGGAATGATAATGATAGGAAAATGGCACAGCTCAATGCTAAGGCCATGAATGTTTTATATTGTTCATTAGATGCTAACGAATTTAATCGCATTTCTACATGTAATTCCGCAAAAGAGATTTGGGATAGATTAGAGGTTACCCATGAGGGTACTAACCAAGTAAAAGAATCTAAAATAAACATTCTTGTTCATAAATATGAATTATTTAGCATGGAGCAAACTGAAACTATAGCATGCATGTATACTAGATTCACCGATATTGTAAATGGTTTGAAAGTCTTGGGAAAACCTATACTAATTCTGAACTTGTTCGCAAAATTCTTAGGTCACTTCCAAGGACTTGGGAAGCAAAGGTGACAGCAATCCAAGAAGCCAAGGACCTCAACACTTTACCCTTGGAGGAGCTACTTGGATCCTTGATGACTCATGAGCTAACCATGAAACAACATCAAGAGGAAGTCAAGAAAAAGAAGACTATAGCTCTTAAGGCTGCAGAAAGTGAGGAAAGCTGCAGTGATGATGATGATGATGAGACAGCTCTTCTAGCAAGAAAATTCAAAAAATTCATGAGAAGAAAGAGACCCTTCCAAAAGAAGAAATCTGGATTTAAGATGGAAGGAGAAAAAGAAAAGGAAAAGGACAAGGACAAAGAGAAAGACCCCTTGATTTGCTATGAGTGTAAGAAACGGGGCACTTTAGATACGATTGTCCTCAACTGAAGAAGACTTTCAAGAAGAAGAAGAAAGCCTATGTTGCAACTTGGAGCGACAGCGATGAATCCTCTTCGAGGAAGAACAAAAAGAGGTTGCCAACATTTGCTTCATGGCAAACGAGGATGATGAGGTAAGTTCTGAAAACCCTTGTGATGATTTTGCTTTCGATGAATTATTTGAAGCTTTCAATGAACTAGTAGATGACTTTAAAATTTTGAAAAAGAAATACAAGTCTTGAAAAATGATAGCTCAATTTTTATCAAAGAAAAAGACAATCTTACTAATGAGATTAAAATACTAAAATCTGAAAATGATAATTTGACAAAAGAAAAGGAATCAATTTCTAATGAAAATGATAAATTAAAGAAGGAAGTTGATAAATATAAAAGTATTGTTGATAAATTTACTTATAGTTCTGAAAAACTTAATTTATTGTTAAGCAATCAAAGAGCTATATATGATAAAGCTGGTTTAGGATATAGACCTAACTTAAAACAAAAATTTGTCAAAAACTTTTTTAGAAAAGAACAAAATAGAGATAATGTTACATGTCATTATTGTAACAAGAAAGGTCATAAATCCTATGAATGTGATGCAAGAAACAGTAACAAAAAATTAAATAATAAAGGCAAGAAAATATGGGTTCCCAAAGGAACGATTTTTATGCTACTAACCATGAAGGACCCAAGAAGGCTTGGGTACCTAAATATAAGACTTAATTATTTTTGCAGGAGTGTCTTGCGGCCAAAAGATCAAAGCGAAAGTGGTATCTCGATAGTGGCTGCTCAAGACACATGACGGGTGACAAGGATCAATTCATCACCCTTGAGAGCAAAAGAGGAGGAGTTGTTACATTTGGTGACAATGGCAAAGGCCAAATCATGGGGTTTGGTAAAATTCAAATAACTCCCTCCACATATATTGAAAATGTCTTATATGTTAATGGTTTAAAACATAATCTAATAAGTATTAGTCAATTATGTGATAAAGGTTTTAAAGTATCATTTGAAGCATCAATCTGCACTGTTTCTAATCCCATTGATAATAGCATTATTTTTATTGGAAATAGAAATGGCAATGTATACTTGATTGATTTAGACAATTTGTCTACTAGTAATCATTGCTTAGTTGCTAATAATGCTAATATGAATGAGATTGGTTGGTTATGGCATCGTAGATTAGGTCATGCAAGCACACACCTTATTTCAAAATTAATTAGAATGGATTTAGTAAAAGGACTTCCACAACTAGATTTTGAAAATAACAAAATTTGCGATGCATGTCAATTTGGAAAACAAACTAGAAATTCTTTCAAAACTAAAAATATTGTTTCCACTTCTAGGCCACTTGAACTACTTCACATGGATCTTTTTGGACCTACTAGAACCACAAGTCTAGGAGGAAAGAAATATGGTCTTGTGATTGTAGATGATTATTCTAGATACACTTGGGTATTATTTTTAGCTCATAAAGATGAGACCTTTCCATTTTTTGAAATTCTTCAAGAAGGTCACAAATGAGAAAAACAACACCATAGTGTCTCTAAGAAGTGATCATGGCACTGAATTTGAAAATCATTTATTTGAAAACTTTTGCATAGAAAATGGCATTCATCATAATTTTTCAGCACCTAGAACACCCAACAAAATGGAGTAGTTGAAAAAAAAAATAGAACCTTAGAAGACATGGCCCGTACCATGCTATGTGAAAGCAACTTACCAAATACTTTTGGGCGGAAGCTATAAACACGGCATGTTACATTCTTAATAGAGCTTTAATTAGGCCAATCATTAAGAAAACTCCTTATGAACTATGGAATAATAGAAAACCAAACATAAGTTACTTTCATGCATTTGGTTGTAAATGTTTCATTCATAATAATGGTAAAGATAATCTAGGAAAATTTGATGCAAAATCTGATGAAGGCATTTTCTTAGGATATTCAACATCTAGTAAAGCCTATAGAGTGTTTAACAAGAGAAACTTAATTGTAGAAGAATCTATTCATGTAATTTTTGATGAATCTTTAGCATCAAGTTCTGAAAAGATTGATGATGAGGAAGATACAAACATTCTAGAAAGAGATATTGAAAAACTGAATATAGATGTATCTTCAGATCATGAACAAGAAGCTAAAGATAATGATTCTCCTAGTGTTGATGTTGTTGATGCAAATCATAATGATGTAGATCTTCCTAGAGATTGGAGATATGCCTATGGTCATCCAAAAGAATTAATTATAGGTGATCCATCTCAAGGAGTAAGAACTAGATCATCAATGAGAAACATCAATAATCATCTTGCATTTGTATCTCAAATTGAACCTAAAACTATTGAAGAAGCAGAAAAAGATAATAATTGGATGTTAGCTATGCAAGAAGAATTAAATCAATTTACTAGAAATAATGTTTGGACTCTTGTAGATAGACCTAAAGATCATTCTGTTATAGGATCAAAATGGGTATTTAGAAATAAATTAGATGAAAATGGCATAGTAATTAGAAACAAAGCTAGATTAGTTGCAAAAGGATATAATCAAGAAGAAGGAATTGATTTTGATGAAACTTTTGCACCTGTAGCTAGACTTAGAAGCAATTAGATTATTACTTGCATTTGCATGTCATATGCATATCAATTTATTTCAAATGGATGTTAAAAGTGCATTTTTAAATGGATTTATAAATGAGGAAGTTTTTGTTGAACAACCACCTGGTTTTGAAGATCATGAATTTCCAAATCATGTTTTTAAATTACACAAAGCACTATATGGTTTAAAACAAGCACCTAGAGCTTGGTATGAAAGATTAAGTAAATTTCTAATTGAAAATGATTTTATAAGAGGAAATGTTGATAAAACACTATTTTTGAAAAGAAAAGACAAGGATTTATTAGTAGTACAAATATATGTTGATGATATTGTATTCGGTGCTACTAACAATTTGTTATGTCAAGAATTTGCTAAGTTGATGCAGGGTGAGTTTGAAATGAGCATGATGGGAGAACTCAACTTCTTCCTAGGACTTCAAATCAAACAAAGCAAAGAAGGAATTTTCATCAATCAAGCCAAATACACAAAAGAACTGCTCAAGAAGTTTGGAATGGAGTCAATCAAACCACTTGGAACTCCTATGAGTCCTTCATGCAAATTGGACAAAGATGAAGATGGTAAGAAAGTAGATCAAAAATATTATAGAGGTATGATCGGATCTCTTCTTTACTTAACAGCTAGTAGACCAGATATAATGTTTGCTGTATGTTTATGTGCTAGATTTCAATCTGAACCTAAAGAATCTCATTTAATTGCTGTAAAAAGAATCTTAAGATATTTAAGTGGAACTAAAAATGTAGGTTTATGGTATTCTAGAGACTCAACATTAAACTTGATTGCATATTCTGACTCTGATTATGCTGGATGTAAATTAGATAGAAAAAGCACAAGTGGAGCATGTCAATTCTTAGGTAGTAACTTAATCTCTTGGTTTAGCAAAAAGCAAAATTCGGTTGCATTATCTACTGCTGAAGCAGAATATGTTGCAGCTGGAAGTTGCTGTGCTCAAATCCTTTGGATTAAGAGACAACTTGAAGATTATGGCATAACACTTGATAAAACTCCAATTAGATGTGATAACACAAGTGCAATAAATCTAACTAAAAATCCAATTCAACATTCAAGAACAAAACACATTGAAATTAGATATCATTTTATAAGAGAACATGTAGCTAATAATGAAATTTGTCTTGAATATGTTAATACTGAACAATTAGCTGATATATTTACAAAACCTTTGAGTGAAGAGAGATTTTGTTATCTTAGAGGTGAATTAGGGATATGTGACCCTTTGGATTGATTTTGAAACACTAAGGAATGACTATCTAGATTTCTATTAATTTCTTGATATTCCTTTCATAATTTTAAGGACAAATTATCTAGTCATCTGCATTTGATTCTTAATACTCCAAAATTTTTCAAAATTTTATAAATTTCTTTTGACAAGTTTCAGATGTTTGAATCTCAATTATTTTTCTCTGAAACTGTCATTGGAGTCGACACCTCAGAATGAGGAGTCGACACCTTTCTGTGTCGCTCTCGGTCCCTGACCTTGGAGCCGACACCCGTGTAAGTGGAGCCGACTCCAGTTCGAGCGCTGACTGTGTTAGCGATTTGGAGTCGACACCCGACTTTGCGGGAGTCGACACCTGGGAATCCAAAATTGATTTATTAGGGCAGAGTCGACACCTCGTCATTTCCTCTTCGAATCCTCAACCAAATCCCTCCAAAACTCTCTCAAACCTCCCCATCTCTAATTCCACTTCTCTCAAGCTTCCTAAGGATCAATGGCGCCTAAGAGGAGAGGTTCGGTGATTGGAGCGACCGTGGTGACCGGGAAGCGTTCCGTGAGGCGACCCGTCCGCGAGCCGTCTCCAAGCGAGGATTCCTCCACCGATTCAGACAATCCTAACACCACTTCACCTCAGGTAGATACCCTAGCAGGGAGGGTAATCACAATGGGTAGGAAAGTTGATTTCGAATTTTGAATCCGAGGGTTTTTCAATTGGTAGGCAACTTAAGGAGCTGGATGGGATAAGTATGCTCTCTTGATGTTCCTACTTACCCAGCTTTAGTAAAAGAATTTTATTTAATTTATCTAGAGGAGATGGTGGTTTAGTAAGCTCTGTTAGAGGCAACGGATTCATCTTACATTCAAAAATTAGGAAATCTCCTGAGCATCCCTATTACTGGATTAGCTGGATATGCACAGTGAGAGATCAGCGGCCTATCAAGGATGTTAGGAAGAGGTTGAAGAATTTGAGGAAATTAGGGCTAATCAGTTGCCCTTGGAATTAAGGTTGTTACACAACATTTGCAGCAGAATTTTGTTCCCAAAGACCGGACGTTTTGAGTATGTCTCCGAGCGGGACATTGTTGTGATGGATAGTGTATTGACCGGTCAGCCATTAATCTAGCTGCTATGATGATATTTATGGCCGAGGCGGAGGGAAGAGAAGATCATCACTACCTACGGCATGATTCTAACGATGGTATTCAGGAGCCAAGGGTGTGATTGGAGAATGAACCATCCAAGAGCCTGAGACACACCGATTATTATAGCTTGGCACTTTACATCGAATGGGATTTGTCAAGATTAATGGTCAGTGGGAAAGGAAAGGAACTTGGATGAGAGAGCCCCTGAGCCTAGACATTCTGCACCTTGTGAGGCTGGTCCGTCTATGAGGATTCCTTCTCCACATCCTAGTAGTCCTGCTCCTGCTCCTGCCCAGTACCAGTGATTTCATCCTACTTCTTCAGTCGGATTTTCAGACCTTCAGTTAGAGCAACTCAAAATCTTCTTGCTGCTCAGAAGGATGAATTAAAGACTGAGTTTGACAACAAATTTATGAATCTTAAAGAAACTCTTTATTCCTTAGATGATCGGATTGCCAAAATTGAATCAACTCTTAGCTCTTCTACTGGATCTTTAAGTAGTGACTTGAAGAACATTTTTGAAGAACTTAAAGATTTGTGGAGATTCTGAAACCTATTCAAAGTGCAATGCCGAGTTACAAGATAAAATTATCACTGCTTGTACTTTTGTTGATGAAAGATTAAAAGACTACGTCAAGCTTCAGACTGAAGGAATGCAGAAGATTGTAGATCATTTAACAAGGATATTAGAACTAATTTTTGATGTAATGAAAGTTTCAATTTTGATGTAATGAAAGTACTGTTTTTGATGTAATGAAAGTATAATTTGATGTAATGTAAGCATAGTTTTTTTTAATGAAATTTCAGTTTCATTTTGTAATACTTTTGATGCAATGAAATTATCTTTTGATCTATCAATTTATCTTTTGACTTAACTTTTCTTTATCTTTTTGTTGATTACAAAAAAGGGGAGAAAGTTATGTCGTATATGCATTGATTAGTAATTGATTGGAATTCAATTAAAGCATTGGAGAAAGTTATGTTGTATATGCATTGATTGGTTATAATTGGTATCAAGTGATATTGATACTATGCAATTAAGCTTAAGTGAAAATTGAAATGACTAAATTCTAAGTATCAAAAAGAACAATTGATAATTTGAACTTCATAGGGGGAGCTACCTTATTCAGGGGGAGCTTACTTATGAGGATCACTCTCTTGAAAATTTTAATTTAAGAATACTATGCATATACTCAATGTTTTTATAATCATCAAAAAGGGGGAGATTGTTGACCCAATTATTGATTTTGATGATTAATAAAGGAATTGAGTATATTTATTTGATTACTAATGGATTTGACAAGTATTTCAGGACTAAAAATATTTGATCAATTTAAATGAATTAAGAAACGTGTTTTGAATCAATTGCAAAACCAATTTCAAAGTTTCAGAACCTGGAGTCGACACCTAGAATTCCTGGAGCCGACCCCATGGCCATTCAAATTTTCTTCTGATTTTTGATACGGTCCGGAGCCGACACCTAGAGTTTCGGAGCCGACACCCAGAGTTTCGGAGTCGACACTTACAGTGTCTGGAGCCGACTCCGATGCGGGGACAGAACGTTGATTTTTTGAGCATCTTGGAGCCGACACCTACAGTATTCGGGAGCCGACACCTGACGATGGCGAGCCGACACCTAACTTTTTCGGAGCCGACTCCTCGACGAACTCAGAACTTTCTATTTTTGGAAAAACGACTGGAGCCGACACCTGAAAAGTTGGAGCCGACTCCAACCTGACTGGGACGAAAATTTAAATTGCCAGATCAGCTCTAACGGTAATATTTCCTTTTTACCTAATTTCTAACGGATATATTTTGTTTCAGGTACACTCCAACGGCTAGTTTCTTCCCAAAAAGATTAAAGAAATCTAAAAAGGGGGAAACACCCGTTTGAAAGAAAAGAGGACAGAAAATAGAAAAATTCAAATCAAAAATCCGAGAAAGCCTGAGCCTGAATCTCAAGAGAAAAGCACTCAAATTCAAATCCTTCCACTCCAAAAGCTCAAAGAAGAATCCAAGGCATTCAATCTTGAAAAAATTGAAGGATTCTTAAAGAAGAAGAAGAAACTCTGTTTTGAAAATTTTTCAACTTCTCATCCACAATATTTGCAACGAATCAAAGCTGAGGCCTGATTCAACATCTCCAAAGAAAAGAGGAAAAGAAGAAAAGAAGAAAAGCTCAACTCCAATTTACTTCAAACAGGCTTTTCTAAACTTATTTATTCATTTTGAATATTTGCTCATTTGAGGAGCTTTGTATTATTGAAAAACACTTTACATTCTTGTTTGTGCTGGTTCAATCTGGGGGATTGAACTAGTGGAGGTTGTATACCTCGGGTCAAGCTAGATAAGCTTGAGTTTAGGGTTTTGTGCTGGTGAGCCCGGAAAACCGGCTGGGTTCGTTGTGATCCCGGGGAAAAACAACAAGTTTTGAGTTGTGATCTTGTAAAACAACTCGGCTGTAATCTAGTCGATTATAGTGTGGACCCAAGTGAATCTTGGGAGTGGACGTAGGTGTTGGATACACCGAACCACTATAAAATCATTGTGTTTGCCGTGCTTCCATTATCTCTATCTCTATCTCCTTGTTTGTGCTTTGTATTTGCATTGCATTTAATTTCATTTAACTTAAAGCTAATAGTTTTCAAAAGGCTTAAATTTTTTAAAGAACCCAATTCACCCCCCCTCTTGGGTTGCCATCTGGGCCAACACTGTCTGTTGGCTATCTTTAAGATTCGTGCGCGGCCCCTGTCTGTTGTGATCTCCGGTGATCATCTTCGCCTCCGACTGTGGCTCTTGTGGAGGTTCCTTCCTTTGCCTTCTATGGCGCCTGATGGGGATGCGGGGGTTCGTTTTGCTGGGCAGAAGACGAGCACGACTGGGTTCATCTGGGTTTCATCGTCTCCGTCGCCGGCTGAAATTTCGAGACTGGAGTATGTGTTTCCCAAGGTGGTTAACGTTCCGGTGGACGAGCTGAAGACTGAGATGGTGGAATGGCAGATGCGAACTATCATTGCTCGATCGTTTCATAAATGGGTTCCGGCGGAGGCGTTTGTTAGGGAGTTTTGCCGTGGCAGAATTTAGTGGGAAATTCAGCCTATTAGCTTGGCATTTCGATGCCACATATTCCATTTCAATGACCCGAATGCTGCTGAATTGGTGATGAATCATCCATGGGTCATTAACGGGCAGATTATCGCAATGGAACGGTGGAAGCCGGAGTTTGTTTCGACTGTGGATGCCACCCCCTTTGCCCTGGTTTGGCTGCGATTACCGAACCTTCCATTGGAATTTTGGAAGAAGGATTTTCTCAGGGTGATCACTGAGTCTGCAGGCCAATTCCACTGTGTTGATTCGTCGACTTTGGCCAAAAGCAAAGGAGGATTTGCCAGAATTTGTCTGCGGGTGGATCTCCGGCATCCTCTTCGGCCGGGAACCCGTGTATAGGGCATCAACCTTCCTTTTGGCAGCAGTTTGTTTATGAATTTCTGGAAGGATTCTGCTCCAGCTGTGGATCGCTTCACTTGGAAGGGCCTTGCTCTGTGCTGGCTGGGTCATGCAAGGAGGGTGAAACTTCATCCCTTGTTTTTGGATCTTGGTTGACTGCTGTTCGTCAACGCCGAGATGTCCCTGGAGCTTTGAGGGAGGTGAGGAAGAAGACTATTATGAAGCCTGCTTCTGTAGCTTCTGGCAGTGACTCCGCATCCCAGCTGATTCAGGAGAAGCATCGTTCGGCGGTTGGAGAGGCAGACGTGTGGAGTTTGCCGGTGAAGGTTGCTCGCCGGAAAGTGCCCCCGCTGTCGAAGATGGTGATTGTCTCTAATCCAGGCTCGGCTGGCTCTGATGGTGAGGTGCAGAAGGGGAAGACTGTGGCCTCTTTAGTTCTTGAGGATGTGCCGATTTTTTCTTCCCGTGCCGGTCCTGTAGCTCCTGAGAAGATTAAGCTAAGGGGAAAATTGAAGAGCAATGCTGAAGTTGGGTCCATTCATGTTCAACCAAATGCAAACCCTTTTGCATCTTATGGATTGGGTTTGGTTTGCAGCAGTGATCAGGGCAGTGGGGATGCTTTTCCTGGCCCCCTGAAAAGGGCTAGACCTGTTGAGTGCCCTGCTCCGAGAACTATCTGCAAAGTTGTGAAAAGGAAGGGCAAAGGTAAAGTTCCTTTACCAAAAAGTATCGAGGAGGCTCATTCTTTTCCTGCCAATCTGTCACTACCTCATTGCTCTCGAGAAGATGGTCAGGAGGTGAGTCAGCCCAGCGCTGAAATGAATGTCGGTTTGACTGTGCCGGATTCAGATGAAGAAACTATGAGTTGGCACTCAGACTCACTATCATCGGTGCAGACTATTCGGCCTGCTATTTTAGACGTTGTTTTGGATGGACTGAAGGCTGATTCATTAATGATGACTGAAGGGGGCAGCCTTGCTAGTGAGTGCCTTCCTGATATGGTTATGGTGGAGGACCAGGGAGGGGTCCCAGTTTCCTCCATTATTAAATGAAGATTCTAATATGGAATACTCGAGGAGCTCGAAAGCCTTCCTTTCAATTCTCGTTTAATAGATTGAAGCAATTATATAATTTTGATATATGTGTGCTGTTGAAAACTAGGTTGTCTGGTGATACTTTGGTCCGGCTTCGGAGACAGATTTCTCGGTCTTGGTCTTCGTATGCGGTGGAGGCTGAAGGTAAGTCTGGGGGTATATTGGCCATCTGGCGTGATTCTGCTGTTTGGTTGAGGCTTTTCATCAGTGTAACCAGCAGATTGGTCTTCTTATCTCTATGGGGTCTTCTGACCCTTGGCTGCTGTTGGCTGTTTATGCCAACACGGATTACAAAGAGAGGCGAATCCTTTGGGCTGAGCTGCTTTCCCTCCTTGATCAAGGTCTCCCTACCATTGTTGCGGGAGATTTTAACTGTATCACTGAGGCCAATGAAAATGTGGGGGCAGACGGGTTTCAGCCTCAGCTGATATTAATGAATTTAAATCTTTTATAGGGTCCTCTGGATTGTTGGATTTTGGGTATTCTAGGACCCAATTTACTTGGTGTAATAATCGTCAGGGCTCAGCTCGTGTTTGGGAGAGACTCGACAGAGCTTTGGCTACGGCCCAGTGGCTTCATATGCATCCCGCGGCTTCTGTATCTCACCTGCCCAGGATTGCTTCAGATCACTATCCCATTTTAATTTCTACTGAGGCTGATCAGTATCAGCGTAGACAGTTTAGATTTGAGCATTACTGGACAGTCCATTCTAGGGCTCGGTCCATTATTACTCAAATTTGGCATCTTCCTATCAGGGGCAATGCTATTTATCGTCTTTCTCGTCGTCTTATGCTGGCCAGACGTCGTCTTTCCAAATGGAATAGGTTTGAAGTGGGGAATTTGGATAGACATATTGATCTGGTGGAAGCTGATATTACTGTTCTGCAGGGTAAGGAGGATCTGGAGGGATTTCTATTGGATTCGGACATTTTCTCTCTGCGGGATTTGCTTGCTCGTCACCACTCTCTGCTTCGCCAGTAGGAGATGTACTGGAAATAGAGGTCTAGGATTCAGTGGATCTGTGAGGGGGATCGTAATACCAGATTCTTCCATCATGCTACCTTAAAGCGTCGGGCCGTGAACAGGATTCGGAGACTAGTTGATGCGGAGGCGTATGGTCAGGAGGATCACCATTCTATTTGGGATATGCTTCTCCATTTATTTCAATCCAGATGGGATGATTCCACTGCTGATGGGGATCTGGTGGTCAGGGTTCCTGATTCCAGAAGGGTGTATCTTCACAGGAAAATGAAAAGCTATGTAAACTGTTCACTGCTGAGGAGATTCGGGTGGCCCTATGGGAGCTCGGTCCTGACAAGGATCCAGGGCCTGATGGATTTCCTCCTCTATTTTATCGCCACTATTGGGACATAGTTGAGCAAGAGGTGATTCAGGCGATTCAAATCGTCTTCCAATTGAAGCAAATTCCCTTGGAATGGAACCGGACACTTGTCATGTTGGTGCCCAAGCGGTCCGACACCGCTCTTCCATAGCATTTCAGACCTATCAGCCTTTGCACTACTTTGTATAAAGTTTGTGCTCGTCTCTTGGTTGGCCGTCTTCGGCTTGTGATCCTCCATCTTATCTCTATAGAGCAGGGGGCTTTTATTCGAGGGCGTTTTATTTCGGATAACGTCCTTATTGCTCAGGAATTCATGCATGATCTTCAAAGAGCCCCAGTGAGAAGGAGTCTCATGGCGGTGAAGCTTGATATGGAGAGAGCTTATGACAGACTGAGCTGGGCCTTTTTGAAGCGCTCTCTTCAGGAGTTTGGGTTTGATGACCTTTTTATTGAGTGGATTATGGCATGTATTTTTGAGTCCTTCCTTTTCTCTGCTCATCAATGGGAGCCCTAATGAGTTTTTCCACTCTTCTGTGGGATTGAGACAGGGGTGCCCCTTATCCCCCTTGTTATTTATTCTTGCTGCGAACGATCTATCTCGTGCTTTTCATCTGGCTCAGCAGGAGCATCGGATTGTCCCGTTCAAGGCTGGGAGAGAGGGCCCTTTGATTTCTCATCTTCTTTTTGCTGATGATTGTATTCTTTTGGGGCAGGCTTCCATTGATAATGCTGCTTCTTTTCATTCTATTCTGCAGCGTTATTGTCAGGCGTCGAATCAGAGGGTTAATTTTCTTAAGTCATCTATCTTCTTCAGCCCAAAGACCCCTAGATCTATTAGGGATGCCATTATGGAGTTATCAGGTATCACTTCTCGGATGGATCGCTTTATGTATTTGGGGATCCCCATTACTGGCAGACGGGCTCACTGTTCTGACTATGCAGAGATTGAGCAATGGGTTCAACAGCGTATTGAGGGGTGGCAGGTGACCAGTCTATCCATGATGGCTAGGGTCACCGTCATTCGTTCTGTCCTTTCTTCTCTTCCTGTGTATCTCCTTTCGAATGCTGTCATGCCGATCACTTGTCTGAGGAGGATTGAGAGATGCTTCAGAGATTTTCTTTGGGCTTCTATGCAGGAGGGACATGGTATTCACCTATTATCCTGGGACAGGGTCTGCATGCCTATTAATGAAGGTGGACTGGGGATTCAGTCTTTGATTGTTAGAAGAGAAGCTCTTCTTGCCAAACATACCTCGCGCTTCCTTCTGGAGCCTCAGAGCTTATGGAGTTCTGTGATGCATGCGAGATACGGTGATTGGGTTTCTGGTTCGATTATTATGCCGCCCCGGGGATCTTCATTCTATTGGAAGGAGATTTGTAGACATAGTCAGCCTATTCTGCACAATATCTCTTGGATGATTGGAGATGATTTTTCGATTGATATCGTCAATGATACCTGAATTTCCGAGCTCCCTCTTATGCAGAGGCCCTCCTTTATCAATATGGATGTTCCCCCCTAATCTTAGGGTTAAGGATTTGATTTCCTTAAACCCCCACTCATGGCACATACCCACGGTGACCCATTTTTTAGGGGAGGAGCTTTCTCGTCAGATTCTCTCGTTGCCTCTTTTACCTGGTTGCTCTGCTGATTCTAGGGTTGGCAGTGATCTTGTCTTCCCAAGGCCCCCATTAGGGATCTTATGAACATATACAGGCCGCAGGCTCAGCGTACAGAGGATGCAGTCTGGATTTGGAAGCTTCCTGTTCTCCCCAGGGTTCAACTATTCATTTGAAGCTTCTTTGGGACTGCCTTCCTACTTGCCTCCTTCTATCTCGGAGGGGTCTGTCTATTCAGCCGATCTGTCCTCTGTGTAGGCAGGTGGAGGAATTTGTGGACCATGCTATATTTCGGTGTTCAGAGCGAGAAGGATTTGGGTTCTTATGGGCTATCCTAGGGACCTGGAGGATATGACTTTCTCGCGATCATCTTTCTTTCAGGACATCCGGTGCGGTCCTTTGAGCAAGCATGGTCTTTGGTCTATCACTGCTTATTATATATGGCTGTCGAGGAATCAGATCATATTCTCCAACGACAGGTTTTCTTTTCACATGATTATGAGACATATTAGATTATTGGCTTCGGGCTGTGCCCGCGGCTTTCATGATGTTGATTTTGACTCCTTTGGCCTCTGGGGCTCCCATGCTGTCCCGACAGCGAACCGGCGTACGGTTTTCTTCTCTTGGGAGCCCCCCTCTAGGGTATGTCAAAATTAACTTTGATGAGAATGTCCGGGATAGAGCTGCTGGATCTGCTTTCATCATTCGGGGACCGAAGGGTGCTCTTTTGGCGGCGGGTGGCTTTGGTTCCCTGGACTCAACAGTTCCTTTGTCGGAGCTCTGTGCTACTTGGGCGGGTCTTTCGTTTGCTGTCAGGATTCTCCATGCTCATAGGATTATAATTGAGGGGGATTTTATGACTGTCATTTCTTGGTTATTTAAGGAATGCTGCTTAGATGGTTCCTCAAATCCGATTCTGAGGGACTGTTGGTTTATGTTGCGAAAGGTTGATTCTGTCCAGATCCGCTATATTTATCGTGAGGCCAACTTGGCGGCGGACTGGATGGCTTCCTTTGCTGCTCAGCATGCGGGTCCATGGATTTGAAAGCCAGGTGACCCTTGTCCTATTCTTTTGCAGCAAATCTTATTTTTCGATGTATCTGGGCTGATTCATTCAAGAATTGAATGGTCGTTCGTTTCGTAACAAAAAAAAAGGTTAAATCACACAGAAACCTTGCGCATTTTGAAACCGCGTATGTGGTCAAGTTACACAGAATAGTAACGCTTGCTCCTCCTTAATCTATATTCTCATTTAAACATCCGGAATATTCCCCAAAGAACAGCTATCAGGGGAATAAGAAGCTGTGCTTTGAGACACCCTTGGATACGGGAGCAGCTATGGTACATGGGTTTGCTGGTTATTTTGATGCCACCTTATATATATAAAGATGTTCATCTTGAATTCCACTTGTGGCAATGCTGTGCTGCTACAAAGGTCTGGTACGAGTGGTGTGTGACGTCACCATCTCCTTCACCTATCCACCTGGCAACGAACTCCAACGATGATGAAAGCCTGGCAACGTCCAATGGACACTCAAGGGACTTCTTCACGCGCGCGGTGAAGACTCCCGCGATGAGGAAGGTGGCAGCGGGACTCCAACAGGACTCCTTCGCGCAGTGAAGCGGACTTCACGGGCGTTGATGAGATGGCAGCGGACGTAATGCGGTGAAAGAGGACTTTACGCGATGGTTTTCTCCATGTTTTTTCGGATAAGAATGTTTATTTAACGTGACATGAGAACTTTCTAAATGTAGAAAGAAGCAGCGGTTTCCATCCGAAAGCGTAACTTATAGAGAGAGGCTATAGAGGTTTTCAATTAAGGGAATCTGAATAATAGAAACGGGAGCTACATATTCATCAATTATTTTTAATAAAAAACATAAGTTTTATTAATTTTTTTAAATTTTATTATAAATTAAAATTTTTTTCTAAAGTATTGATATAATCTAGTAATTAGCATATAATTTATTTTATTAGTTCTTTATTTTTAATATTTTCTTGATTGAATGTTTAATTCTTATTAGTTAAATTAAATTACCATGAGACCGAGAAGTGATTGTTATTTTAGATAATTAAACATCATTAGATTAATATGATTTTTAGAAAATTCAAAGTATGAGTCTTCAATCAATTAAATTTACATATATGATTGTTAGTTAGTGATATTTTTAGACAAAATATTGGATAATTAAGAAATTTTAAATCATCAATATGGGATTATTAGAATTTAATAATTAATAAAATAATTTTATCATATTTTTATACGTTTAAATTTTTACGCTTTGTTAATTTTTAGATTAAATAATTTTATTTAATTTAGATAGTAGAACATTTCTTTATATTTGATTTTTTAAATAATAATTAATTTAATTAATTTTAGTATTTAGTAACATAATTAATCTTTGGATTCTACATCTATTTTCTACTTGCATATTATTTTATGCCAATAAGTTTTTGGCATCGTTGCCGAGATTAGTTATTTATTATTGATATTGATACTAACTAAATATTTAGTTTTTTAGATATTATTTTATTATTAATATATATATATTTACTGGAATTCCCTCTTCACACGCATGAAAGTCTCCCTTTCTTCCGTGATTGTTGTGGAAACCCAACCAAGGGAGAAGAGGAACCGGGCATTGTGGAATCCCATCCACTTTGTTGTTTCTTCCATGAAGAGGAATCGGGCGTTTCTAGTCACAGAGCGAGAGAAATCGGGAAGGATTTCTCACGGGATCCGATGGGGGTCTAGGACGAAGCCTTGCGTGTTGGATTTCTCTCAAGGAAGACGGATGTGAAGATTCACGTGGCCTTCACATCCAAGATGGAATCGTACCAGCAAAGGGGAAGAACCGTGGAGTCCCATCCACTTTGTTGTTTCTTCCATGAAATCCCAACCACTTCTTCAGGACGTGATCCGAATACGGAAAGAGGGACTCACGTACGAGTGAAAATATGGGTAAAAAGAGGGAGTAGTTTTTTTAAATCCGTACCAAAAGCATCTATTTTAAAATAAAGAAATGAAAACAAAAGATTTTATCAAAATGATGTTAAAATAAAAAATGTTATTTTAAATGATATTTTTTACTTTCATATCATCATCCCCTGGCTCGATCCCGTAAGTGAAACTGGGATAGAAATCGCCACTTGGAGTGACGATTTGAAATCGCCACTCTAAGTGGCGATTTCATTTCAGTTGCAATCGCCACTTCAACTGGAGATTTCTATCCCGAAATCGCCACTTCAAGTGGCAATTTCACTTGCACTTGATATCGCCACTTCAAGTGGCGATTTCAACCCATTTGAAATCGCCACTTCAAGTGGCGATTTCTAGTCGTCCCGTCAGCAACTTTGCTGATGGGGCCGAGCCAGGAATGATGATGTGGATGTAGAAAACGCCATTTGAAATGACATTTTTTACTTTAACACCATTTTGACAAAATCTTTTGTTTCCATCTCTTTATTTTAAAACCGGTGCCAAAAGGCACCGGTTTAAAAAACTACTCATCAGTGTGAAAGAGGAAGAGGTGTATTCCAGCAGTACAAAGAAAATTTAAAAAGAATTAAAAATTCTTTGGGAATAAAGGGTGACCGAGGATCAAAGGGTTCAAGAATAAACACGTTACTGTTGCTCCAATCTGATCATTAATAACAAAAGAATGAAAGCCTAGGTACATCTTCAGCGAGGTTGATCCCATTTGGCCTTTCCTTCAAAGCTTCCTTCTTTTCAGGACTTAGAAGTGCATACCCTGATCTAAACTATTAGAGCATACACCCTTTGATCCTGAAATTGAAAGAACTTTACGGTAGATTAAGAAAAAGAAAAAAAAAAGATAAAAGGAAAAAGAAAGAAGGCAACATATCATTACCTAATGTGGTCAATCAGGAGCATAAGGCGTCACGAGACTATGCAATACCCTTGGTCAACAGGGCTACATCAAGCTTAAGGAGGCCAGCCATACAAGCCAATAATTTGGAGATCAAGCTAGCCATCATTCAAATGATATAGTAGACTGTCCAGTTCGGGAGGTTAGCACAAGAGGATCCTAACGTTAATATTGCAAATTTCTTAGAAATTTGTGATACTTTTAACATAATGGAGTGACAGATGATGCGATTCGACTAAGGCTATTTTCCTTTTCTCTTAGGGATAAATCCAAAGCTTGGTTGAATTCTTTGCTACCTGGCATCATCACTACCTGAGAAGAGTTAGCACAAAAAGTCCTAGTAAAATATTTTCCCCCTGCAAAAACAGCTTAAAGCTAAGGAATGACATCACTACATTCATCTAATTTAAGGGTGAATCATTATATGAAGCATGGAAGATGTACAAAGATTTATTGCGAAGATGTCCTTATCATGACCTTTCAGCATGGCTTCAAGTGCAAACATTTTATAATGGTCTAGAAGCTGGTGGAGCTTTAATGAGTAAAACTCATGAGGCAGCATATGAACTTCTGGAAGAATTAGCATCTAACAACTATCAATAGCCTGCAGAAAGAGAAATGCAAGAAAGATAGCTGGAGTTTTAGAACTTGATTCTATAACTTCATTGGCAGCACAAATGGCAAATTTGTCTTAACAACTAGGTAAGATAAATGTTAATGCTATTCAAATTAATGATGTTTGTGATCATTGTGCAGAAAATCATTCAAGTGTCGACTGTAATGTGAGAAATCCTTTTGCCCAATCGAGTTATGGACAAGCAAATTATGTGTCAACCTTTCAACGTCAAAATAATCCATACTCGAACACATACAATCCTGGATGGAGGAATCACCCCAACTTCTCATGGATCAGTAATCAAGGGCAAGCTAAACCACCTTAGCAATTTTCATAGCAAGAAAAAAAGCCAACACTTAAGGACATGTTTATGCAGTACATGCAGAAAACAGATGTGGCGATCCAAAACAACTCAGCTTCAATTCGTAATCTTGAGGTACAAATCGGTCAGCTCTCAAACATGCTCACAGAGAGGACTGCAAGAACTTTGCCAAGCAATACTATCACTAATCCAAAAGAACATGCAAAGGCACAAATCGGTCAGCTCTCAAACATGCTCACAGAGAGGACTGCAAGAACTTTGCCAAGCAACACTATCACTAATCCAAAAGAACATGCAAAGGCAGTATCATTGAGAAGTGGGCGAACATATGGGGAGCAACAAGTAACAAATGCCAAACAAGATGAAAATATAGATAATGAGGAGTCCAAGATGAAGGAAGCCGAGTCAGAGATGAAAGAAATGGAGCAAGCTGAGAAGACTAAGGAGAATGAAAGAGTTTCAAAATCAAAAAAATATAGGGAAGTTATTTTTGAGACTTATTCTCCTTCAATATATGACCCACCAATTCCTTTTCTGCGAAGATTAAAAAAGAATAATATGGATGGATAGTTTTCTAAATTTCTAAGTATATTTAAGCAATTTCATATTAATATTTCTCTTATTGAAGCTTTAAAACAAATGCCTAAATATACTAAATTTTTAAAAGTCATTATATCAAAAAAGTGAAAATTGGAGGAGCATGAAACAGTAATGCTGACAGAGGAGAGTAGTGCAATCTCACAAAAGAAGCTGTCCTCTAAGCTGAAAGATCCAGGAAGTTTCACTATCCCTTGCACTATAGGAAATTCTTATTTTGATAGAGCTTTATGCGACTTAGGGACAAGTATTAATCTAATGCCTCTCTGTTTTTAGAAAATTAGGTCTTGAAGAAGCAAATTCAACCACCATCTCTTTACAATTGGCAAACAGATCTATAAAATACCCAAGAGGAGTCATTGAGGATGTATTAGTGAAAGTTGACAAGTTCATCTTTCCGGCTGACTTCATTATTCTTGATATGGAAGAGGATGAGAAGATCCCTTTAATATTGGGTCGACCTTTCCTTGCGATGGGGAGAACCTTAATTGATGTCCAGCAAGGAAAACTTATTTTAAGGGTGAGAGATGATGAGGTCACTTTTGATATATTTAAGCCTATGAAATTTCTTTCCAAGACACATTCTTATTTTTAAATAAGTGATCGAGACGTGATCATGTCTAACAAGACTTATGCAGATGATTTTCTAAAGCTACGAGTTGAGGTATATCTTACTCACTCTATGTCTATTGAATTTGATGATGAAAAAGTTAAAGAGTGTGAAAGATATTTGGAGGCTACACCACTCTTTCCTCTTACAATGAAACCAAAAGATTATTTTTCCTTATCTTTTATTGATCAAATGCTAGAAAGACTTGTAGGATATGCTTACTACTATTTTCTGGATGGGTACTCTAGTTATAATCAAATAGCCATCGCACTTAAAGATCAAGAGAAGACCACTATTACTTGTCCATATGGAATATTTGCATATAGGAGGATGCCTTTTGGCCTTTGCAATACGCCAGCCACATTTCAAAGATGCTCGATGTCCATTTTCTCGAACATGGTAAAAAATATTTTAGAAGTTTTCATGGATGACTTTTTTATCTTTGGTTATTCTTTTAATAATTGTTTGTCTAACTTATCTTTAGTTTTGTAGAGATGCAAGGAGAAAATTTTAGTTTTAAATTAAGAAAAATGCCACTTCATGGTAGAGGAGGGGATAATGCTGGGCCATTGAATTTCCTCTAAGGGATTGAAGTTGACAGAGCAAAAATAGAAGTGATTAAAAAACTCTCACCACCAGCCAATGTGAAGGGCGTCAGAAGTTTCTTGGGACACACTGGATTCTATTGACGGTTTATTAAGGATTTTTTTCAAATTACTAAACCTCTTTGCAATTTATTGATTAAAGATACTCGATTTAAATTTCTGATGAATGCTTGCATGCTTTTGAAACACTAAAAAAGAAATTAATTTTAGCACCTATAATTGTGTTACCAGATTAAAATTTACTGTTTGAATTAATGCGTGATGCTAGTGACTATGCTATAGGGACTGTTTTAGGGTAGAGAAAGATAAACATTTTTGTTATTTATTATGCAAGTAGAACCTTAACAGAAGCTCAACTGAATTATGCCACTACTGAAAAATAATTATTAGCAGTTGTTTTTACTTTTGATAAATTTCGTTCTTACTTGATAGGTTCAAAGGTGATTGTCTACATCGATCACTCTGCTCTGAAGCACTTGCTTGCAAAGAAGGATGCTAAACCAAGATTGCTTCGATGGATTTTACTTCTACAAGAATCCGACTTGGAAATTAAGGATAAGAAGGGTATTAAAATTTGGTGGCAGATCACCTGTCTCGGATGAAGCTTCCAGGTATGGATGAATTACAAATAAATAAAGCATTCACGGATGATCATTTGATGGCTATACAAGTTGTTCCATGGTATGCCGATATAGTCAACTACTTGGTGTCATAAATTCTACCTTCCATTATGACATATTAACAAAAGAAAAGGTTCTTTTCTGACTTGAAATATTATTTTTGGGAAGAACCTTTTTTATACTGGCACTGTGCAGACCAGATAATTAGAAGATGTGTGCCTGAGGAGAAGATGGAGAACATAATCAGACATTATCACTCATTGAAAGTTGGTGGCCACTTTCGTGGTGCAAAAACTACGACAAAATTCTACAATCAGGGTTTTATTGGCCATCTCTTTTTAAAGATATATTTACATTTGTTAATTTTTGTGATCATTGTCAAAGAGTTGGAAATATTTCTAAGAAATATGAGATGCCCTTAAATAATATTTTAGTTATTGAATTATTTGATGTTTGGGGTATATATTTTATGGGTTTTTTTTCCATCATCATATTCTAACAAATTTATTTTGGTGGCTGTAGATTATGTCTCCAAATGGGTGGAAGCAGTAGCCTCACCGACTAATAATGCGAGAGTTATGTTGAATTTTCTACGAAAGAATATCTTCTTCCGATTCGGCACTATAAGGGCAATAATCAGTGATGTTGGAAAGCATTTTTGCAATCAGCAATTTGAAGCACTACTGACTAAGTATGGAGTTACACATCACGTGGCGATACCATATCATCCTCAAACGAGCGGACAAGTCGAGATATCTAATCGAGAGTTGAAGCATATATTGGAAAAGACAATGAATATCTCTCATACATACAGGGCAAGAAAGTTAGATGATGCTTTATGGGCCTATAGAACAGTATTCAAAACACCAATTGGGATGCCACCATATCGGCTTGTTTATGGACAAGCATGTCATCTACCAGTAAAGCTAGAACATAAGGCTTATTGGGTGATAAGGATACTTAACTTTGATCTACAAGCAGCTGGCCAGAAGAGATTACTACAAATCAATGAGATAGATGAGTTTCGCAATGATGCTTATGAGAATGCTCGAATTTACAAAGATAAAACTAAGAGATGGCATGATAAGCATATTTTAAGTAGGGAATTCAAAGTTGGGCAAAAAGTTTTATTATTTAACTCAAGACTTCAACTCTTTCCAGGAAAGCTGCGCTCTCGATTGTCAGTACCGTTTGTTATAACTAAAGTCTATCCTTATGGAGCGGTTGAAGTACAACATAAAACCAAGGAAACATTTAAAGTGAATGGGTAGCACCTTAAACCATACATTGACGAAGATTTTTACAAGCAAAAAGTCTCCATCAACCTTAACAACCCCAAATATTGAAGGAGGAGTCTCTTCTAGTGGTACACTTCAAGATGACATTCATTGACACTAGGGGAGTATCACTTTACTTTACTTTTTTTATTATTTTTAATTCTCATTTCTTTCTCTTCCATTGAGGACAATGCAAGATTTAGGTTTGGGGGAAGAGAGTTCAACTTTGTTTGTTTTGTTGGGTTGCTTAATAGGTCTAGTTATTTGTTTGATTGCTTTGGTTAATTTGTGTTAGTTTTCATCTCATAGGTTATGTATTCTATGTTTTAATTATATTTAGGTTATTTAAAAAAATTAATAAAAAAATTAATAAAATAAAAAAATATAAAATAAAATAACATAAAATTAAAAAAAGTTATCTGGTTTGTTTATTTGTTTCTATAGAACCAATGATGATAATGGTTGAATAAGTTGTGATTTTTAGGAAGAATTCTAAGTGATCGAGTATATTAGTTAATACTTAAATTATTTTTACTTAGTATGATTTTCTCTTTATTCATTAGATGTGTTTCATGATCATTAATTGTTTACATGCCTAGAGATATTTTATGAAGACTTTGTAAATGTTTATGATCTCAACTACTCTATAACTTACTTGAGAATTACTTGAGGTGAAATCCTAGGTAAAGTTTCACCAAGGAAAGGACATAGGCCATCTTTGGATTGGTTGAGCCTAAAAGCCTAACCCTTTCATCATTATATCTTTAGTCACCTATTTAAGCCTTTAAAATTTATATTTTGGCCTTTTAAATTTTTCTTATTTAACCCATATGATTCCTACCTTATTGAACTTATATACATATATCTTTACCTTTCAATGGAACTTAGTTGATACTTACTTTATGGTTATAAGAGTTTGAAATAGATTTGTGAGAGGTAGGAGTATGAAAAATTTCTATCACACCCCATGCACAACAAAAAATAAGTTTGGGGGTGTAAAAAATGAAGGGTCATCTCATTCAGTGAAAAGTAAAAAGGAGCAGATTTGAAAGCAATGAAAGTAGACACTACTGTATTGGGGTTGTAACGAGCTGAGGCAGAAAAGAAACCATATATTGCTTCTATGAGAGTCTATATATTCAAGAAGGAGATACTTCTGAATCTTCTAAGGTCAGATGGAGGTTTCCTATTGCAAATGACTTTGGATATGAGATAATTCCTGACTCTGCAAAAGAATTCTTCATCAAGGCATATCTTTTCAACGATTACTGAGAGGATATTGGTACCATTAAATCCTTCTTTGAAGCTAATCTTTTCCTTACTACACATCCACCAAGTTTTCAGCTTTTATGATGCAACAAAGCCAATGTATACATCACCAGAAATTTACCGCCAACAAAGGTTGACAGCAGTAAGATTGGTGATTCAATTATTTCTCATGGAAGTTTCTTGGACAACTGCTTTATAGAGCAAAGTGTTATTGGAATCTGATATCGAATAAGCTGCAATGTGTATTTAAAGGACACAGCTATGCTTGGTGCTGACTATTATGAAACAGATGCTGAAATAGTATCATTGCTAGTTGAAGGAAGGGTTCCTATTGAAATTGAGAAAATACAAATATAAGGGAATGCAAGGATTGGAAAGAATGTGATAATCTCAAACTCAGATAGGGTGCAAGAAGCAGATAGATCTGAAAAAAAAAGGAAAAAAGGGTGCTTGATGAACGCTATGTATGAGCCACTATGAGTGAGACTACTATACTCTTTGTGCCATGGGTGTATTGATTTAAGTTTCTACTTTGATATATCTTACCCTTTCTTTATAGCCCTTACCCTAGCCTTACATTACAAGCTTATAAAGACCTATTGATCCTTGGTGTTATCTCTTATCTACATTAGTGGAGAGTTAATTGAAAGAGCAAGCCTATGGAGTGGATACATACACTTCTTAGATATTCATTACATTTACGTGTTTGCATAAAACTATCCGGGAAGTGAATAATAAAGTAAGAATGATGCATGCTCATGAGTGGAAGAATTGAATATAAAATAAGACCAAATTTTGTATTAACTTTTGTACTTAAGTTGCATAGTATAGTTTTTTAAATTATGGCATGTGTTAAATCTTTGAGGCTCTATTTGAACAATTAATCTTTTATTTTGGGATTTTTGTTTTATTTTCTTTGCTCGAGGACTAGCAAAGTGTAAGTTTTTGGGGTATTTGATAAGCTTAAATTCGACTATTTAATTCATATACTTTCATAACGACATTAGCTAGTTTTTAATTTATTTTGAGTAAATTTTATTTATTTACTTTTCATTTTACTTGAATAAATATGAAAGAGAATAAAATAAAAAGCTAAACATCATATGCATTTTTCTTGCGGTTCTGTCTCTTGGGAACGCAATGAGGATTTTTCGTTAAGTCAAAATGGTAAAGGAGGTTGAGCAAAAGGTTAAATCACACAGAGACCTTGCACAATTTTTTTTTTTTTGTACAAATAGGTGATCAAATCATTATTGGTTGAGTCAAGCACAGTTTATCAGAATATAAAATTTGAGAGAGCACATGCAGGCACAGATCACCCAGTGTCCAATATCACGGTCCAGAATGGTGGGCTACCACTACAAGAAAATACTGAAATAACGATGCAAATTTAGCGACGCAAAATTGCGTCACTAAATTGCGACCACTTTGCGACGCCTTTGTGACAATAAAATATTGCGACGCATTAGCGACTCATCAGCGACTCAATTAACCAAAAAAAAAAAAATTATATTTTTAATATTGCGACGCAAATATTGCGTCGCAATATTTTTAAATTAATTTTTTATAAAATATAAATATCAATAAAAAAATATTGCGATGCCATATTTACGTCGCAATGTTTTTAGCAGAATTAAGAAAATTAAATTTTTAATATTGCGACGCAAATATTGCGTCGCAATATTTTTAAATTAATTTTTTATGAGGTATAAATAGTATTAAAAATATTGTGACGCAATATTTTACGTCGCAATATTTTTAGCAGAATTAAATATTTTAAATTTTTAATACTGCGACGCAAATATTGCGTCGCAATATTTTTAAATTAATTTTTTATAAAATATAAATATCAATAAAAAATATTGCGACGCAATATTTGCGTCGCAATGTTTTTAGCAGAATTAAGAAAATTAAATTTTTAATATTGCGATGCAAATATTGCGTCGCAATATTTTTAAATTAATTTTTATGAAATATAAATATCAATAAAAATATTGCGACGCAATTTTGCATCGCAATGTTTTAAATTTTTAATATTGCGACGCAAATATTGCGTCGCAATATTTTTAAATTAATTTTTAATGAATTATAAATATCATTAAAATATTGCGACGCAAATATTGCGTCGCAATATTTTTAAATTAATTTTTTATGAAATATAAATATCAATAAAAATATTGCAACGCAATATTTGCATCGCAATGTTTTTAGCAGAATTAAAAAATTTAATTTTTCATATTGCGACGCAAATATTGTGTCGCAATATTTTTAAATTAATTTTTTATGAAATATAAATATCAATAAAAATATTGCGACGCAATATTTGCGTCGCAATGTTTTTAGCAGAATTTAAAAAATTTAATTTTTAATATTGCGACGCAAATATTGCGTCGCAATATTTTTAAATTAAATTTTTACGAAATATAAATATTAATACAAATATTGCGACGCAATATTTGCGTCGCAATGTTTTTAGCAGAATTAAATATTTTAAATTTTTAATATTGCGACGCAATATTGCGTCGCAATATTTTTAAATTAATTTTTTATATCATTAAAAATATTGCGACGCAAGATTTGCGTCGCAATGTTTTTAGCAGAATTAAATATTTTAAATTTTTAATATTGCGACGCAAATATTGCGATGCAATAATTGCGACGCAAATATTGCATCGGTCGTCGCCGATCGAGATCAGGTCTTGGATCGAACGCAACCGTCGGATCGTCGCCGATCTCGGACGGATCGCCACGGTCCGAGATCGGTCGTGGCCGATCGAGATCAGGGCTTGGATCGATCGCAACCGTTGGATCGTCGCCGATCTCGGACGGATTGCCACGGTCCGAGATCGGTCGTGGCCGATCGGGATCAGGGCTTGGATCGATCGCAACCGTCGTATCTTTGTCGATCAGACCAATTGCCACGGTCCGAGATCGGTCGTCGCCGATCGAGATCAGGGCTTGGATCGATCGCAACCGTTGGATCGTCGCCGATCTCAGACGGATCGCCACGGTCCGAGATCGACCGTTGCCGATCGGGATCAGGGCTTGGATCGATCGCAACAGTCGGATCGTCGTCGATCTCGGACGGATTGCAACTGTTCGAGATAGGTCGTGGCCGATCGGGATCAGGGCTTGGATTGATCACAACCGTCGGACCTTTGCCGATCGGACCGATTGCCGCGGTCCGCGATCGGTCGTCGCCGATCGGGATCAGGGCTTGGATCGATCGCAACCGTCGGATCGTCGCCGATCTCGGACGGATTGCAACTGTCCGAGATAGGTCGTGGCCGATCGGGATCAGGGCTTGGATTGATCACAACCGTCGGACCTTTGCCGATCGGACCGATAGCCGTGGTCCGCGATCGGTCGTCGCCGATCGGAATCAGGGCTTGGATCGATCGCAACCGTCGGATCGTCGCCGATCTCGGACGGATTGCAACTGTCCGAGATAGGATGTGGCCGATCGGGATCAGGGCTTGGATCGATCACAACCATCGGACCTTTGCCGATCGGACCGATAGCCGCGGTCCGCGATCGGTCATCGCCGATCTCGGACGGATCGCCACGGTCCGAGATCGGTCGTCGCCGATCGAGATCAGGGCTTGGATCGATCGCAACCGTTGGATCGTCGCCGATCTCGGACGGATCGCCACGGTCCGAGATCGGTCGTGGCCGATAGGGATCAGGGCTTGGATCGATCGCTACCGTCGGATCGTCGCCGATCTCTGACGGATTGCAACTGTCCGAGATAGGTCGTGGCCGATCGGGATCATTAAAAATTTTATAGAATAAATTGTGATGCAATTTATCGTCGTAATTATTAACATTAATTATAAATATAATCATTTATAAATATTAACAAATAGCTTGCGACGCCTTAGCGACACACTTTAAAAAAATATAAATAAATATTGCGACAAAATATATGTGTCGCAATATTATTAGAATACATATAACTGATTAAAATATTAAAAAATATTTGCGACGCAATTTGTCGTCGCAATTATTATAATAAATTTAAATATTTTCATTTAAAAATATTTTAAAAATAATTGCGACGCACTTATTGCGTCGCAATATATGTAATAACTTTTTTTATTAATCAATTTAAATTATTAAAAAAATATTGCGACGCCTTAGCGACGCAATTATTAGAAAATAAAATTATTTTTCCCGCCAGGGGATGGCGCCAAGTTAGCGACGCTTTAGCGACGCATTTATTGGCGTCGCTATATTTTCATAAAAGTATTTTTTTACATTTATTAATGATGGATTAGCGACGCCCACGTGCGTCGCTAAGAAAAAAAAAAAAAAAAATTTATTGCGACGCAATTAGCGACGCCAAATTGGCGTCGCTAATTGCCTATATTTAAACCCCCCTTTCTTCTTTCCTCCTTCGGTCTGACCTAGCCGCCGCCGCCGTGACTCCCAGCCCCCCCGAAACGCCGGCGATCTCCTCCGACTCCCAGCCCCCCCGAGGATCTCCTCCTACTCCGGCTACCCACAAAGGTTAGCCCCAAAAATCCAAAAAAAAAAATTTTTTTTATGTTTTTTTTTTTTTAACCTGCTGCCGTCTTCTCCGGCCACGGCAGGTCCGTGGCCGTCTTCTCCGGCCACGGCCGCTGCCGTGGCCGGCAGTGGCCTGGCCACGGTGGTGGCCAGGCCACTGTTTTAAAAAAAAAAATTTTTTTTTTTAACAGGGGGGAGGGGAGGAAACCCCCCCCGCCCCCCCTTTGTTTCCACGGCCGTGGCCACGGCCGTGGCCGCGGCCGGACAAGGCGGCCACGGCCGCTGCCGTGGCCGGCAGTGGCCTGGCCACGGTGGTGGCCAGGCCACTGTAAAAAAAAAATTTTTTTTTTTTAACAGGGGGGAGGGGAGGAAACCCCCCCCGCCCCCCCTTTGTTTCCACGGCCGTGGCCACGGCCGTGGCCGCGGCCGGACAAGGCGGCCACGGCCGCTGCCGTGGCCGTCTTCTCCGGCCACGGCCGCTGCCGTGGCCGGCAGTGGCCTGGCCACGGTGGTGGCCAGGCCACTGATATAAAAAAAAAAAATTTTTTTTTTAAACAGGGGGGAGGGGAGGAAACCCCCCCCCCCCCCCTTTGTTTTCACGGCCGTGGCCGCGGCCGGACAAGGCGGCCACGGCCACGGCCGCTGCCGTGGCCGTCTTCTCCGGCCACGGCCGCTGCCGTGGCCGGCAGTGGCCTGGCCACGGTGGTGGCCAGGCCACTGTTTTAAAAAAAAAAAATTTTTTTTTTAACAGGGGGGAGGGGAGGAAACCCCCCCCCCCCCCCCTTTGTTTTCACGGCCGTGGCCACGGCCGTGGCCGCGGCCGGACAAGGCGGCCACGGCCGCTGCCGTGGCCGTCTTCTCCGGCCACGGCCGCTGCCGTGGCCGGCAGTGGCCTGGCCACGGTGGCCAGGCCACTGTGAAAAAAAAAAAAAAATTTTGGGTCACAGCAGGGGGAGGGGGGGAAACCCCCCGCCCCCCTGGGAAAAAAAAAAAATTTAAGCAGAATGTTTATTTAATTTACATATTATTTATGCAATAATTAATTTAAGCAGAATGTTTATGACAATAGTATTTGTGCATTTATACTCATTTACATTTGTTATGTTTTGATTATTTATATTTTGCTGCAAACTTAATGATGCATTACATTTTGAAATGCTAAATAAAAGTTTTGTTGTTATATTATTTAATTTTCAGCAACAAATTACTAGTTTCAATGATTTACATTTTAGTATTCGCAAGATGTTAAGAATAACAAGCATAAGTTCGATTGTCTTCGGACTTTCATAATCACAGCACTTTAATTAACCTTTAGACCCGTTTGAGAATTTGTAAGCCTTAGTCTTGCAAATTCTCAAATTGTCCTGGTGGACAGTTTGGGAATATTTTTTGTGACATGTTAGTCTGCTAGTAATCATCGTGGGGTGAGATTTCGGTTTGCATTTGCTCATACGTTCTCCTAGTGTGGCTTATATACCACACATTAGGAGAACATATGGGAAATGCTGCCGAAATTTCAATGTTGCCGATCGATGATAATTAATAGCAGAATAACATATCACAAAAAATATTCTTGAATGGGATAGGGCCTTACCTTGTAGACATGGAGTGAAGGTAGAATTATTTAAGACACTTGAATTCTTGTGAAGTCTAATGACTAAACGCATCGCCTTATGGCCCGACACAAACTCAAGCCCTCTCTTTAGCCATTAACCTATGCATCGGTCCTTCCTAGCAATTGGTTGTAATTATATTAGTACATAAATATATCTAAATTATTTGCGTACTTATAAATGATTTAATTGGTTGTAATTAACCTTAATTAGTTGTGCCCAAGAAATAATTTAGATATATATGTATTAATACTAATATAGTTTTATTTTTTGGTTTTAATTAATGCTTTACCAGACTTTGTATAAGTCGGACAAAAATGAGCGGGACTCGCTCATGGATGTATGCAAGGATAAAAGATGGCTTGCTGAATCCAGATTTTCTGAATGGATTGGAAGATTTATCGCATTTGCATGTAGCCAACCTGAATGGATGGATGGGCCTAGGATTAGGTGCCCATGCAACTTCCACAGGTGTCAGAATAAAGCCTACAGAGATGTGGAAACTGTTAAGGTGCATTTGTGTAAGAAGGGTTTTGTTCCTGATTACTATGTTTGGTACTGTCATGGTGAACCAGAGGATATTCCAGCAGTTGTTATAGGCAACAAGAGTCAATTCCCGTAGATGAACCATTTGTGAATTTAAACACATATGAACAAATGGTTATGAATGCATCGGGTAATGACTTCAATCAGAATACATTTATGGAAGAACCAAATCCAGAAGCACAACAATTTTACGATATGTTGAGTGCTGCCAATCAAGAATTGTATCCTGGGTGTGAGGGTCATTCCCAGTTCTCTACAGCTGCTCGAATGTTGAATATTAAGGCAGAACATCGATTATCAGAAAAGGCGTTCAATTCTGTAGCTGAGTTAATCAAAGAAATTCTGCCAAATGATAATGTTGCCGCAGACAGTTTTTACGCAACAAAGAAGTTGTTGCGTGGGCTTGGGCTTCCAGTTAATAAGATCGATTGTTGCTTGAACAATTGTATGATATTTTGGGGTGAAGACTCAGAGCTGAGATGGTGTAAGATTTGTGGGCAATCGAGGTTCAAAAACACCGAAGGAGGAGCCGGTACAAGTAGGAGGAAAAGTGTGCCTTACAAGAGGATGCATTACTTTCCTCTTACCCCACGCCTGCAGAGATTATACAGATCTGAGGCAACAGCTGCTGATATGAGATGGCATGCCGAACATGAATCTAAAGAGGATGAAATGCGGCATCCATCAGATTCAAAGGCTTGGAAGCATTTCAATGAAAATCATCCTGATTTCGCTGAAGATATAAGGAATGTGAGATTAGGTCTTTGTACCGATGGCTTCCAACCATTTGGTCAAGCGGGGCAACAGTATTCATGTTGGCCTGTGATACTGACTGTATATAACCTTCCTCCGTGGAAGTGCATGAAAGATCCTGCAATGTTTTTAACCGTTTTGGTTCCAGGACCATCAAATCCAAAGGAAAAGATTGATGTCTTTCTGCAACCGTTGGTGGCCGAATTGAAAATGTTGTGGGAAACAGGAGTGGTAGCCTACGACATTTCTATGAAACAAAATTTCTTAATGAGAGCTGCTTTGATGTGGACAATAAGTGATTTTCCGGCATATGCAATGTTGTCTGGTTGGAGCACTGCTGGACGTCTGGCATGCCCTCATTGCATGTATGATTCGGATGCATTTACATTGCAGAAGAGTGGTAAGCAGTCATGGTTTGATAACCATAGGAAGTTCTTGCCCCCAAATCATCCTTACAGGCGTAACTTGATCGCCTTCCGGAAGAACAAAGCAGTCACAAAATTTGCCGAACCGGTTAGGTCCGGCACGGATCTATTTGATTCTATAGAGCATTTGGGGTTGATGTATGCATGGGAACCAGATGCAGATAGAATAAATAGCCGTATATGTAAAGAACATAACTGGAAGAAGCGAAGTATATTTTGGGATTGCCTTATTGGAGCACAAATCTCATCCGGCACAACTTGGATGTTATGCATATCGAGAAAAATTTCTTTGATAACATATTTAACACGGTGCTAAACATCCCGGGAAAAACAAAAGATACTGCAAAGTCAAGAGAAGAACTTAATCAGTACTGCAGAAGAGGTGATTTGAGAAGGAGTGCCGATGGGACCTATCCTAAAGCATGTTACACTCTTGACAGAAATTCACGAGAAGTTTTATGTAACTGGCTTAGAGGGTTAAAATTTCCAGATGGTTATGCCTCAAATATCGGTAGGTGTGTGGACATGCATAAGCTCAAGTTGTTCGGCATGAAGAGCCACGACTGCCATGTTTTCATGCAACGATTATTACCTATAGCTTTTCGTGAGTTGCTTCCGCAACATGTCTGGAAGGCAATTACGGAGCTCAGCTTATTCTTCAAGGAGTTATCTGCCGCAGTCATTACTTCTGCATCCATGGCAAGGCTTGAGGAGGAAATTCCAATTATTTTATGCAAGCTTGAGCGAATATTTCCTCCCAGTTTTTTTGACTCAATGGAGCATTTACCGGTTCACTTGCCATACGAAGCGAGCATAGCTGGTCCCGTGCAGTATCGCTGGATGTATCCTTTCGAGAGGTAAATATATACATCATTAAGATATGTTGACATTTCAAATATTATTTCATTGCTTGAAAAATTCGTTAATTTTTTGTTGCAACTTTACATATAGGTATCTTAAGAAGTTAAAAAATAATGTGCGTAATAAGGCAAGGGTTGAAGGTTCTATANTCGCTGGATGTATCCTTTCGAGAGGTAAATATATACATCATTAAGATATGTTGACATTTCAAATATTATTTCATTGCTTGAAAAATTCGTTAATTTTTTTGTTGCAACTTTACATATAGGTATCTTAAGAAGTTAAAAAATAATGTGCGTAATAAAGCAAGGGTTGAAGGTTCTATATGCAATGCACACTTGGTCGAAGAAGTTTCAGCTTTTGCCTCACATTACTTTGAGGGTCACGTCCACACGAGGAGCCGAAATCATGGTCGCAACGATGACGTATGTGTGGACGAAGCAGAAGCTAATGACGGTAGAATATCAATTTTTAAAGCTATCGACCGTTCATTTGGTGGGCAGAAGTCAAGAAATCTTAGCGATATGGAGTATAATGCAGCACATTATTACATCCTAATGAACTGTCGAGAAGTCGATCCTTATATTGAGTAAGTGTATACTTCAATGCTAAATTGAAAATTTAAATTTATATAATAATATACCATAATATTTAATTTCTAACAGTAGTTTTCATCCTTTTCATCCCATAAGGATGTTCTGTGATAGACAACGACAGATGAATCCCGACATCAGTCAAGTTGCAATTGGGCAGAAATTAGAAACGGAGTTTGCTTACTGGTTTTATGAATTTGTGAGTAGTATCACTCAATCAATTTCGATAATGACTATTATTTTTTGAATTGGATGTCAATAGCTTATTAATTTATAGGTCAACGGGCCATGGTCGACAACCGACAATATTTTCATTAAATGTCTATCGCAATGGCCATTGAAGACCGTAACAACCTCTACTGGCTATTTTGTAAATGGGTACAAATTTCAGATTGAACGATTAGCAGCTTCAAGAGGCACGCAGAACTGGGGCGTGTGTGTAAAAGGAGAAAGTGTTGGAGCAAATATGCAGGATTATTATGGAAAGTTAGTAGAGGTGGTTGAAGTTGAATATCCCGGTTGGCCTATGAAACGAACCGTATTGTTTCGTTGTGATTGGTTCGATCCGATAGTTCCTGTGGGCAAAAGGGTTCATAACGACTATAATTTGGTTGAAGTGAACCATCGACGAAGATTATAGAAATATGACCCATTCATCCTTGCATCCCAAGCTCAGCAAGTATTTTACTGCGGATATCCAAGTTTGCGCAACGACAAGCGAGATTGGTGGGCCGTTTCTAAAATCGTCCCACGTTCAACAATCGTATTAGAGGAGAGTTCATCAAGTCAATCAACCGAGTGCCCTGCATTTCAAGAGGATGAGATGGAAATGCATGCAATTGAGGATGACACAAGGGCTCCTGAAACATCACTTAGAGATCCAAGTGGTGATGTCCAACAAATTGCAGATGCAAATGTTCGGTTTCCTTCCGATGATAATGAAACTGATTCGCAATCCGATACGGCATCGGATGTTGAACCAACATTTCACGAAACAAATGATACCGATTAAACATAAAGGTTTTTTAAAATTTAACTTTTTTTTATAAGTGTTAAATTCTTACATAGTCAATCATTAATCGTAATTTAATTGTGTGAATCTTTAGTATTTTCAGTATGAGGGGCAGAGGTAGATCTACCGATGACAGTTTGGGTGAGCAGAGACGTAGTTTGGATCCTACGAGATCAGATCACATGAGCGTCGAGATGGAGAGTTTGGATCTCCAGCAGAGGCGCAGCCTTCGATCTCTGCACCAGTATTACCATCCACCCGATCGGCACAGACCTCCGAGAGTTCTTCCGCGATCGGCGGCCGCACTGTACTTAGACTTGATGCTCAGGGGATGTAAGTATATACTAATTAAAAATATTTTATTTATGTTTTTAAGTCATTTACTTATAAACTTGCATTTTTTTAACAATTCATTGAGCAGCATCATGTCTCCAGCCACATCAGCGCTTTTTTCAGAGGCGTGCATATCCCACTGGATACGATTGGCGCCACGTATCGCCAGCCACGAGGGAGTTTTATTTTTCTGAGTTTCAGGTAAACTTATTAAATACAATTTATCAGTGATATATAATCTTTAAAGTTAATAAATTCAGAAACTAACTGTTTATTTTAATGCAGAAAAAGTTTACGTGGGATCCTGCCACCCATGATGCCATTAGGGCAGCATGGGAGGCTCTTACGCGACGCCGATACTCCGACATGCTTCATCGTTGGAGGTCGTCGGGTCAGCGTCCTGCGCACGTGCCAGAGGATATTTGGCACGAGTGGCAGCAGGCCTGGGAGTCCGATGGCTGGCGCAGGAGGTCCGCATCAGCCAGCACGAACCGCCGATCTGAGAAGGGCGGTCCTGGCACGGGTCTCTCCCGTCATACTTCGGGCTCCATTTCGATTCAGGAGCACAGACGGCGTATGGTAAGAAAACATAAATATTTTAATTACTATTTTAGTTATTTACAAATATTTGTATTAATATCATTTTTTTTATTGTTATAAACTGAGCAGGAGGGCGGAGATCCTGGTGAGTTTTGTCTATTCAGGGCGACACACACCAGAGGGATGGCTCCTGGGTCGACACGCGATCACGAGAGGTTGCGGTAAGAAATTAGATTTATGTAGTATCTGTTTAATTTCTAAAATTTTATTTCGAGAAATTTATTAACTCATTTATTGTTGATTTCATATTTTCAAGACACGAGTCGAGGAGCTTCGCTCCCAGGCATCGCAGGTCGACTCTACTGATGGGGAGACGCCCGTCGAACTCTCAGCAGAGGAGAGTCGACGTGTATTTTTAGAGGCTGTTGGTGCCCAGCCACGAGACCGCAGGGTCTATGGTATGGGCACTAGAGCTTCTACATTTTTTTCCCATCAGGCCTTCAGCTTGCGAGTTCCTGCTGATCTTCCTCTCGAGCGTTTACAGGAGCTTCGCAGATCTATTGCAGAGGAGGTTCGGCAGGAGGTCGAGCAGGATTTTGAGGATCGTATGCGAGGCTGGGATCAGGAGGTTGCAGACATGCGAGATGAGATGCATTATTTGTGGGATATGGTTAGACGCTTGTCGCAGAGTCTTCAGCCTCCACAGCCTCCACAGCCTCCACGTGATCATTCAGATTCTTGATGTATTTTTTTTTCTTTTTTTATGTTGTAAAAACTTCAAAATTTTAATATATAAACTATTTTTTGAAATATATTATTGTTTGGATTGAGTGAAAAATGTTTGTATCAATATTTAGATTTAGCGAAATTGAATACCCAATTTAGTGCATCATAATATTTAAAATAATTTTTTTAAAAATATTAATTTTAAATATTGCGACGCAAATTATTGCGTCGTATATTTAATAATAATTTTTTTAAAAATATTTATTTTAAATATTGCAACGCAATTAGTGCGTCGCAATATTTAATAATAATTTTTTTAAAAAATTTATTTTAAATATTGCGACGCAAATTATTGCGTCACAATATTTAATAATAATTTTTTTAAAAAAATTTATTTTAAATATTGCGATGCAAATTATTGCGTCGCAATATTTAATAATAATTTTTTTAAAAAAATTATTTTAAATATTGCGACAATTTAGTGCGTCACAATATTTAATAATAATTTTTTTAAAAAAATTTATTTTAAATATTGTGACGCAATTTATTGTGTCACAATATTTAATAATATTTTTTTTAACTAAATTTATTTTTAAATTTAGCGACGCATTTGCATGCGTCGCAATATTGCGATGCAATGTGGCGTCGCAAGAGCATCGCAGAGAGTCGCAATATTGCGACGCAATTGCGACGAAAGGGTATTGCGATGGACAGTTGAGCGACGCCCTTGTTGCGTCGCAATTGCGTCGCAATATCATGTTTAGCGACGCATTTGCGACGCATTTGGGCGTCGCAATATTTAAAATCTCTTGTAGTCTCTTTGGCACCATCGGCTGGGTCATATCAACAAGAACAGATTAAATAGGTTAACTCAGGAGGGCATCCTTCGAGTTGATGATTGTGAATCATTAACTACCTATGAATCATGTCTTCTTGATAAAATGACCAAGTCATCTTTTACTGGAAAAGGTAAAAGAGCCAAAGAGCTATTGGGTCTAGTACATACTAATGTATGTGGACCAATGAGCACTTGTGCCAAAGGTGGATACTACTACTTCATTACTTTTACAGACGACCTTTCTAGGTTCGGTTATATCTATCTTATGCGACATAAATCTGAATCATTTGAAATGTTCAAACTATATCATAAAGAAGTAGAAAAATAAATAGGTATGTGCGTAACAGAGCTCGTCCAGAGGCATCAATATCCAAGGGTTATTTAATGGAAGAGTGTACTAATTTTTGTGCTGCATATCTTAATGATGTTGAAACCAAACTTGATAGGCCCTTGCGGATTAATGATGGTCCTATTGGGGAGGGAACAACATTTGATCTAGATAACATCGACTGGATTCAAGCTCATCGATACGTGTTGTTTAACACTCCATCAGTTGTGGCGTTGATTCAGTAAGTGAATGCTCATTCATATATTTAACTTGTTCGTGTTATGTCTAACTCAATCAAGCTTGTCATTAACACATGTTGTTTTGCATTATAGGACACACATTGATGAGCTCAAACGGGACATGCCTCGTGCGACAGATAATCAAATTCGGCAGTCCCATTTTCAATCATTTCACGATTGGTTCAAGAATTATGTATGTATAGATATGGTTGTATGTGTACATATGGTTGTATGTGCTTCAATTTTTCTTATCATATTAGTTTTACATAGCTTTATTCAATGATTACTTTAATTCTGTAGGTGTACAATTTACGACGAGAGTGAAGGTACTTTGACTGATGAAATGAACCAACTGGCTGATGGTCCGTTTATAACGGCACGACGTTACACAACTTGTGATGTCAATGGGTTTCGATTTCGCGTCAAAGAAGTAGATGAGAAACGAGCAACACAAAATAGTGGTCTAGGGTGTCCTTCTGTCGATGCAGGTTATTATTATGGCCAGTTGAAAGATATCATTGAAGTTATATACAGTCACGGATTAAAATTTTTGTTATTCAAGTGTGACTGGGTCGATCCAATCCGTGGGACTAAAGTTGACAAGTATCAATTTACGTTGGTAAATTTCAACAATTTGTTATATCGAGATGAGCGAGTAAGTAATGAACCCTACATATTGGCCAGGCAAGCTGAGCAAGTTTACTATGTTATGGATCCCATGGATCCTAACTGGCAAGTTGCAGTTAAAATGTCAAGGAGGGGGGTGTATCAAATTGAAGATAATGAGCCAGATATTGATGCATTTGCTCAGCAAGTTCTTGACCAAAATGTAATATTTCAACGTGATGAGGATGTCAACTGGGTTAGAGAGACCGTTGAAGGAGATACTATCGACTTGCATGACCAGTGAACTGTTCTCCTTTTTTTCTTCTCAATTTTGCTTAAGAATATGTTTGACTTTTTGTTTACGAATGGTTTTAGTTATTACTTGCAATTTATTTATCTTATGATACGTTAAAAAGATATGTCCGGACGTAAGAGGAGAGAGCGTCCACACACGATGGACGAGTTTTTACATCATAGCCAGGCTCGTTCGCCGACGAGGGACCCTAGTCGACGGATGCCTACGGACCATGATCCACAGACACCTGCACCGGCACGATTTAGATCTCCCCAGTCCATGCCAGTAGGGCCTTCTCCATCTACAGTTGGTGCATCGACCTCCACACATACTGGTATAATTTCATTTTTATGTTTAACAATTATATAAAATAATTTTAGTTTTATTTAACTAATAAGTTTATTGTTTATAGCTTCTACTACGACGAGTTCATCTTCCAGTAGGGGTAGGGGCCCAGCTAGAGGGATTCCTTCATGGAATGCTGGTACCCGTTATGATGTGCAATTTGACGACACATTTCATCCAGTTGGAGAAGGGGCTCGCCCGTTTATCAGCCAGTTGGGGCATATGGTTCGAGACCCACATAGATTTCCCCTGACTATGCTTGATTGGACTGCTTTTCCTCAGGATACGATAGATCGACTCTGGGGGGAGGTTAAGGTAAGCCGCTGAGTTCTATCTTAGCTTCAACGTTATTATACGATGTGTCAATTTAGTACACCTTGACTACTAAAATTTCTTGTCCTACGCAGGACAATTTGAGGTCATGTCCTGATGATTTTCGTCCAGTTTGCTTGGCAAAGTGTCGAAAGTTATGGAAAGACCACAAGAACAAGGTAAAGAAAGAGCATTGGGAGAAGAATGTGGACGACCCAGACCTTCTTCAGCGAGTCCCAAGGGGCATTCTCCCGCACAGTGGCCTGAGTTGGTCCGGTACTGGTCGAGTGAGAAGGCAAGGGTGAGTAGTTCAACCTATTTTTTGTTAAATTCATATGAAACATTCGGTGTAAACTTATAAACACGACCCAAAATGAATGCAGGAAGAGGCAGAGCGAAATTCTCAAAATCGCTCGATGCAGGGCCCTACTCACAAGCTTGGGACTCGACACGTTACGCAGATCCGGCACGAGGTAAACTGTCACGTTAGACCATACGTATTTTGATTGTTGACGTAGTGTGTATTCATATATGTAGATGACATGATTTATCCTTCGACAGTTACGTGAGCGGGGTGCACCCACCGACCGGATGTCTGTATGGATGGCGAGTCGCAGTCTCGACCATCCTGAGGTTGCAGCTCTTGTAGTAAGTATTTACCTTTACGCAATACTTTTTTTAACCTATTATGAGATTTATTGATTTACTATTCTAATTTGGTTGCTTTCTTGCACACAGGCCCAGTTTGAGGCTCGATTGGCCGAGCTGCCAGAGGAGGAGCGACAGGTAGTTGCTAGGCGGGATGAGATATTCCACACCATCATAGGCCAGGATGGGCACGGATACACACTTACATACGGCACGGGCATACCACGTTCGACTATCATGCGAGTGGAGTCATCCCAGGGCTCACGCATGCGAACTGACGAGGTGGCTGAGCTGATCCAGTCTCTTCACCAGCAGATGGATGCGCGTGTCGAGGATCTTCGGATAAGGATGCAGGCCGAGGTGCAGGCTCAGGTACAGGAGCAGGTGCAGGCATTTAAGGCGGAGCTACATCATCGACTAGCTCAGAGTGGTGTCCCTATAGCTGATGATTCAGATCCACCGATTCATACTCAGGTTCATAATTGAAGACATCTGTATTTAAATTTAATTTAATTACTTTTAAAATATATATTATTTATTTCTGTTGTTAATTATATACTGTAATATTGTAGGCCCCAGACGCTGGCAGTGGTCACCAGGCGAGACATGAGTCAGTTGGTGAGGGCATGCTTGATCCAGTAGGCTCAAATGAACAGAATCGGGTATGAGTTTATGAATATGCTTGATCCAGTAGCATCAATTTTTCTCACTATTTCTGTAGTTGTTTTATGCTGCAAATGTTTTCTTTGGATGATGAATAAAAAAATGTAATGATAATCATGAAGCAAGTACATTGATTTCTTGAGCATGATGACCCATCGTGCTGGTTAACTTTGTTTAGTTGCTGTTTACCATTCCAACAATTACTTTACTAGTTTAGAGAATTTATATGCTACTTGTGAATTTAGATAAGTTGTATATGTCTTTAGTATGGTTTAAGATTATGACGTATTAGCTTTTCATATGATTTGTTGATGAATATGCTGAAAGATCAGTTATGATAAATCAATGCTAGAACACATGTTGCCTCCTTTCTTCCTGGGTAAACATAAGTAGCAGCTTATGTAAGATGGACCAACTACTACTGGTTGGATTTGATTGCAATGAATTGCCAAAACTGCCATTATATCTACAATTTTTCTGCCCCTTACTGCTACCGAACATTCTACCAAAAAGGGAAATTAATATTCATACACTGTCAGGAAAAATTTGCAATTATATGAAGATGAGAAATGGACCTTCTGTTGGATAATCCTGATCTGTAATCCTATTTTTTTCTTTTGACAACTCTTTTTCATGTAAAGATAAAATTTGTTTGCGGTCCTATATGTTTGTGAAAGTACTACTTTCTGTGCTGTAGGTAATGCAAAATTTTAATAATCTTTCAAGAAACCATTGTGCCATGAGTTGAGTATTAGCTTAATAATTCTATATTTAGAGACAATTAGAACTGCAAATTGGGAGACATGAGAGTGTGTTCAAAAGTCCTTAAGTTCACTTACCCACAAATTATATCAAAACTTGGTTGAGGCTGAGTCCTCTCAGAAGCACACAAATTCTAGGTTTACAACTAGATATGAAGTTGTTGCAACCATTGGAGGAAGTTGCTTGGTTAGTAGTCATAATATTCTCTGGAATGTTGAATTTCTCTTCTGATTCATGATCTGTAGTCTCTTGCTTTTTGATATTACTTAAATAGTTGAAGCATTTAAAGGGAAGATATGCTTAAGTTGCATTCGAAGCGTAAGTTCATTATATGGATGAGATGACTGCAACCTTGTTTTCTTTTGTTTTAGAAGTATAATACACTTTCCGTGAATAACAAACCGTAGGGGCTTATTGTATTTGCAAAGTATTGATGTCAGGAAGGAGGCTTACTAAAATTGATGAATATCATATCAACTATTAGATCATATTTTCAAGTTTTAAGCTATTAAATTTTTCTTCTGAGAGTTAGGTTGGTTCACATGTGTTGAAAAAAGAGAGAGAAAAAAGCAATCTTCATGTTTCGATATGTTAAATTGCTGCTTCATGTAGGGGAAATGATGTAGGAGTTGCTTCTTTGTTAAGCTGAATGTTTTATGCAGTCGGTTGAGCATTTGATTTTAGTACTGAATAAGGTTGCCTTGTATGCAAATTGGGATGTACAAGAAAATCCTCAAGATTGTGTACTCTCAATGTTTGAGATGGTATTGGTGTTGGTTTTGTATCCTCTTGCTTGTTACCTATTACTTTGATGAAACTAGAACAATTGTGTTAACACCTCAACCAACAAATCCTTTCCCATTCCTATGATTGGCAATTCAGATCAAGGCATGTCTCATAAAAGTTTGCAAAGTCATTGCTACCAGTTATCAACTTGATGCCAACCCTTTGTATTGGTGCCAAATGCCTAACTAAGGCAAGTTTAGTCTATAAAGCAAGCTGCTGGGTGCAGAAACCTATCTTGTTTGTTATACAATCAAGCTTATGCAATTAGGGCGGAAGGTTTTAATCACAAAAGAAAAAATTATGACACTTATTTCCATGCCATCCTCATAAATGTGTGGACAAAAAAATTATAGATTGGGTAGCTCAGTGAACACTGTATTGTGGATAAATTTTTGTTTTTGGTCATCAGATTAAATTTAAAGCATCCCTGAAACTAAACATGTACAATCAGATCTATATGCCAGCCATAGATTGAGGGCATTGATTGGAATGGAAATTTATGTCCTAGTATGTAGGTGAATTGGACCTGACATTATGCTAGGGTTCCATTAATAAGCCTTTAGAATTATAGTATGATGAGCTTTGTTTTGTTGCATATGATTTGTAAAATGTAAACGATACTGAAACAACTTACCGACATGTTAAAACTTAGAAGGTACTAGCAACCTTCAATTTTGTTAACCAGAAATTTTCTGAAGATGAAGAGGTCACTTACTATTTTCATTTTATTTTTTTCTTGGTATAGTACATTGATAAAGGGCATTTCCAATGTAACTTAACTACAGCTATTTACTTGGGACTACAAAGGACTCTTTGACTTCTCTTAATTAACACAAATGCATAGATAAACTTAGAATTAAACTAATAAAAAATTGCTTCAAAAGCATATTACATATCAACATTCTTCTCCTTAATATGCTGTTCTTGAACTCCAAGTAGCTCTCTAAAATGCTGAAACTTGTTTCTTGGAAATGCCTTTGTGAAGATAATTGAATTTGTTCTTCTTTAATTATATTTATATTTTATTGACTAATAAATTTAATTTTTTGTTTCAGGTTGATTGACTGGTGCTGCATTGGGACAACTGTTTTCTTTATGTTTTTTTTGTGAAAATTGTATTAGATCTTTTTTTTTTTTGATTGTAAATCAAAGACGTTGCAGATTTATTAATATAGATAAATTGTTTTTTTATTAGTTTATACTTTTATTGTGTGTGTACAATTTAATTTTAATATTTAGTTTATATAATTTTGTAAAATAGGTACAGGTACCCAAACAAAAAAAATCCAATAACCAAAAACAAAACGAATTAGAAAAATAACAAAATCTAGTATTAGCGACCGCCTAGGCGGTCGCAAATGGCTTAAAAGGACGTCGCCTTTGCTCCTTCAGAACAGAAAATAGAAAATAAAAAAATAAAAATATATAGTATTAGCGACCGCCTAGGCGGTCGCTAAAGGCCTTCAGGCGATCGCTAATAGTCAGAAAATAAAAAATAAAAAAATAAAAAATATACAGTATTAGCGACTGCCTAGGCGGTCGCTAAAGGCATTCAGGCAGTCGCTAATAGTCAGAAAATAAAAAATAAAAAAATTAAAAATATATAGTATTAGCGATCGCCTAGGCGGTCGCTAAAGGCCTCCAGGCGATCGCTAATAGTTAGAAAATAAAAAATAAAAAATAAAAAATATATAGTATTAGCGACCGCCTAGGCGGTCGCTAAAGGGGTTCAGGCGATCGCTAATAGTCAGAAAATAGCAAATAAAAAAATAAAAAATATATAGTATTAGCGACCGCCTAGGCGGTCGCTAATAGTCAGAAAATAGCAAATAAAAAAATAAAAAATATATAGTATTAGCGACCGTCTAGGCGATCGCTAAAGGGGTTTAAGCAGTCGCTAATAGTCAAAAAATAGCAAATAAAAAATAAAAATATATAGTATTAGCGACCGCCTAGGCGGCCGCTAAAGGCCTTCAGGCGATCGCTAATAGTAAAATTCTACCCCCCCCAAGCGGTTGCTAAACTATAGCGACCGCCATTGGCGGTCGCTAAAAGTCTTTAGCGACGAGTTTCTGGCGGCCAGCATGTGGCGGTCGCTAAGCGGTCGCTAAAAACTATTAGCGACTGCTTTTTAACTTTTAGCGACCGCCTGTGGCGGTCGCTAAAAATGTTTTTTCTACTAGTGGAATCAGGCTATCTGTTGCCTAGGTAAGCTTATGGTCATAATTGTAACCATCAAACCTTGTGCGAAGTCTTTGAGTTTAGTTTTGTGAATCCTTATTCACAAATAGATGCTATGAGGGGAAACCTCTGGTGTCATGATGTTACTGTCAGCATTGCTAAATCCTTTTTCACATATTCCATTCATCTTAACTAAACAAGCATTTAAGAATAATTCTTAGCCTTTTCAAGGTAGATTTTTTTTTAAAAAAAAAGAAACTGTAGCTAAGGAAAATTTATTCCTATGCTTGAATGTTTATGACGAATATTTATGATGAATTTCACCCAGCATTTTTTTCTGTATAGCTTCTCTTCTTTGGGGTTATACTATAGTTGATGCCTTATGGTGACTGATTTGTATAAAGTCGATCAACTTTTTGTCCCACCCTTTTGCTTATATATTCAGTTTTATGCTATTTACAAAAGTCCAAGATTTTGTCATTGCTCACTGCCGGTACAGTTTTCATTGTAAGAGTATTCGTTACAATTAAGAACTCTTAGAAGATATGGAAACCTGAAATAATTTAAAAAATATCTAAATTAATAAAATATATTCTCAAATAGCATAAATTGCTGATTTGGTTGTCCAATTTTCTGGAGGATTTTCAATGAATAGAAAAAAGAAAAAAGAAAAGAAACAACTTGATGGTGACCTAATTTTCTAAGATTATGCTGAAAACCTTTTGGGTTGCTTGTTTAATGCTTTGATCAAAAAAAATATTTTTTTAGAACATTTTAATAACTCTGGGTTCCAATCTAATAAGCCTCAATCTCTCATTGACATCCATAGTCAGATATATAGAAGAAGGACAAAAGAAGATATTGTGTATAAACATTTGGAAGTCTATATACGTATCTTAAAGTGTATATGCTATGTACCATATATGTGCATGCCTGTGACAGTTGAGGATTTGTGTGTGCGTGATGGTTATGGCGGCTGTTGTGTTGGTGTTGGCCCATCTATTTCCAAAGCAGTACCCTGGAGCCAATAATTCATGTATTTTTTCTTCAAAATTTATCTGGTGGCAATTATTTCCTTATATTTGCATCATATATCCTATGTTTCCTGGGTTTAATGCTGCAAACTTCTGATGATAAGTTATTTTTGTTTTAGGGTGGTAAAAAATTGGGCTATGAAACTGAAGCTTTTGCAATTCATGATATTATGAGGTCAGCTGCTTGCCTTTATGGTTATATTTTCATGATATGTGATGCAGGACAACCCTAGGGAGTCTAATAATTGATGATAAACAAATATGATAAGCCCTTAAAGGCTTAAGAAGAAAGTATATGAATATGCAGACATGAGTGGAAGAGGCCGAATACCAAGATGGTATCTTGTTTTTCGTATTTGCCATGCAGACTTAATACCAAGATGGTGTGAGGAAAAAAGGCCCATCAAAAAGCTTGAGAAGGTATATAAATATGCAGATGTGTTTCTTGGAAATTTTTTGATTTCCTTGAAATAGATGAAAGGTTTGGCCCAATAGACCCATTATCATGAAGCAAGAAGTAGTTGAAATAAGAGACTGTGTTCTTTAACCTTTGGAAGAGTCTCTGGAATTGTTCAATCATTTCATTCCAAACTATCTTTATTAAACAAATTTATTGAACTTTGTATATTTTCTTTGCCAAAATTGATGTTTTAATTGTTCACAACCAAAGCATTGTTTATTACATGCAAGCTTATACCATACCTTCATGGTTTTTGGTGCATAAAACTTGTAGTGTTGCTCTAAGCAATGTTTCCTGGATGTGATATATGACATTTAAGGATCTATAAAACAATATGACATGTCACTCTTCCAGAAAGCCCACGGCCCAAAGCCCAACATGACTGTACTTATATGCTTTGCATTTGCATGCATTGCATGACCTGTTGGACCAGCGTCAACTAGCTTCACGACCTAGAATTTCTGGGGCATGGTTTTCAGTTGTTCATTTGCAATTCCACTAGGTTTCCATGCCATTATTTTCCAGCTACACTAGGAGTCATGGAAAGACGTGCCGGTTGGCATGCATGATAAAGCATGGTATATATATCATGTCAGTGTGTGCCATGATTGCAATCAAACAACGCGGCATGCTATGTATGATTCTAGTACCAGGCTGGCAAGCCACCCGCTCAAAATACCCGAGTCTATGCTGGAAGTCCCTGTTAACTCTCTGAAAGTTGATTGTTTCTCATCACTATGAACTTTGAATCTCACGTGGGATTTGCTTTGTTACGCTGAATAGATATGTTAAACCACCTGTTTTCACACTTTGTGTTGGCAATGCTTGGGGAGAAGCTGCTTTACTTTTGGCTGCTTGTGCGAGAGGAAACCGTGCTGCTTTACCATCATCTACAATAATGATTAAGCAAGTATAACTCCACTTTTAGTCTTCATCAGTAATTTAAGCCTTTTAATTTGCTTTTGAAGCATAGGTCTCATTCCTTGCTGGTAGCGGTGGTAGAAAATACATCTAATCTTTTTCCTGTTAAGATATTAAATATGTTCTTTGAGATTTTAACATGACAACAATATCCTGTTTTCAATGTGGAGCCTGCTGCTAGGTATCATGGGCAAGCAACAGATACTGATCTAGGAAGAATAGCATTGAATAATGTGAAGGCAGAATTGGTAAATTTGACTGCATTTTGTTATTTTGATGTGTGTACTGTTGCAGTTGCTTATGTTAGAACTTCAAAATTTTGTGCTTAAGTTTATATGAAACATACGTAGCATTTTCATTGAAAAGAATTTTGACTAATATTTATGATAACCAGTTAGTCTTTCCCATTGCCCTCCCTCCTAACTCAGATTGGTGAACTGGTTACACTGGAGAAAAGATAAAATCAATGGGTGACTGGGTTGGTTGTGATTTATCTTGGTGCTGAATATTTTTTTCCTTCTGGAATACAAATACGAACACTTGCCAGTGCGAGGGGGATGAACATCCACGCAAGACAAGGGAAGGTTATATATAATATTACAGTCCAACAATCTGCTTGCCAACCAGGGATTGAGTTGGAGGAGATGATATCTTTATCTTTTTATCCTATCTTCCAACTTCTTGCAGCAGTACTGTAGAATGACATCATTATAGCATCATGAATCCGTTTATCACATAAGACCTACACAATATGGTTAGCTCTATTCCCCCTTCCTTTTGAGTAAATGTAGCAGCTTTCAGGTAATCACAATTAGACTTTGTAGATGCGAAATTTTCTAAACAAATGACTTGATTAGCTTTCTAGGAATGACCCTGGTCTGAATGAGGTCATATATTTTAATTCTTGTAGTAGTAGAGATCCTTGGACAATTATCATCCACCTAGATAGTTCAGAAGCATCAGTAAACTTGATCAGTAAACCTCAGGCCATGAAAGCAGAGAGAGTCTACCAAATTGAACTGCTTCTTATAACATCCTTAAAAAAAGTTAGTGCATCTCAATCTAGTCATTGCATTTGACTCGTGTATTCTATCAGGTGTTTCTCTACTCGTGGTATATAGGGAAACCTCCTCGGCAGATTGAGAAAGATATCAGATGCCCAAAATATTTCAGTCCTAGTGAAGCAGTTGAATATGGTATCATTGACAAGGTATTGATCGCTACTTATAGAGAAAATTTCTAAAGGGCTCTCTGGGAGTACATGTTGATCTGGAAGGCCAACCGCAAGACTCTGGAGAGCAATTAAGCAATATGGATTTAGGTATGCTTCCGTTTATCGATTATGGATTCTTGATGATTAAATATGAATGATTCTTGGGCAACATGATGATGGTCTTCACCAAAAGGTTCAGATCTAATTTCCAACATGCTTTTCTTACAATACATAGTTGATTCTGTCCTAAAGTTTTAATTGAAGTAATAGGGTTGGTCTTGTATGAAGGATTAAATTTTGGGTACAGTCACATAAGGTGAATTTAATATACAACTCCAAGGTAATGCATATATTAATCTTTGATTTGAAATAGAGATTGGCATGATAAACTACTTGAAAGGCCTTGTATCTATCTTGCAAAATCTTTCAATTATTTGCGAGAATGCTGCTATCACCAACTTTTCATGAGCCAATTCAAGTTTATTAATGCATAATATTATTTCAGATATCTTCTATTTCATTATGCATCTGAATAACTGATCAAAGTTAACGGTACAAGTTCCCAGTGCAGTTGCTAATTCTATGATATTTTCCTCTTTTCAATTCTTAACTAAATTTATCAATCCATGAATTTTTTTCAGTTGGTTTCATGAAGGAAAGGGACAAGGGCTGAAACCTGAACACCGGCAGATGTGTCGCCTTAACAAAAAATGCACATCTTTCATCTCAAACTGTAATGCATGCCATCATACACAAACTGCTGCCTTCTGCATGACCATTCTCTTCTTTATATATATTCTCTATGCACCTGCTTCCAATTATCATCATGATATTTTGTGGGGTGATCAGGTGATGGGAACTTATGGGTATGCAGCCCCAGACTACATTGAGACAGGCCATCTTACAGCTAAGAGCGATGTTTGGAGTTTTGGAGTGGTGCTGTATGAGATCCTTACTGGCAGGCGCTCAATGGACAGAAACCGCCCCAGAAATGAACAAAAAAATCAACCCGTCTTCAAACTCTCTTGCCTCGCACGTGCATGCACTTCACTATGCTCTTATATCAACGGCAAAACAATCGAGGCTTTTGAAATCCGAATCCTTGGTCGGCCCGTACATATGGCGGCTTTCTATATAACGGTCAAGATTCTGTGCCAGTAATCGTACGGCTGCAAGGATCTTTCGTCGAGGCGCCCGAAGAGAATTAGTCCCATATCGTCCGATGTAATAAAATCGTTTTCTTTGTCAACCTAATCGCAACAGTCCTCAACGTCTTTTCGGAGACATCCGATAAAATTGGAACGATTCAGAGAATTAGTCTGATGTAATAAAATCGTTTCCTTGAAGTTAATTGCAACAGTCCTCAACGTCTCTTCGGAGACATAGAACGTCTCCTCGGAGACATAGCATGGCCCCCTGCGCAAGGATGGTCCAATTTTTTTTTTTTTTTTTTGCACACACCCCCCCCCGGAAGTGCTTCTTTTTCCATTTCGTTTCGTGTATCTTTCTTCAGTGAAGGGAGTGCTTCTTTTTCCATTCCTTTTCGTGTATCTTTCTTCAGTGATCCATTCATTTGTCTTCATTGGATGCTTAGATTGGTGGGCAACAGGCTTTAACCCCAAGAACTAGAACTCACCCTCTTTACGCGATAACTGTAGATACAAAGTTCTGTATTTTTCTTGTAGATCTGACACCTTATTGTTGGGTTTTGTTTTGAAATCTGTCAAAATTTTAGTAGTTAGCGATCTTATAAGATGGAAATCGCCTTCCTTGCCACTTCGAGCATTCACTCGTTTTCTTTTTTCCTTTTGGATATTGAGGGCTCACAGCTGGCCATCAAGTTCATCATAGATGGTGTAAGTGAACTGCTATGCGTGAATAGAAATTTGACTTCTGAATGGAAAATCAACTAAACTATCTTCTATAATATGATCACACCCGCTGAAATATGCTTAAGTTGAAGCAAATTGCTGGTTGAGAATTGTCCAATAGGGGTTGAGAAGTGTGAATTGGAGATGCTTGCTCAGAAAAACTACTTGATTTAGAGGTTCATAGATTCATCGATATTTTAAATAAATAGGTTCAGAAATATAATTCAGGATGTTAAAGAAGACTTGATTCAATATCCTCTAGATGCTGCTTGATGAGGGAAGAAGAAAGAATCAGTAGAAGCTTGTACTCTAACTTGGTCCAACAGGGTATAATTGCAGACTGTTTATTAAAGATGTGATTTTTATTGAGTGTCATATCAATTCAGGTGATAAGTGAAGAAAATAATCATTTGGCTGTGCAATGAATAAGAGAAGCGTCTTGTGGTTATTCTCTCTCTTTCTCTCTCTCTCTCTCTCAAAAAAAAAAAAAAAAAAAGCTTATTGCATGTCAATTGGTTTCGTAGTTCATACGTATAGATAACAGGTAACGGTACACTGACATAATTGTGTTAGAGCTGCAAGTTGGAGATCATTCGATCTATTCAACTGGAAGTGCTTTTTTCTGCTCACAAATGACTTCTTGTTCATAGGAGCAGAATGTTTGCCCCAGAATGAAGTTGATAAATTTCTTGATAGATGTCATTTTTCATGCAAGAATCTTTGCACTCACTGAATGCATAGAAGATGATTGCTCTGAATGGATAATACCGAGTGGAAAACATTAGATAGCCTCTGAGTTTATGGTGTCTTTATTGTTTTTTTTCTTTTCTACCATGCACTCAATGAGAATATATCATAATTGATGCAGATGAAGTTGCATGATTTATATGAGAGGGAGAGTGCAGATGATGCGGCTTACTTTAATAGTTAGACAAAAATTAGAGTCAAGTGACTCTTGTCCAAGTGTTTTGAGGCATTAACAATCAGTCATAGATTTTGAAGATGCTATGAATGATTATTTGCAAGGTTTTGTATGAATCGGTTTCCGTTTTGAAAGATGGGGAAAAACTGTAATAATCCTAGAGTAATTCGACCCAAGGGGAGACATTTTGGCTATAAATCCTTAATCTTGCAGCTTGTTGAGTGAAGAAAGAAGAAAATCTTCTGCAATTCCTGTCACATAAATATCAAAAACAGTAGAATGTGGTGATTTTCAAAGCAAATAGGAGTTTCAGAAAATCATAGCCAGGTCCATATTATATTAGTTTAGGAAGCTTGGACATGCTAAGATTGTAGTTACTGCAAGAAGGTTACGAAAAAAGGCAAAGTGATGAAGGAAGAAAAAGCCACTACAATATGAGATGAGTTCTTTTGGTGACCTACCGTGAGGCCTCTTGTTATTAAAATACAGAAATCATTTAGGTTGTTGAATCTTGATTCCCATACAAGTCTGACCCTTGAAGAGTTTTTTCACACCATACTGGTTGGAAACGTTGGTATGGTTCATACAGGCCCCAGTATTGCATAACGATATCAGAGGTCCGAATGTTGGCACTGTCAACAAATGAGCACTAATATAACTTTGTCATGTCTAAATCCATCAGTGGGATCCAGTAAAGTTGGAACTAATAAGCTCGGCTGGACCCATGAGAGCACAGATTTATTAGGTAATGCATCTGAGTCTTGATACAAAGCTCTCTCCGCTGTATTATTATAGGCTTCATGGATATGCACAGAGCAGTTGATGGATGATTGCACGTTAATTTTGCATTGGGTCTAATTTTGTTTGCTATGGTGATGGCCCTGCCAAGATGTCATCTGGCTTATTTCTTTTGCTATAATTTTGCTACAGATTTGTTGATGGAAATCCGATACTTTTTTAAGTCATCAAATCATATGTCAATCACTAGCAACTTGCAGTCTTTTTCTTTTACCACCTTATGAATCCTCTGTGTGTGTGCATGATTTCAATTGTTTTCTGAGTTGTACATGGCTGACTTAGCAGTCCCTTGTGCTCAGATCTACTCTAGGGGTGGCATATTCCAAGCTAAATGCCTAAGGCTCCAAGAAACAAATATAGCTCATTTGCTGCTCAAATCAATCAAATAGCATTGAAATTGCAATTCGTCATCATTATTTAATCTATGGGAATTGTTTCATTTTCTAGAAAAAGGGAAGATGTCTGGTGAAGTTGGAATTTGAGGAGACATCAAAGTAAGACATATATTGAGGCAAACATATGTAATTCTCTTGCTGAATTGTTTTGGATATGTTCTATATCATATGCTTGTTTTCACTTTCTTCTTTTTTTTTTTTTGAGGGAGGGAGGGAGATCCACCTGCATTGTAATTACTTAAGTTTATATACCTAGAGTCTCTGCTTGTTAAATAAAAGGATATAACCACTAGGGTAAGGCCCAGCCCCAATTTGTTGTCTTCACTTTCATCTTATTTCTGATTAACTGCATCTTACTACCTTACCCATTTCATGTTGATCTGGAAGGCCAACCGCAGGACTCTGGAGAAAATTAAGCAATATGGATTCAGGTACGCTTTCGTTTATCGATTATGAATTCTTGATGATTAAACATGAATGATTCTTGGGCAACATGGTGATGGTCTTCACCAAAAGGTTCGGATCTAATTTCTAACAATTGGTATCAGAGCCCTATTCATGTTGAATCGTTAAGAAAATTTTTTGGTTATATGCATTGATATTCGTATTTGTTCATATGACTTCTTTGGTTTTATTCAGCAACCGTGAGACAAATACTCATTAGTTTAAAATTTTGTTTTGATGCCAATGATATTTTTAATATATGTAGATCTAGTTTTTTAAATAAAATAAAGGTCATAGTGCATCAAAACTTTAGGGTTAATGATCATGAATTTTGATGTTAAGAGCGAAAGATATTCATTGTATTCGTGATGTTAAGAGCGATATTTGCTACATCGTGAAATCAGTCTCACGTGATCCGAAGATGAGATCTTTCATTTGATAAGATATAGCTTAATTACATATAAATTTAAATTCATATTTAATTTATTTCTTAGTAGGGCTGATGGATTCAGGATTCCATCACGGGTGGTTAGTTAATGTTGAGGCTTTCCTTTGCTTTGAGTTCCTTCGGTGGATATTAGTTAATGTTGAGGCTTTTCTTTGGCTTTGAGTTCCTTCGGTGGACATCTAACCCAATCTTGGAATTTATTGGGGTAACGATTGGTTTCCTTTTAAAATAATGATGATGTGTTCTCTTTTTTTAAAGGGAACCGTTTAGAAATTTTTTCCCATTGTATCCGTTCGGTTAGAGCCGTTATATGAAACTTCGGGAATTCCTCTAATTGGAAGAAAATTGGGCGTTGGAAAGAATCGGATGGAAATATGAATGAAAATCTAGAAAATCTTTCCGTAAATCTGGTGGTTGGATATCTCAAACCATGGGATAAAGAAGGAAATATGGAGAAAATCATGGGAATAACAAATTTGAGCATTGGAGTTGTGTGAAGGGTTAAGATTGCAATTAACTGTTTGATGGTCTCTCGCAACTTTTCTGGCCTTTTAGCGCCTCACACAGGAACGGCTGGTTTCGGGCTTTTAGCGCCTCACATAGTAACGGCTGGTAGGAATTTTTTTTGGATACCGTGCCCCCACTGTTCCGTGGGTCTCTATGGAAGTTAGGTATGGCACCAAAGGGGAGCATTTAATGCATAGAATCTTATTAAATGCATGGCATTTAATGCATGGAAGGGAATAACATTTATGAATAATTAATGCATGAATTTTGGACCGGTTCATGTCTTTGGCAATTATTTTCGGGCTTTCATTAAAAATTATTGTTTTTAATTTTGTAAGCATGTAAAGTAAAGCTTTATACATTATGATCAATTATTTTTTGTTATAAAGATTGAGTTAGAACCACAAAATAACATATCGTTATTTTTAAAGAGGTTCAATCAAATTCAAATTAATATATTTTTATGCCTAATAAATTTGTCTATCGTTCGAAATTGAACTAATTGAAACAAGATATCACAAAAGTGACCTCTCTTATGTAGATAGTTCATGAAGGATGTTGGATGTTGTGTATGTGTATGTTTCATGCGGGTATTAATCGGCCCAAAGGAAGGTTAATATCTGATCGAACTACACATATGTATGATGGTAAGCACGTAACGATTATATTCCAAAGATAGATTTATTATTTGATATGCATTATTGTTAGTGTTTGATCATTACAACAAGACTACCACTAGCAGTTAATATTACTGTCCAAAGAATTGATTTTAATGTTGCATTGGGTATCTTGAGATGGGATTTACCATTAATTTGAATTTATTGATATTTGATGTTAATTATTTATATGAGCATGTTATTTATGTATTGCTTTTATTTTACAGCTAATGCTAATATTTTTGCTAACCTCAATTCAGTGACGATCCTTAATGGTAATAACTTCAAGGGCAAGGATAAAGGCAAAAAAATAAAGAATAAGACTGTTAAGGGTCTAGCAAAACACTACAAAAAATACTGAAATAGCGACGCAAATTTAGCGACGCAATTATGCATCGCTAAATTACGATCACTTTGCGACGCCTCTGTGACAACAAAATATTGTGACGCAATTAGCAACGCATTAGCAACTTAATTAACCAGAAACTCAAAAAAAATTAATTTTTAATATTACGATGCAAATAATGCATCGCAATATTTTTAAATTAATTTTTTATTAAATATAAATATCAAAAAAAATATTACGACGCAACACAGGGCATCGCAATATTTTTAAAAGAATTAAATATGTTAAATAGCGACGTAATAAACTAGAAAATTAAAAAATTATTTTTAATTTAGCGACGCACCAATTGCGTCGCAAATAATTAAAATGAAATTAAATTTTATAAAATTTAAATATTAAAAAAAATTATTGCGACGCAACACAGTGCATCGCAATGTTTTTAAAAGAATTAAATATATTAAATAGCGACGCATTAGCGACGCAATAAACCAAAAAATTAAAAAAAATATTTTTAATTTAGTAACGCACCAATTGCATTGCAAATAATTTAAATAAAATTAAATTTTTTAAAGTAGAAATATTAGAAAAAAATATTGCAATGCAACTCAGTGCATCGCAATGTTTTAAAAAAATTAAATATTTTAAATAGCGACGCATTAGCGACGCAATAAACCAGAAAATTAGAAAAATTATTTTTAATTTAGCGACGCAATAAATGCATCGCAATTATTTTAAATAAAATTAAATTTTATAAAGTATAAATATGAGAAAAAATAATTGCGATGTAACACAGTGCGTTGCAATGTTTTTAAAAAATTAATTATGTTAAATAGCGACGCATTAGCGACGCAATAAATCAAAAAATTAATTAGGAAAATTATGTTTTAATATAGCGACGCACTTGTTGCATCGTAATTATTATAATTAAAATTAATTTTAATATAATATAATTATCATATTAAAAAATTATGATGCAACCCTTTGCGTCGCAATGTATTTAAAAAAATTAATTATGTTAAATAGCGATCGGTCCAAAATCGATCGTGACCGATCGGAATAAGGGCTTGGATCGATTGCAACCCTCGGATCGTCGCCGATCGGACCGATCGCCACGGTTCAAGATCGGTCGTGGCCGATCGGATCAGGGCTTGGATCGATCGCAACCGTCGATCGTCAGCGATCTCGGACCGATCGCATTGGTCTAGAATCAGTCATGGCCGATCGGGATGAGGGCTTGGATCGATCACAACCGTCGGATCGTCGCCGATCGAACCGATCGCCACGGTCCGAGATCGGTCGTGGCCGATCGGGATCACGGCTTGGATCGATCGCAACCATCGGATTGTCGCCTATCGGATCGATCGCGATGGTCCGAGATCGTTGATGGCCGACCGGGATCGATCAGGGCTTCGATCGATGGCAACCGTCGGATCGATGCCGATTGGTGCGATCGTCACGGTCCAGATCGGTCATGGACGATTGGGACCAGGGCTTGGATCGATCGCAACCGTTGGATCATCACCGATCGGACCGATCGCCACGGTCCGAGATCAGTCGTGGCCGATCGGGATCAAGGCTTGGATCGATTGCAACTGTCGGATCGCCAGCGATCTTGGACCGATCGCAACGGTACGGGATCGGTCGTGGCCAATCAGGATCAGGGCTTGGATCGATCGCAACCGTCAGATTGTTGCCGATCGGACCGATCGCCACGGTCCGAGATCGATCGTGGCCGATCGGGATCACGGCTTGGATCGATCGCAACCGTCGGAGCTTCGCCGATCTCGGACGGATTGCAATGGTCTGAGATAGGTCGTGGCCGATCGGGATCACGGCTTGGATCGATCGCAACCGTCGGATCGTTGCCGATCGGACCGATCGCCACGGTCCAAGATCGGTCGTGGCCGATCGGGATACGGCTTGGATCGATCGCAACCGTCGGATTTCCAGCGATCTTGGACCGATCGCAACGGTCCGGGATCGGTCGTGGTCGATCAGGATCATGGCTTCGATCGATCGCAACCGTTGGATCGTCGTTGATCTCGGACGGATTGCCACGGTCCGAGATAGGTCGTGGCCGATCGGGATCACGGCTTGGATCGATCGCAACCATCGGATCGTCGCCGATCTCGGACGGATTGCAACGGTCTAAGATAGGTTGTGGCCGATCGGGATCACGGCTTGGATCGATCGCAACCGTCGGATCATCGCCGATCGGACCGATCGCCACGGTCCGAGATCGGTCGTGGCCGATCGGGATCATGGTTTGGATCGATCGCAACCATCGGATTGTCGCCTATCGGATCGATCGCGACGGTCCGAGATCGTTGATCACCGACCGGGATCGATCAGGGCTTCGATCGATGGCAACCGTCGGATCGACCCCGATCGGTGCGATCGCCACGGTCCGAGATCGGTCATGGACGATCGGGATCAGGGCTTGGATCGATCGCAACCGTCGGATCATCGCCGATCGGTCCGAGATCGGTCGTGGCCGATCGGGATCATGGCTTCGATCGATCGCAACCGTCGGATCATCGCCGATCTCGGACGGATTGCAACGGTCCGAGATAGGTCGTGGCCGATCGGGATCACGGCTTGGATCGATCGCAACCATCGGATCATCGCCGATCGGACCAATCGCCACGGTTCGAGATCAGTCGTGGCCGATCGGGATGAGGGCTTGGATCGATCGCAACCATCGGATCGTCGCCGATCGGACCGATTGCCCCGGTCCGAGATCGGTCGTGGCCGATCGGGATCATGGCTTCGATCGATGGCAACCGTCGGATCGTCGCCGATCTCGGACGGATTGCAACGGTCCGAGATAGGTCGTGGCCGATCGAGATCACGGCTTGGATCGATCGCAACCGTCGGATCATCGCCGATTGGACCGATCGCCACGGTCCGAGATCAGTCGTGGCCGATCGGGATCAGGGCTTGGATCGATCGCAACCATTGGATCGTCGCCGATCGGACCGATTGCCACGGTCCGAGATCGTCGTGGCCAATCGGGATCATGGCTTCGATCGATCGCAACCGTCGAATCGTTGCCGATCTCGGATTGATTGCAACGGTCCGAGATAGGTCGTGGCCGATCGGGATCATGGCTTGGATCATCGCAACCGTCGGATCATCGCCGATCGGACCGATCGCCACGATCTGAGATCAGTCGTGGCCGATCGGGATCAGGGCTTGGATCGATCGCAACCATCGGATCGTCACCGATCGGACCGATTGCCACGGTCCGAGATCGGTCGTGGCCGATCGGGATCATGGCTTCGATCGATCGCAACCATCGGATCGTCGCCGATCTCGGACGGATTGCAACGGTCCGAGATAGGTCATGGCCGATCGGGATCACGGCTTGGATCGATCGCAACCATCGGATCATCGTCGACTGGGATTGATCATGGCTTGGATCGATCGCAACCATCAGATCACTTATAATTACTCAAAAAAAAAGTTATAAAAAAGTTTAAAAAAATATTAAAAATTTATTGCGACGCCGTAGCGATGCATTTTAGAAGAAAAATTAAACAAAAATTGCGACGCAATGTATGCGTCGCAATTATTTTTAGTAAATATAATTTTTATCAGTATTAATAAAGGAAAAAATTATAATATTGCGACGCATAATTTGCGTCGCAATGGTTTTTAAATAAATATATCTAATTAAAAATATTAAAAAATTATTGCGATGCAATAAGGCATCGTAATTATTATCATAAATTATAAATATTATCATTAATAAATATTTAAAAAATTTTGCGACGCCATCGCGATGCATTTTAGGAAAAAATAAACAAATATTGCGACGCAATGAATGCGTCGCAATTATTTTTTGTAAATATAAATTTTTTTAGTATTAATAAATAAAAGAAATATAATATTGCGATGCATAAGTTGCATCGCAATGTTTTTTAAAAAATATATGTAATTAAAAAGTTTATAAAATATATTATGATGCAATTTTTCGTCGCAATTATTAACATTAATTATAAATATTATCATTTATAAATATTTAAAAATTATTGCGACGCCGTAGCGACGCATTTAGGAAAAAAAAAAAATATTGCAACGAAATATATGCGTCGCAATTATTTTAAGTAAATATAATTTTTATCAGTATTAATTAATTAAAGGAAAAAAATATTGCGACGCATATTTGCGTCGCAATGTTTTTAAATACATATATCTAATTAAAAATATTAAAAAATTATTGCGACGTAATTTTTCATCGCAATTATTATCATAAATTATAAATATTATCATTTATAAATATTTAAAAATTATTGCGACGCACGGCTTGCGTCACAATTATTGTAATAAGTTATTATTTTAATCAATTAAAAATATAGAAAAAATTTGCGATGCCTTAGCGACACAAATCCTAAAAAATAAAAATAAATTTTCCGCCGGACATTGGTGCCAAGTTAGCGACGCATTAGCGACGCAATTATTTGAGTCGCTATTTTTTCATAAAATTATAACTAATACATAATAAATTTAAAAAAAAATATTGCGACCATATAGCGACGCAAATTATTTCGTCGCTAATAACTTATATATAAGCCATCCTTCTCTTCTTCTTCTTCCCCGTCTTGACCTAGCCACCGCCGTGCTCTAAAAATTTTCGGCTCCCACCTCGCTGCTCCGGCGCCTCCCCTCTGGTGCTCCGGCTCCCCGGCGTTCTCCTCCGACTCCGCCGTCTTCTCTCGACTAAGGTAAGCCCCCACACTCTCTAAAATTTTTTTTTTAATAATTTTCCTCCAGCCACGGCCAAGACCGTGGCCGTCTTCTCCGGCCATGGCCGCTGCCGTGGCCGGCAGTGGCCTGGCCACAGTGGCCAGGCCACTGTCACAAAAAAAAAATTTCTTAACAGGGGGGGGCCCCCCCCCCCCTTTTTTTCTTGTTCGGCCACGGCCGGGGGGGGGGGGGGGCGGGGGGTTCCCCCCCTGTTAAGAAATTTTTTTTTTTGTGACAGTGGCCTGGCCACCGTGGCCGTCTTCTCCGGCCACGGCCGCTGCCGTGGCGGCAGTGGCCTGGCCACGGTGGCCAGGCCACTGTCACAAAAAAAAAAAATTTCTTAACAGGGGGGAACCCCCCCCCCCCCCTTTTTTTCTTTTCGCTCTCTCTCACCTCTCTTTTTAGCATCTTATTATGATGAGGTGCTACACTTAGGACATGCCTCATCATGATGAGGCAAGATGAGGCATATGGATGGGATGCATCCGCATCCCTTCGTCTTTTATAAATAGGAGTGCCTCTCGGGTTTCATATGCATTGTATCCATCTGAAGAGAAATCAACTCCCATTTCTCTTTTATTTCTCTTATGGGTCTTGTCCAACCAAGATAAAGAAGCCTTTTTCAGGATAAAAAGTTATCTTATCCTAAACCAAGATAAGAAGGCCTTCTTTAGGACAAGAGGTTGTCTTATCCTAAACTAAGACAAGAAGGTCTTCTTCAGGATAAGAGGCTTTGAAGGACTTTTTTTTGTAAGAGAAAGAAAATTAGAAGGGAAAGAAAGCAAACCAATCAAATCCTTTAGAAAGATTAAAGCATCAAAGATCAAAGTTTTGAAGGAGCTAGAGTCTTGAATCTAGTTCCTATGTGGATCAATGTTGAAGGGTGAATACTTGGGCACCTTATGGATATTCCAACATATTGGATATAGCATTACAAGTATTCTTTTTATCCTACATTTACTATTTATTTATTTGATTGTTACCATTAAGAAGATCTTGGCTATTAAGGTAGTGTTTGAATCCCAAAATGTTATCACTGAATAAGTGTAGAGGATAGAATTTATCCAAGGGATAGTTGAGGGAATAAGCAACTTTTTTAAATAACAATTTTGCCCTCAAGGGATAGCTCCAACTATTCCTGGATTTTCTAGAAAATAAGTTTAGGAGATAACCCATGGTTAAACATGGGTTATCCCCTTTGGTTAACNGGAATAAGCAACTTTTTTAAATAACAATTTTGCCCTCAAGGGATAGCTCCAACTATTCCTGGATTTTCTAGAAAATAAGTTCAGGAGATAACCCATGGTTAAACATGGGTTATCCCCTTTGGTTAACCTTTTTCAGACTTATCCTTTATAGTTATAGCTTTTGGCTGTGTTTGAATGCCCTATTCCTACCTAGAATAGGGACTTATTCCAGGTTATTCCCCCAAATAGGCGTAAAAAGGTTTGTGGGCCCCACAGGATTTCCTATTCTCCCGAAATGCTCGTATTCCCATTTTGCTATTCCATGGTACCCCATGGAATAGCACGTATTTTATCTCGTGTATTTTAGGGCCATCGATGGAAGAAAAAAATGGAAGTAAAAAAGAGGGCTTCGGTCTTCATCCATTTCCCAACTAGGGTTTGAGAGCGATTCGGCAACCTCCATTCTTCGTTTGCTCTTCCACTTTGGCATTTTTCTTTGGATCTTGCGAGAACCCTCTCGACTCTTCTCTCTGCATTAAGGAAGCAGAGCAAGCGGATGGAAAGCCCGGCTTCGATCTCTTCTTCTTTCTTTCTCGCACAGAAGTAGTAAGCTTTGCTACCTCTTGATCTCCTTTCTCTATCTGATCTCCTGATTTCGTTGGAACTATATGCATGCATTTCAGTTAATCTATTCACCTGATTTTGAGGGTTTGATCGGTGATCGGTGGTCGTGGGTAGGGTTTTGTTGAGAGATCCATGAGTTTTGGGCAATCATATGATGGTTTGCCGTGATCTAAGAGGAGCTCCTGGCATTGTTCTCTGGAGTGGGGTATTCTGTTTGTTCTTTGGGTTGATGGCTGGATCTGGGGTTTCTTGCAACTCATTTCTCATTTATCGTGATTTCAAGTTTTGCATAGTTTTAGTAGTCTAGCTTCTGATGTACATTTGTTTATTGAGTATTTATTTATTATCTTTGAAAAAATGATATCATCGGTATCTAGCTTATTATTTGGAGCTAATCATAGAAGTACTTTAACTTATTTTTTGATGCATAGGCTTTCCACACTGCACTATAAAAGGAATAAATAATACTTGACTGATTAATAATCCATAAGAGTCAATATTGTGCTTGCTATTACATTGAAGCTTCTAGATCAATACGTTTGACGATGTTGATGGGAAAATAGATAAAAAAAGACCGAATCTGTTGCAATTTGCTTCAAGATTTTTGGCTTTATCATGTATTAAAATAATTTGCTTCAAGATTTGTGGCTATAGCAGTTGAATCTGTTGCAACAAGTACACACCTGGATCTCAAATTCCCTGAGGTAACTCTCATCTCTTTTGCTGGCAGTAGCAAAGAGTTTCACCAATTTTTGGGCGGACAAAATTGTACCGACCTTCATCTATTTTTCTTTTCTTGGATGCAAACCAAACTTGCAATATTTCAAGGGGATTTGTGTGCTTTTCTGTAGATAAGATGCAGTGCCATTGATATTAAGTACACTTATTTGCTTTATCCTTGCGTATGTGAAGTATCGGCTGTGAAATCATGACTTGGAGGGCATTTCTAAATGTAACCGTTGTGAAGCATCACAGCTTGGCACTCTATCTTGTATCTACATTATAACTAAATTGCAAGTAATTGCAAAGTCTATGAACTCTCTTGTATCTACATTCTTGTATCTACATTCTAAATTGCAGGTATTGTCTCTTGTACAAAGATAAAGTTGATTTTAAGTGGTGCTGATTCTTGTCTCATTTTTATATTTATTGTGTCAATATCGAATGCTAATTGCTACTTGAATAGGAATATCTTATGTTTTTCTAGCATGTTTCCTTCATGGGATTTGAGCAGTAAGTGCCATTTATTAGAGCAAGTTCTGCTGTGCTATATAGTTCGATGATCTGGAGCCCTACAATGCATTATTTCATAAATATCTATTGAGCTTCATTTATATTCTCCTGGAACCCAAATGTTTTTTGCTACTTGATAAAAAGACACTAGCAAGTTTTGGACAAGCTCTAGGAAACGATGTTTGCATAAAAAGGTGTTATGATTCAATATAAATTCTCAAGAAGTGCTGAATATAATTGGCATTAGTGGAGGTCCCAACAAAAATGTTAAGTTAATCTTCTCCACTACTGCCTTGATAATTGTCAGGATCTCATGGTTAACAGTATCTTTTTCTTCCCAGTTAATTGCTGCTTAAGAAAACTTCATTAGACCATGGCACATGTGATATATGTACTACCATTTTGGTTCATGTGTAGGTAGCATCTAATGGAAGACTGCGATTTTGCAAACAGGATATGCATGCATATTATTGAATGAATCCTGCTTTTAGCTGGATCACTTTCTTATGTTTCTTTTTAAAAGAGATCAACTGGATATATACATATTACTGAATGAATTCATAAATTAACTGTTGTCTTTAGATGAATCACTTTCTTTTGTTTCTCTCTTAAAGTAGATCAACCAACCAAGGAAGTTTGATCTACGAAGGATGGAACATCAGTGCAGCTGCTGACATGTAGTAAAAAATGCAAGAATTTTAAAAAGAACTGAGGTTGCATATCAAGAACCATTGACTCAAATCCAGGTCACATGTGTTAAAAGACGCTTGATATGTATGCTTGTTCATTACATTTGGGCATCTGTGTATCCAAACCATAGCTCCATGATTTTATATGCATGATTGTTCAAATTAGAGCCTCTGTATTTTGTATACTCTCCTGTACTTAGGATCTTGAGAGGTCTGCAGTGCTGTGAGTGCTTGGAACTTTCTAAAGGAATCACGAGTTATCGACACCGTGGTGCCCGCCTTATACTCTTTTATTAAAATCAAATCTAGCATTCCTTTGATTGGCAATATATATACTGGTTTTGGATTCCTAAATTTTAAGTTTTGTTCCCAAATATTTATTTCTAAACTATTTAATTTGTCGCATTGTACGTTAAGCTCGAAGCCTCCTTTGCTGTTCAAAACCATGCCAGGTACATGGATATTTAAAAAAATTCAAATGATGGTGTAATTACTAAGATAAGTAACTATATAAACTTATTTTTTTACATTTATTTATAATGAAATTTAAAGTTAAATTAATTTATTTTAAATAAAAAAATTTAACAAATTAATATGTCAAATTTTAACAAAATAATTGATTTAAAGCTATAGATTAGGAAAGGATGAGACATATTTTTTCAAAACATGAAGATTATTATTAAAAAATTAAAATAAAATAAAACTCTAATAAATAGTATCCTTCTTGGAATATACTTAAACAATATTTAAAAGTTATGCATGATATTAAAATAAAGTAGTTAATTTTTTTGATCTCAATTATTTTGGCTTTATAATATATATATATATATATTATTAAACTCTTGAATACTAATTATAAATTATTATAATTTAATAATTATTTAAGTTTTATATGTGGTAAAAATTTACATATTTTTTCAATGCATGGAGATGTTGATGAATTTATTGGGCCCGGAGTCTTAATTCTTATTTTATTTATTAATAAAAAATAATTTATTAAAGTCATTACATTAAAAATTAAATTGATAAACCATTTTTTCTTCTAAAAATTTTTATATTCCTAATAAAAAATTCATCTATTCCTAGTGGAATACATTAAAAAATTTTATATGGGTATGTTTAGGATTTCTAAAAAATTCTTCATCTATTCCTAGTGAAATACATACTTTTTCTCAAGTGATCCAAACACTATTTGGAATAACACTGCATTAATTGCACTGAAATAATATGAAATACCATATTTTTATCCAAAAAGAAATCTGGAATAACAAGAGGAATAAGCTATTCTTGGGAAATTCGTATTCCTATTCCCAGAATAACTTTTTGAAATCCAAATACTACCTTTGGGAATAAGGGGGACAAGATATCCCCCTTATCTCCTATTTCAAACATAGCCTAAGGGTTTCATACAAATATATTTCATTAAGAAATTTATAAAATCCATACGCTTCTGCTGCGCTGTCAGGCGTGCACAAGAAACCCAACAAGGGCTTCTTTCTTTCTTTTTTTTTAATCACTTGACTTATTGAATTTTTTTATGATATAGTAATTTTTATTTTTGAATATCATTTATTAACTAGGTAAAAAAATCATAGTTTAGACTTTGAATATTAGGGATAAAGTTACAATTTTATTCAAAAATTCATGAAGTTTAAGTTTTTCAACATGACATGAATTCCTCTAAAATTGTAATGTAATACAAAGATTTGAATTGTATAAAACAAAAGAATCTTCTAATTCCATAATTTTTATGTTTTCAAATTTTTGATCGCATGTTTTAGAAAATCCTATATATTTCACCTGTTTGATTTTGGGTGAAGCCTTGATTTTTTTTCTAGGGATGGCAATTTTTTCCATTTGGTCATTTACCCGATCGGTACCATTTTTAACGGATTGGAAGAATCCTCAGTTAAAATGGCTTAATGGGTAACGGGGATTACTCATTAACGGCTAAATGGTCTCCATTTACCTATTCCATCCCGTTAACTTTAATATAATATATTTAAATTTTAAATATATATATATATATATATATTAAATATTAAAAATTTAAAATAAATAAAACATGTTTGAATCACTATTGATATGTGGACTTCTTCGAATCAAAAAAAGCATTATATGGTGGTCATGGCATATTACATTGATGATGTTTGGGTGTTAAGAAATTGCATATTGAAATGCTAATTCATTTCTTTATGACTTATTACTTTAATCTTATACTTATTATATTAATATTATAATTATTTGAATTTGATAGATTTGTTTACATGCCTGCTCCAAATACCTTTGACGTTCTGTGTGACAAGCTTATGGAGACATTGTTGAATTGAAATATTGATAGTAAGTTATCTATCTTGTCTGTTGATAATTGTAGTACGAATAATAACATGATTTTAAGATGAAAAATAAGATTGATCGAGGTGTACTTATATTGGGGGATAGCTTATTTATATGAGGTGGGCTGCATATATTTTAAATCTGATTGTAAAAAAAGGACTTAGTGAAAGAGAAATTAAAAATGTGCATGATAGTATTATATTTTTCTATTAATATTTTTTATTTTTTAAAAAAATTATAAATTTAATAAAATAATTTTATTTTTTATATAAATGATTAAATGGGTTTTTTTTTCTAACAGGGCCGTAAATTTAAACCGATGAGTGCTCGTTTCAGGAAAAGACGAGCCGTAAGGAATAAGCACTCCCAATTTGACTACGTTGGCTAATAGGAGGCAATCCAACGGTTTCAAAGAAATAGCAAAAAAAAAAAAAATACGATAATGATCAATGGATGCAAATCAAGCAAAATCCGCAACAAAAGGCCTTTATTTAAAATTTTGGGATATAAAGTAATTTTTCGTGGTGTATATGGCAGCTCAATAATAATTTCGAAACTTCTTCCCTTTTATAAATGCGTAATTAGATATTTATTTCACAATCAGCCTCAATCATGGATTATTATAAGGATTCGAACTCGGTATTTATGCCCTAGAAGGATTCGAACCGCTTCTCGCTTAAGTTGGGTGCCTCTCCTCGTAATTTCTTCTCCGTCTTTCCTCCGTTGCCAAGGCCCATCGATGGCTGCCGAAGACGGCGGAAAACCTCCGACTCACACCCTCGCCGCGCACTCCCGATCACCCTCCCTATGCCGTGGTATCACATCTCTTCCCTCATGTATGCACGCATAGCACATGCTTGTGTTGTCTTGATGTGCATCACTGACGCGTTCTTGTTCATGGCCACGGGCAGATGATAGCTGCTGCAATCCAAACCTCGTCGGAGGAAGGAGGATCCACCGTGGAAGCGATATCTCGTTATATTCGATCCCATTATGATGACCTCCCGACGGGCAGACGAGAAAGACGATGACCGTGGGACGGCAGAGTCTCCTTCGGCGGTGGGCCGAGATAGCGACAATTCAATCGAGAGCCAGAACGGCGAAGGCTCGCTCCGCCGAAAGCATGCTCGAGTGCAGTGATGAGGGTAACAAGTAATCATTGGAACACGTTCTTGGCTTGCCATGGGAAGGGCCTCTGATCACTGCGACCGTGATTGCGACTGCGAACGAAGGAGATGGACCGCGATTGCGATTGCGGCGGCTCTCCTGCTCTCTCGAAACCGTCAAGTTGCTCATCGATGCCTCCGCTGACGTCGACGCTGTCGATGCCGCCGGGAACCGCCTATCATGCCCCAGGCCCAAATATCGGGCTAGGATGACAACCCGCCGCGTGCCGGGCACGCAAGGCGTCACAAAATTTCTCACACATATAACACCATTATATATAAAGCCAAGTCAAATACAATACTAAAAGTTTTGGGCTAACACCCTTACACACCACAATAATAAAGTCTGGGCATCAAGCCCTACACATATGTAATACTGGGGTTACAACAAATTAATGGTCTTGATTTATGTAATAGAAGATCCATCACCCCACCAAACCATCTTCAACCTCGTGGCTCTGATAAAAACATTGTAAGATTTTTGTGAGCTTACACTCAGTAAGTAAGCCACGTTATACAGTCAAAGCATAGCAATCAATAAGCATATAAGTGATCTGCATGCATAAACATTTCACAAATACTCAAACATGCAATGTAAGTAAACCCACTGTTTATACTCTCAATGGTAACTGTAAATGTGACCTACGGCCCTGCAATATCTCAATAGTGTACCAACAAGCATCCCCCTACTAAAAGGGTCCAGATACCAGGGTCACGCCATGTCATAATCCACCAGAACACATACTCTATATGTGTGATGCCACCTCATAGAACCAAGCAGAACACATCCTCTAGATGTGTGATGCCACCTCGCCATCTCGAACCCAAGCAGAACACATCCTCTAGATGTGTGATGGCATAAACAAGCAGAACACGTCCTCTAGACGTGTAGGTGGCATAAACAAGCAGAACACATCCTCTAGACGTGTAGGTGGCATAAACAAGCAGAACACGTCCTCTAAACGTGTGTGTGGTATGACATGATAAAGGAGAACCGCGACGACACATAACAGTACCTCACATCACATGCACTCATCATATCAACAACAACTCAATATTGCATAAACAGTGGATTATACCTACTATATAATTGCATGTAATATATCACATCAATGTTATAATAACTGCATCTCTCATGCATCCACATATGAAATCATAGCACATAAACAGCCATGTATTCATAATACTTACAATTTAGCCAATAACAAATTTTCATGTCACAATTCATAATTTAAACATTCATATAATGAATAATTTATTAAATACTAATAACTGGCCTACTTACCTCAGTACGCAATCCAACAGGTATAAATAAGCTAGTCAGATGTCTGAGCACCTACAGGATCATTTATGCAATTAATTGATTAGCAAGGAATATTAAAATGACCCTTAGAATTTCTACCCAGACTAGTTCATGAGCCCTACTTTGGGCTCAAATATCTCCCACTACACACACCCAAATGGGGAAGTAAAAATACCCTAAGAAACTAGAATTCACCAAGATTCTAGCCATATAATTATTTTTCTAATCGCAACCCATTACGGGGTCCAAAATCCAGCCCAAAAATGGCTCACTGCATGGCCCAAAGGCCCTGAACCGGCCGGCCCAGCCGGCCCGGTTCAACTCCTTTCACCCGATCCCCTGTTTCACCGAACAGGGGACGGGAAAAAGGCCGACGGCCAGGGCCGCCGCCGGCCAAATTGAGGGTGACCCGGCCACCGGTGGCCAGGCCAGAGCCGGTCGCCACCGCGGCCGGCCGCCAAACCTCTTCTCTCTCCCTCAATTTTTCTCATTCTCACTAACACCTCTGCGCGGCACAAAACTATGCCGGCGGCACGTGGTCGGCCGGACCTCCACCGGACGCACGCCCGGTGCCGGTGGAGGTGACAGGCCAAAGCTCGGGCTCGGTGAGGCGACGAGCATGCCGCCGGGCCCGAACCAACCGGCGAAAGCCGGTTCGGCTTCCGCCACCGCGCGAGAGGAGGGCCAATTGGCCCTCTCTCTCCTCTCTCTCTCCACCACCACCCCGCCGGACGCCTCCTCCGGCGCCGGTGGAGTCATCGGCCAGATCTCAGGCCCGGCGAGGCGGCGAGCACGCCACCGGGCCTGAACCAAGGGGGACGATCGGGTTTCCATCTCTGTGCCTTCCGAGCTCTCTCTGTTTCCCTGTCTCTTTCTCTCTCTCATGCTATCTCTCTATCTCTCTCTCTTTCATTTTCTCTCTCTAGATCAGGGGATTACCTGATGGAAGCGGATGCCAGCCTGATGAGGGAGTCCCCCTCCATCATATAAATAATCCCCTATGCAATGCTTCAGTCCAGGGACTCGGAAACCCATCAGACACTCATAGACTCGGGAATCCAAGCGACAAACGAGGAACTTAAATGTCAGAATAACACTAGGTGCCACCCCAATTAAATACCGAGAGTTATCCTCCCCCACAATTAAATTACCGGGGGTTTACATTCTCCCCCCTTATAAAAGTTTTGGCCTCGAAATTTGATATACATCCAATAGAATACAAATCCAAATTTTCTATCTCATAATCAGCTAAATTTTATTCAAAAGTCACAGTCATCGATACATCATTGATCTATAATAAGATACAACTATTTGTGGATGTTTCTTTTTCATTTTCTCCTTAGACTCCCAAATAATCTCCCTCTCAGAATAATAACTCCGCTGAACTTTGACATAAGGAATACTACACCATCTCAGAACTTAATCCTTGCGGTCCACAATGTGCACAAGATGATCTTCATAGGTCAATTCTTTCTTAAACTAAATCGGTTCAAGTTCTAACACATAACAAGGTTTGAAATACACCTCCTCAGTCATAAAGATATGAAACTCATTGAACACCCCAAAGAGTAATGAAGATAGTGCTAAGTTATAAGCCACCTCCTTTATTTTGATCAAAATCTCAAATGGCCCAATGTATTGTGGCTCAAATCACCTCTAACACAAATCTCATCACGTCATTAGCTAGTAACATTTCCAAATGATCTTCAACCTGAAATTTCAAATCTTTGTATTTAACATCAACATAACTTTTCTATTAACTCTGAGCTACATGAAGCTGCTTTAATTAACGATACTTTTCATAGTTGCTACACTAGTTCAGTCCAAAATTATCTCTCTCACACTTCATCTCAATAAAATTTACACCTTTTATCATAGACAACAAAATGAATCCATTTGAATATTGGCTTGGTAATCCATAAATAAGCAATTCCACTAAGGGTAAGAAGCTATACCAAGCACTTTCTAAATCCATCACACAGGCTCGCGGTATATCATCAAAATCTAATTGGTTCATGCAGATTGTCCATCTATTTGAGGGTGGAAGGCTGGACAGAAATTCTGCTTAATTCACTAAGCCTTATGAAAACATCATCAAATTAGAAGAGTGAGACAAATGGGTTCAGACTCAATTTATGCAGTTTACATTAAACTAAAAACAAATATTAACATCTTTATCTCACTAAAATTTCATCCTCAAAATTAAATGTCCACAAATTTTATACCATTAAAGATACTCACTAGCAAACTTTTATTTCATTCCCAAGTACCCAAATGACATGTTCAACTTTCAAAATTAATTTGATCTTTCTACCAAATAAAATTGAATTCCTTAAGAAGTATTTCTTTCCTGTCCCTTTTTTTTTTTTTAACTTCTCACAACACAGTCATCATAAATATCATAGAGTCCATCACATGTATTATGTTATCCATTCTCAAGGTTAGTAACACATCAGGTATTCTTAATTCCTCGATAAGACAATTATAAATTCTTGTGACTTAGATGTAAGATAGTTTTCTTCCAATGCTCTCTCAACTCATAAATAGTTGAATATGACATTAATCATTACGACACTTATTTCAATCATCATAACATACTTGGTTTCACTCTTGAATACTTCAAGCTAATATCAATGAACATTAAGCCAATCATTTAGGATATCTATCGTAATTATCATAATCAACTAATTTAATTTTTTTGAATAATAGTGCCATCATTAATCATCAGTATATAATTATTTTATCTCCTTCATAATTATCAATAATACCACCATAACCAATCAATTTCTCTTAATATATCAGTATATCCTTAATAAATAATGCAATTTAAATGATTCAAATTCTTGAATCGATTATTTCGTTACCAATGATTATCAAAATCATCTAAAGATTATGCAATGTCTCATGCCATAACATGACCAACTAATTTAAACCCTTCAAATATCTCAAAGTGACTTTACTAATCTAGCTCAGATGGATACCAGACTTATAAGGTCAATCAAGATTGAAAATGCACTTACCATTCGAAAGACATAATTGAAAAATTATAGTAATCTCTCTATGACTTGAAAGTGATAATAGATGTACCCTTAACCATAATCCATAACTGATAGTAATCAAAAATAAAATCATCTCCCTCCTATTTTCTTAATAATAAATATGCCACCTATGGCTGAATGATAATTTATCCATCCTGGAGAAGATATCTACTTAGGAACTATGAAGAAAGGTACAATAAATTAATGAATATATATCTTGATTTAGAAATCTATTAACAGATGAAAATCCTCATGAAATTCTTTATCAGTGGAGTTTATCTTATTCTCATTCTTGCTAAAATCTTTCACTTTCTACCATCAAAATATTTGATCATTTATAGCCAAAATCAGTTCTAAGGATTAATAGAGTCTACTGCTCTCAAAAACTTAAAAAGTAATTGTCTCAGAATTTAAAATTTTATATTCTTCCTAATGATCCATCATGATATAATATGCAGTCAACTATTTCATTAGCATCAATATCAATCATCTCCACATCTAGCAAATTAACAATCAGTTTTGAACATGCAATATCCATAATAAAAATTCTCTTAGTAAAATTCACTATATATACTTATCCATCCAGATTCAAATTCAAAAGTACTCAATTGTGATTAATCAAAAATATGTAATTAACTATTTCATTCCCAAAATATTATCAATATTAATCATCCATATAACCAGCAGATTAGCTCATAATCTTAACTTACAATATCAACAATGTAAGTTCCACAAATAAAATTCATTATATACATCCACATTCAAATTTAGATTCACTAACTCCAAATCCACATATCAACTTAATTGCAATATGAACATAATGGTTTTATCTTAGTCATATTAGTCATCAATTGTAATTTTCCACTACTATATCATATTCCATATATTTATCAATCTTTTATTGCATATCTAATTAAATTTCATCTCCCATATTATTTAAAGGTCTAAAATTGCTACGAATCATTTCCAACAAGTTTAATGGAGTTAAAACCTCTAGAAGCCCCTTGACCTCCCCACTGATCAAGGCTACCAGCCAGGGAACCCACATAATATCATTGGCTTGCGATGGTTCATTCTCAATTCCTATCAAACTTGTAATTCTTGATAAACTTTAAATTTCAAGCTTCCAAAGCATAATTCATGAAATTCCTTGAAAGTCATAATTGTCTCAATGTCATCCAAGTATTTTGCCTAGAGTATCATTATGCATATGTCCCTAAGATCATAACCTGGGTCCTGCGGGTTATGGGCCCACCACGCTTCCGCTGCATACTCAGATGCTGCATGTCCTGCATAGACTGCGCCATACCCGAGAGAGCTTGAAGCATCTCGGACTGGAATCGCTGGTGCTCAGTTCCTACTGGGTTGGCAGGGGCCGTACCTCCAGTAGTTCCTTGACCCACCGGCTGATCAGCATTACCGGCCAGAGAGTCCTTCTATACAGTTGGCTCCTAGTATGGCGAGCCATAACTATTTTTGTTAAATTAGATGTGGTTAATATCATAAACTAAAGTGTCAGGTGACTCTAAGTATAATGTCATCAAAATATGTTCTCTACGTGTTATCATGTCAATATGTCCTGTGTCCCTAGGGTCATAAGTTCTTTACCTGTTATCATGTCAATATGTCTGTGTCCCTAGAGTCATAACCTGAGCTCTGATACCATTAAAGCTGTCACGCCCCAGGCCCAAATATCGGGCTAGGGTGACAACCCGCCGCGTGCCAAGCACGCAAGGCGTCACAAAATTTCTCACACATATAACACCATTATATATAAAGCCAAGTCAAATACAATACTAAAAGTTTTGGGCTAACACCCTTACACACCACAATAATAAAGTCTGGGCATCAAGCCCTACACATATGTAATACTGGGGTTACAACAAATTAATGGTCTTGATTTATGTAATAGAAGATCCATCACCCCACAATGGTCTTGATTTATGTAATAGAAGATCCATCACCCCACCAAACCATCTTCAACCTCGTGGCTCTGATAAAAACATTGTAAGATTTTTGTGAGCTTACACTCAGTAAGTAAGCCACGTTATACAGTCAAAGCATAGCAATCAATAAGCATATAAATGATCTGCATGCATAAACATTTCACAAATACTCAAACATGCAATGTAAGTAAACCCACTGTTTATACTCTCAATGGTAACTATAAATGTGACCCACGGCCCTGCAATATCTCAATAGTGTACCAACAAGCATCCCCCTACTGAAAGGGTCCAGATACCAAGGTCACGCCATGTCATAATCCACCAGAACACATACTCTATATGTGTGATGCCACCTCATAGAACCAAGCAGAACACATCCTCTAGATGTGTGATGCCACCTCGCCATCTCGAACCCAAGCAGAACACATCCTCTAGATGTGTGATAGCATAAACAAGCAGAACATGTCCTCTAGACGTATAGGTGGCATAAACAAGCAGAACACATCCTCTAGACGTGTAGGTGGCATAAACAAGCAGAACACGTCCTCTAAACGTGTGTGTGGTATGACATGATAAAGGAGAACCGCAGCGACACATAACAGTACCTCACATCACATGCACTCATCATATCAACAACAACTCAATATTGCATAAACAATGGATTATACCTACTAAATAATTGCATGTAATATATCACATCAATGTCATAATAACTGCATCTCTCATGCATCCACATATGAAATCATAGCACATAAATAGCCATGTATTCATAATACTTACAATTTAGCCAATAACAAATTTTCATGTCACAATTCATAATTTAAACATTCATATAATGAATAATTTATTAAATACTGATAACTAGCTTACTTACCTCAGTACGCAATCCAACAGGTATAAATAAGCTAGTCAGATGTCTGAGCACCTACAGGATCATTTACACAATTAATTGATTAGCAAGGAATATTAAAATGACCCTTAGAATTTCTACCCAGACTAGTTCACGGGCCCTACTTTGGGCTCAAATATCTCCCACTACACACACCCAAATGGGAAAGTAAAAATACCCCAAGAAACTAGAATTCACCAAGATTCTAGCCATATAATTATTTTTCTAATCCCAACCCGTTACGGGGCCCAAAATCTAGCCCAAAAATAGCTCACTGCATGGCCCAAAAGGCCCTGAACCGGCCGGCCCAGCCGGCTCGGTTCAACTCCTTTCACCCGATCCCCTGTTTCACCGAACAGGGGATGGGAACATGGCTGGCGACCGGGGCCACCGCCGGCCAAATTGAGGGTGGTCCGGCCGCCGGTGTCTGGGCCAGAGCCGGCCGCCGCCGCGGCCGGCCGCCAAACCTCTTCTCTCTCCCTCAATTTTTCTCATTCTCACTAACACCTCCGCGCGGCACAGAACTGTGCCGGCGGTATGGCCGGCCACCATGGCCGGCCGGACCTCCACCGGATGCACGCCCGGCGCCGGTGTAGGTGACAGGCCAAAGCTCGGGCCCAGCGAGGCGGCGAGCACGCCACCGGGCCCGAACCAACCGGCGGAAGCCGAACAAGCCGGTTCGGCTTCCGCCACCGCGCGAGAGGAGGGCCAATTGGCCCTCTCTCTCCTCTCTCTCTCCACCACCACCCCACTGGATGCCTCCTTTGGTGCCGGCAGATTCGTCGGCCAGATCTCAGGCCCGGCGAGGCGGCGAGCACGCCGCCGGGCCTGAACCAAGGGGGACAACCGGGTTTCCATCTCTGTGCCTTCCGAGCTCTCTCTGTTTCCCTGTCTCTTTCTCTCTCTCACGCTATCTCTCTCTCTCTCTCTTTCATTCTCTCTCTCTAGATCAGGGGATTACCTGATGGAAGCGGACGCCAGCCTGATGGAGGGAGTCCCCCTCCATCATATAAATAATCCCCTATGCAATGCTTTAGTCCAGGGACTCGGAAACCCATCAGACACTCATAGACTTGGGAATCCAAGCGACAAATAGGGAACTTAAATGTCAGAATAACACTAGGTGCCACCCCAATTAAATACCGAAAGTTATCCTCCCCCACAATTAAAATACCGGGGGTTTACACCGCCCCGGCGATGTCATAGCCTGCCACTTCTCCAGCTCATCACCAGATCCCTCGAAGTCGTCCTCAAAGCCTCTTGCCCGAGGGTTTCCTCCCCAAGAGGAGCAAAAGAAGGGGAGACAAAGTCTAGCGAGAAGAAAGAGTACCCTCCCGATCTCACCCTCCCCGATATCAAGAATGGGATCTACGGCACGGACGAGTTTCGGATGTATACCTTCAAGGTCAAGCCTTGCCCTAGGGCCTACTCCCACGACTGGACGGAGTGCCCGTTTGTCCACCCTGGGGAGAACGCTCGGCGTCGTGACCCTCGTAAGTACCTCTATAGCTGCGTCCCCTGCCCTGAGTTCCGGAAGGGCTCGTGCTGGAACGGGGATGCCTGCGAATATGCCCACGGGGTCTTCGAGAGCTGGCTCCACCCGGATCAGTACCGGACCTGCCTCTGCAAGGACGAGACCGGCTGCAATCGCCGCGTCTGCTTCTTTGCCCACAAGCCTGAGGAGCTCCGGTCCATCAACCCCTCGGCTGCCTCCGTCACCGGGATGGTGCTTCCCTCGCCGAGGTCGTTGTCATCGGGTCTCTCGTCGTTGGACATGGCTACGGCTTTGATGCTGATGCACCAGCCGGGGTCGCCCATGTCGCCGTCGGCTTCGTCGGGATTGGGTGCTAGAGATATCTTCCAGCCACTTTTTCTCTTAATAAACCCTGTGTAATTTAGATAAAGTAGCAGGGCAATTCTAGGAGTTCCAGTCTATAAATACCACCCAGCCTCCACATCCCCCATAAAGCCTACCAAGAGAGGAGGACATCCCAACAGCCCCACTGCAACCATGGCTATGGCTTTCAAGATGGTAGTACCGATATATGTCAACATCTCCGGCCAGCTGCACCACCTTCTCCTCCTCCTTCTCTCTCTTCTACTGGATTTGTGATGGCTTTTGGTGTGTACGTTGTTTGGATGGCAGGCAACGGAGGGGATGAGCGTGAAGGAGGAGTGCCAGTAGTCGTTCATGGAGATGAAGTGGAAGAAGGTGCACCGATTCGTCGTGTACAAGATCGATGAGGGGTCGAAAGCTGTGATGGTGGACAAGGTCGGAGGTCCCGACGAGGGGTATGAAGAGCTCGCTGCCTCCCTCCCCACCGACGACTGCCGCTATGCTGTCTTTGACTTCGACTTCGTCACCATCGACAAGTGCCAGAAGAGCAAGATCTTCTTCATTACATGGTTCTGTCTCTCTCTCTCTCATGAGAAATCTAACGCATGATCACATCTACTAGTTTATATTAAGATCTGCTTCATTTCGTGGTTCTCTCTCTCCCCCTCTCTAGATCACAGACACAATTTTAGATTGACAACTAGCTACTACAAGAAAAAGATCTAATATTGCATGGTTTTCTGGAAGAGATCTGGACTTGCTTGGGCTCGAGGGGTACCAGCAGAAGCTGATCGATGAGATCTCTAGTACCGCCTCACCCAGGGCCAACTGGACCCCGAACTCCTTAGCTGCCGCCTCTCGAGCATCGGATTATAACGATCTATTTGGCTCTCTTGACCCATCGGTGCTTTCTAAGTTGCAGGGGCTTTCTCTGAAACAGACGGCAGCCACCTCGGCCTCGGCCGGAGCTCAATTCCAGTTGCCCGCTGGAGCCCAGATGCATCAATCTCCATTGCTTGCTGGCTATGTTGGAGGCAACTTGCCTTCTTCCCAAACCGTGACCGCAACTTCATCGCTTGGTCTCGATCATTCGATGGCGAAGGCCATCATGAACTCGAGGGCTTCAGCGTTTGCAAAGCGAAGCCAGAACTTCATTGACCGGGGAGCAGCAGCAGGTCACCAGTCGACCCTATCTTCCATGACTACTGCTGCTGCAGCGGCGGCTCCATCGGTTCTTTCTGACTGGGGCTCGCCGGATGGGAAGTTGGACTGGGGAATTCAAGGGGATGTCCTTTAAAGAGGAATGCTGCTTCAATGGGGGACTCAGAAACAGAGGGCCTGGACCAGCTTAAGGATGGCAATGATGGCAAAGGCCCAGATGATGAGCCAGAGCTGAAACGTCGCGGACGTCCGCCAAAGAAAAAGTCTGTTTTGATCGATAACTCTGGAGTGGGCTCAGAAATAGGGGGCGAGGGCGAACATGAGCATGGTGCTGATGGGAAAGGCCAAGAACAACTAGAGCTGAAACGTCGTGGACGTCCGCCTACGAAAAAGTCTGTTTTAATAGATAACGCTGGAGTGGGCTATAGAGGTGGGCATGGCCCAGGCCCACCAGCCCATTAACAAATGGGCCGTACCAGGCACAGCACATTAAAAAAAATTTAAATTTGGCATGGCCCATCAGGGCCGTGTCCAGCACGGTCCAGCTGGGCCGTGCTGGGAGCCATGCCATGGCACGGCCCTGGTTGGCCATGCTATGGCACGGCCGCGCTGGTGCCTAGGCACTAGTGCACGCTAGTGCCTAGGCACATGTGGTGCCTAGGCACCATCTATTACTTAGGCACGGCCTAGGCATCAGCAGGTGCCTAGGCACGGCAATTTCAGCCGTTAAAAACGGCTATATCAGTTTTTAATGGCTATATAGCCATTAAAGGCTGTTGGGAGGGGTTTAGACCATTTTACCCCTCCCAACAGTCATATAACAACTATATCAAAGGATAGTTTTGAAAAAAAAATTAGAAATTCTATAAATAGATGAACTCTCCTTCTATAACTACTATTTCTCTCTTCCAGCAAGTGCTCTAGTAGATTAGCAATTTAATTTTTAGTTTGCAAGTGTTCTTACAAGTGGCAAGTGCTCAAGCAAGTAGTCAAGTGCTACAAGGTCTTGTTGAGAGGCGAGAGCGCAAGATGAAGCTCACAAATTTCGGCTCCACGCCTCCACCTTTGATCTTTTCTCAATTCCTTTTTGTGGGTTAGTTTTTATTTTTTTGTATTTATTAATTAAAAATTTTAGATATGACATCTTTTAACAAAAGTAATTTTAACATGCAATTGAGATGCTTATCTGCTTCAAAGACTAGTTGGATGCTGAGGCGAGGCTTCAAGATAAAGGTGGACATGGCTTAACCAGCGAAGATGACGATGACACAAATAATACTGATGACTGATGAGTGATGAGTGAGTTATTTCTACTTTTATAATTGTATATTTTATTTTTTAAATTGTTAAAAACTTAAAGAAAGTCATCTTTATTTTTTTTTCTTTCTATTTTTTTCTTCTTGCTTATTGTATTATGTTCTGGAGGTCAGGCCTAGCCCCCCTCCATTCTGTACCATTTTAATTTTAAATTAATAAACTGATAGGGGTCTATGCCAAACCCCCCACCTATAAGGTGGCTTTATATTAATAAAATTTATTATTCCTAATAATTTTTTAATTTATCAAAATATATATATATATTTTATAAATTTTTTTTATTTGAGCCGTGCACGGGCCAGGCCCTTGGTGTGCCGTGCCTAGCACGGCCCAGGCCCACCTGTGCAGTGCCTGGCACGGCCCATCGGGCCAGCACGGTGGGCTATGCCAGGCATGGCCCACCGGGCTAGCACGATGGGCTGTGCCAGGCACGGCCCAGGCGGGCCATGCTGGCCCGGTATGATGGGCCGACCCAGGCCCGTCATGGGCCGTGCCGTGCTGGGCCAACAGAAAAAATTTTTTGCGCCCGATACGGCATGGTTCATGGAGTCGTGCCGGCACGGCTCGGTACTGTAGCAGTATGGGCATGAACCGTGCCAACACGACCCGGTACTGTAGCAGTATGGGGCCTTGCCAGGTGGACCTGGGTCGTGCCATGCCATCGGCGGCATGGCCCAGTGCCTACCGCTAGTGGGCGGGGGCCAGGATAAGCGCGATGCTGATGGGAAAGGCCAAGACAAGCCAGAGCCCAAACATCGTGGGCGTCCACCAAAGAATAAACGCGTTGTAATCGATAAATCTTCAGTGGGCTCAGGAACAGGGGCGAGGGCCAAGATGAGCCCGCGCCCACTGAAGAAGCCCGCAAGGATGGCCCTACTTCTGTTCCCAAGCGCCGAGGATGACCTCCGAAAGTCGCTAGAGGCCCACAGAATTAGCCTGCTATAGTAATTTTGATTTGGAAAGAGATCAAAAAACTCGCTACATCGGATGATGCGGCAAACGCACATAGATTATGCACACATATTAATGCATATGATATACGATAAGATTTATTGTCGGTGCTGCAAGATTTTTCCTTCTTATCTAACTGTTGTTTGTTAGTTGTTTTCTACTTTTCTTCGTCACCATGAGATCAGCCGCAGTAAATGCAATTTTTTTTTTGTTCTGACAGAGGATTGAATTGTTTTACATTTTATTATTTTCTGTTTATTAGGGTAACTGAGTGTATAAGAGAAAGGGTTGTTTGGATGGGTTCCATTGGCATTATTGTCATTGGCCGCCTTCCAAAAATGAGTTGTGATTTTTGCCTTAACACCTTGCTTAATGACTTTTTTTGGGACCTGACAATATGTCCGGAGTTTTGAATTAAAACAAGAATGACGAAAAATGTTTCAATTGTACTGAGCTTGACTCCTGGAGCACTAAGCTTCTTAAATTCAAAGAAGGTGAAAACCGTGCTTGGATCAAGACATGTTAAACACAGCGATCTATCCTCAAAATATAATGATCCGATTCGATCCGAACCTTCTACTACAAGCACGATTACGTAGAGGTGTAACCAAACAACTTTTTTATATGCTAAAAATTTTTATAATAATAATAATATAATATAATAATAAAAAAGAGAATTCTTTTTGAGCAAGGCTTCTTCAAAATTTTTTAAATTCTAAATTCTTAAGCTTATTTATAGGAGTTCAGTCCATAATGGCGCCTCATAGCCATTATCTTCAAATCACTTCAAATAATTAAAAATTTAAATTTTTTAGAGATTCTTCACGCGTACCATTTGGCCATGCAAACGTTCATGGAACGTTCATGGAATGCTCGTATGTGACGCAAGTGCGCCGCCACTCATGGGAACGCTCGTTCCTTTCATTTCCTTTTTTTAATTTAAACTTTGTTTTCTTTCTTTTTTTTTAACGTAAAAAAGGTCAACAAATTATTTTTGATATTACTAATTTCAATTAGGAAAAGCTTGTTTGATTCGATATGGTGTGTCAGAAGATGAGATCGAAAAAAATTATCTTAAGAAAAACTCCAACCCCTATGAACAGTACCAATTCACCGATGCCATGTCATGTCAGCTAACCGGTAGGATGATGCATTGTGTGTTGCAGTCCATAACATTGCTTTTCTAATTAAATCTCTGAAAAGGTTTTGCTTGTCAACTTCATTAGAATTTTGGAGGCCAGTTATAAAGCATAGAGAAATGGAGAGAGACACATCAACAAACCATGCTTCATTAGAATTTTGGAGGCCAATTATAAAAGATACCACCAACCTCCTCATAGCTTATGCTGCATTGCTACGCCGTGCACGTGTACGCTCTCAATTACATAAATGGAAGCACCTCCCATCCCATGTCCCATTTGGAGGGGATCGAGCCAACGGTTGGCGGCTTTAAAAGAGGCCACTGTGGCTTCTCCCCACTTCTAATGGAACAATGATCACGCCAAAGAGTTTCTTGGGACCATGACCATCGCTTTGCCCACCAACAACACTAACGGTTGATTAATGAACACTAAGGCATACACTTGGGACGTTAAGGTGAAGCCTCATGTCTTTCCCTAAGTTTTTGCAACGATATGATGCTTGCCTCTCAATGTTTTTCTCCTTTTTTTGGCTCACGAACCGTTGACTCGGAAATTTGCAACTCTCTAGAAAAGGCCGGATCGTTCTTCATTATTAAACTCTTTAGTGATATTTGTCAGGATTATTTTGGTTCTCATTACTTCATTTGAATCTCGATAGAGGAAGACAGCTTCATCTAGTCATTGTATTATCTCGCTTGCTCCTTTTTCTCAGTTGTTATATAGCTGAAGCTGGAGCAAAGCCAAATATTCTATGCTATGACAGCCTATTAATTCCCAGTGTTTGTCAGGCTTCATTTCTGCTGGTTACAACCGGAGACTGTCCCGCTTCGGAGTATGAATTATTCCAGCCACCAGTAACTGCAATAAGGACATGAAGCTCTTCCATCATTGTAAGCATCATATTACAACCTATGCAAGCAAAACCAAAAAATTTAAAATGTTTGGCAGCCAGTACATAAGATCATGCAAACTGTTGGAGCATTTCACCATCATAAATCATCATGTTTAATCTGTCGAAGAAGAAATCATATCTTGGGGATAGGATGGGGCCATGAGCAATAATCACATAATTACCATGATATCATCATAAAAAAAATCCCTGTTGAGTTAGCATTGTAAGTAATGGCATCAATGACATTCGTAGGCCCTGTGGTTTTCTACCTCAACTAATGCCAGCCAACCACTCTTCCACAAATACAAGAGACAGAAATTGAACACTTGAAACAAGATAACATTCGTGCAAGTAGATAAAGGGATACAATCTCCTGAAATCCAGATAACCCACCAACTTGTTCAAGGTCAATTTGCTTTGCAGTAAGGAACATGTTGGCACTTCTGATACAAAATGGCTACTACTTTTAATACCTTAGCAAGATAGGCTTTTCCATGGTCTGAAATGGCACCATTATCTTCTCGATCAGTCTCTTTCATTGTACAATACCGGCAGAAATTGAGGGGCTAGATGATTGTTCTATAATGTTTGCCAGGAAATAGTAAAATAAGTAGCGATCAATACCTTGTCAATGATACCATATTCAACTGCTTCACTAGGACTGAAATATTTTGGGCATCTGATATCTTTCTCAATCTGCCGAGGAGGTTTCCCTATATACCACGAGTAGAGAAACACCTGATAGAATACACGAGTCAAATGCAATGACTAGATTGAGATGCACTAACTTTTTTTAAGGATGTTATAAGAAGCAGTTCAATTTGGTAGACTCTCTCTGCTTTCATGGCATGAGGTTTACTGATCAAGTTTACTGATGCTTCTGAACTATCTAGGCGGATGATAATTGTCCAAGGATCTCAACTACTACAAGAATTAAAATATATGACCTCATTCAGACCAGGGTCATTCCTAGAAAGCTAATCAAGTCATTTGTTTAGAAAATTTCGCATCTACAAAGTCTAATTGTGATTACCTGAAAGCTGCTACATTTACTCAAAAAGGAAGGGGGAAAAAATATAGAGCTAACCATATTGTGTAGGTCTTATGTGATAAACGGATTCATGATGCTATAATGAAGTCATTCTACAGTACTGCTGCAAGAAGTTGGAAGATAGGATAAAAAGATAAAGATATCATCTCCTCCAACTCAATCCCTGGCTGGCAAGCAGATTGTTGTACTGTAATATTATATATAACCTTCCCTTGTCTTGCGTGGATGTTCATCCCCCTCGCACTGGCAAGTGTTCGTATTTGTATTCCAGAAGGAAAAAAAATATTCAGCACCAAGATAAATCACAACCAACCCAGTCACCCATTGATTTTATCTTTTCTCCAGTGTAACCAGTTCACCAATCTGAGTTAGGAGGGAGGGCAATGGGAAAGACTAACTGGTTATCATAAATATTAGTCAAAATTCTTTTCAATGAAAATGCTACGTATGTTTCATATAAACTTAAGCACAAAATTTTGAAGTTCTAACATAAGCAACTGCAACAGTACACACATCAAAATAACAAAATGCAGTCAAATTTACCAATTTGCCTTCACATTATTCAATGCTATTCTTCCTAGATCAGTATCTGTTGCTTGCCCATGATACCTAGCAGCAGGCTCCACATTGAAAACAGGATATTGTTGTCATGTTAAAATATCAAAGAACATATTTAATATCTTAACAGGAAAAAGATTAGATGTATTTTCTACCACCGCTACCAGCAAGGAATGAGACCTATGCTTCAAAAGCAAATTAAAAGGCTTAAATTACTGATGAAGACTAAAAGTGGAGTTATACTTGCTTAATCATTATTGTAGATGATGGTAAAGCAGCACGGTTCCCTCTCGCACCAGCAGCCAAAAGTAAAGCAGCTTCTCCCCAAGCATTGCCAACACAAAGTGTGAAAACAGGTGGTTTAACATATCTATTCAGCGTAACAAAGCAAATCCCACGTGAGATTCAAAGTTCATAGTGATGAGAAACAATCAACTTTCAGAGAGTTAACAGGGACTTCCAGCATAGACTCGGGTATTTTGAGCGGGTGGCTTGCCAGCCTGGTACTAGAATCATACATAGCATGCCGCGTTGTTTGATTGCAATCATGGCACACACTGACATGATATATATACCATGCTTTATCATGCATGCCAACCGGCACGTCTTTCCATGACTCCTAGTGTAGCTGGAAAATAATGGCATGGAAACCTAGTGGAATTGCAAATGAACAACTGAAAACCATGCCCCAGAAATTCTAGGTCGTGAAGCTAGTTGGCGCTGGTCCAACAGGTCATGCAATGCATGCAAATGCAAAGCATATAAGTACAGTCATGTTGGGCTTTGGGCCGTGGGCTTTCTGGAAGAGTGACATGTCATATTGTTTTATAGATCCTTAAATGTCATATATCACATCCAGGAAACATTGCTTAGAGCAACACTACAAGTTTTATGCACCAAAAACCATGAAGGTATGATATAAGCTTGCATGTAATAAACAATGCTTTGGTTGTGAACAATTAAAACATCAATTTTGGCAAAGAAAATATACAAAGTTCAATAAATTTGTTTAATAAAGATAGTTTGGAATGAAATGATTGAACAATTCCTAGAGACTCTTCCAAAGGTTAAAGAACACAGTCTCTTATTTCAACTACTTCTTGCTTCATGATAATGGGTCTATTGGGCCAAACCTTTCATCTATTTCAAGGAAATCAAAAAATTTCCAAGAAACACATCTGCATATTTATATACCTTCTCAAGCTTTTTGATGGGCCTCTTTTCCTCACACCATCTTGGTATTAAGTCTGCATGGCAAATACGAAAAACAAGATACCATCTTGGTATTCGGCCTCTTCCACTCATGTCTGCATATTCATATACTTTCTTCTTAAGCCTTTAAGGGCTTATCATATTTGTTTATCATCAATTATTAGACTCCCTAGGGTTGTCCTGCATCACATATCATGAAAATATAACCATAAAGGCAAGCAGCTGACCTCATAATATCATGAATTGCAAAAGCTTCAGTTTCATAGCCCAATTTTTTACCACCCTAAAACAAAAATAACTTATCATCAGAAGTTTGCAGCATTAAACCCAGGAAACATAGGATATATGATGCAAATATAAGGAAATAATTGCCACCAGATAAATTTTGAAGAAAAAATACATGAATTATTGGCTCCAGGGTACTGCTTTGGAAATAGATGGGCCAACACCAACACAACAGCCGCCATAACCATCACGCACACACAAATCCTCAACTGTCACAGGCATGCACATATATGGTACGTAGCATATACACTTTAAGATACGTATATAGACTTCCAAATGTTTATACACAATATCTTCTTTTGTCCTTCTTCTATATATCTGACTATGGATGTCAATGAGAGATTGAGGCTTATTAGATTGGAACCCAGAGTTATTAAAATGTTCTAAAAAATTTTTTTTTGATCAAAGCATTAAACAAGCAACCCAAAAGGTTTTCAGCATAATCTTAGAAAATTAGGTCACCATCAAGTTGTTTCTTTTCTTTTTTCTTTTTCTATTCATTGAAAATCCTCCAGGAAATTGGACAACCAAATCAGCAATTTATGCTATTTGAGAATATATTTATTAATTTAGATTTTTTAAATTATTTCAGGTTTCCATATCTTCTAAGAGTTCTTAATTGTAACGAATACTCTTACAATGAAAACTGTACCGGCAGTGAGCAATGACAAAATCTTGGACTTTTGTAAATAGCATAAAACTGAATATATAAGCAAAAGGGTGGGACAAAAAGTTGATCGACTTTATACAAATCAGTCACCATAAGGCATCAACTATAGTATAACCCCAAAGAAGAGAAGCTATACCGAAAAAAATGCTGGGTGAAATTCATCATAAATATTCGTCATAAACATTCAAGCATAGGAATAAATTTTCCTTAGCTACAGTTTTTTTTTTTTAAAAAAAAAATCTACCTTGAAAAGGCTAAGAATTATTCTTAAATGCTTGTTTAGTTAAGATGAATGGAATATGTGAAAAAGGATTTAGCAATGCTGACAGTAACATCATGACACCAGAGGTTTCCCCTCATAGCATCTATTGGTGAATAAGGATTCACAAAACTAAACTCAAAGAGTTCGCACAAGGTTTGATGGTTACAATTATGACCATAAGCTTACCTAGGTAACAGATAGCCTGATTCAATCCTGCTCATGCATAAACTTATCATTAAATAAATTATTAAAATAGAAAATTTAACAAATGTAACAGATTTGTGAATCGTTGGTATGTGAATTTAAATATCACAAGAAATATAAAAGGTTTGTGATAAGAACATGGTAGTGCATTACAA